>JARHVA010005845.1:25000-65000 GCA_037957365.1 Torreya grandis
CACTCATTACAGTTGCAATCATATTTCAATATTTCAACAAAAAAAAATCCTTACAAACCTATAATATATTTACCTTGGCCACTTTCTCCCTCATAACCTAGTCAAATTAACCCAAGTGAATTTTGAAATCCCCTTGGTCAAGTAAAGTTCCATATGGGTGGAATAACATGGAGATATTGACCTCTTTAAAGTAGGTCAATATCTGCTCATCACCCTATTCCAAGGGTTCTATTGTAGTGTAGGCCAAGGTTAACCACTCATCTATTTATATTGTCATATTCCTAGAAAAGTTTGGTATAACCCCAAATCTGAGGTTGGCATCAGTTTGAGCTCTATGAATATCCCCTTATTGACCACTATCTACATCTTCCAAAACTTCTCATTGATTTCCAAGATCTTACCCATGTAGTCTTTCATCCACTATATAATTACATTAGTCTTGGCCTAAGTCCCCACTACTTTACCTAGTATTGAGAAAATAAATAGGAGGGTGTTTTGACTTGCTTGATTAGTCTGACTTGGAATGTACTCTTCACTTGGAATTCAAGAGTCTGGCTTGGCTCTACATGTCCTTGAGTAGATTATCATACATGTTGTGGGCATTTTATAGTATGGATAGTGGGTCTTGAACCATATTATCTTCTCTAGTATAAGTCCTCACCTTGGTGAGGGAAAATAGATCCTGATGGTTTTGCCATATTATCAAGTTCCCCTCCTGGATGAATCTCTCACTAAGCATCCTCTTCATGCTCTCAAAGGCTCTATAAAAACTCCACTATATTTTTGGGTTACCTTGAAGATATATTTGTGGTACATGTGACCTTGGGACCATTCTTTGGGTTGCAGGGGGTGTAGGAGGTGTGGCTAAAATGGTAGTGAAGGGTAGAGGATGAGGTGCAGGGGAGATGGAGTAAGTGAAAGGAGTGAAAGAGGAAAGGAGTAGAGGTGGAGGGGATAAGGGATTGAAATGAGGGATAATGAAATGTGAGGCACATAGGAATATATAAGCTCACTATTATTCTTGAGTGAGGTTAACCTAACGTATGATTACCCTTAGGAATAGGTCATAAAATAACATGGATGAGATGGGTTGGTTAAAGGTGAGGCTAGTGGAGCCTTGGGTATGAGAGAAAGGTGGATGATGAGCCATTCATTGGGCTACTACTAATAGGACCATAGGGATCATCTAGAATTATGGAGGAAGTGGACTTGGAACTGAAGACCGTTTAGCTAGATTTAGAGTATGGGTTGCCTTTTATTACTTCTTTAGCCTCTTTCCTAGGTTGACTATAGGTGATGTGATAGATGACCTGATTGAGATGGTAGGGGCTTATGGTAGAGGAATTAGAGTAGTAGAGGGGAGCATTAAGATGATTAAATAAAGCATAGGTAGGGTATTTATTGGAAGCAATAAGATTTCAAAGGTTGTAGTCATGCCCATTATTGAGGGCATGCCCAAGGGAGGCATTGAGAGGAATCTAGGATGAGAGATAGGAGGAGAATAAGGAAATATGAAATAAAGGGTGTGAATTAATGGGAAATAAATGGGGTGAAGCTAAACTAGTGGGAACCATAATATGGATTTGGAACAAGGTGAAAATAAGGGGTGAAAGGAAAATGGGAGGAGATGGAGGAGTTAATGTAAAAAATTGGATGGGTGACTATTAGCTTCCTCATTCTACATTTTCTCTTGAGTTGTCAGTTGAATAAAATATAAAAGGCTATGATGTTGATGGTTGAGTGGGATATGATTGTAGTGCCTATCATTATGTATTCTAATATTGACACTACTATAGCATGGCTACTAGTCTTATCAGAGGAGACAAAGGTAGTGTGCAAGGAGAAATTAGAGGAGTTAGAGGCAAAGATGGAACTTAATGATCTAGAGAAATTAGAAAAAGTGGAGTTGGAGCTCAATGAAGATAAGGTGGTGGGATTCCATTTAAGATTTTCTGAGAGATGGATGGATATATTAGATTTAGGTCCTCTATAGACCAAGCAGGAGCTAGAAGAGTTATAGATGGGATTACCTAAGCCTTATTGCATCTATTTTTCTTCTTTATTTCTATATATAATTTCACCTCTTGATCATAGATGACATTTATAAAGAGCTCATCATCATCTTCATCTTGATGCCTATAGTTGATGTTAAGCCAAGTTGGATATTATGCTAAATGGTCTTGAGTAACCTCTTTAAGGTCTCACTATCAAATCTTTCCTTTTATGAGGGAGAAGGAGCCTTGAGCATCTACCATATTTTTTATAGAGGGGAAGTTACTATAGACATGGGTTTGTATGGTGATCAAGAAATGCATGAATGCCTTCTATTAACATTATTTACAAAATCTAAAGATGTCATTCACTAGTTGATAGGTGATCTCCTATTATACTAAACAATTAGGTACATAATATGGAAAATGGAGTGGGTCTTGGAGGAATCCCAAAACTTGGATCACTATGTCATACTTATATAACTAGTAGTCCTCAATGGCTATGATAGAGTAATAGATTACCTTTGAGAGCTAGTGCATCAAAGCTTCATTGATTAGCTAATACACCACTAGATAGAAGTGGTCACAGACATCTTGAGAATGATAATGGAACTAGTGACTATATAACTTATATAAAACCACATGGATGGTTATGCCACTAAGAACCCATGTGATAAAGGTTGAAGTCTTGAATGAGAGCATCCAACAGATTACATCAAGTAAGTAGATCATCATGTATAAGTTGCCTCTAGTTCAAGCATATGTAATGGTATAGAACAACTTGAAATTGATCAAGCCTCCTATGTATAGGATGTCTAAGTGAGTCAAGATCATGTGATGAAGGGTCACCAATAACTTATTGACATGTTATAAGTCTAGGTCTTTGAATAACCTATTCAGTAGGATCATGCCTACTCAAACCTCATCCTAGAAGTGTAAACTATATAGGCATTGATCTTTTCATTGTTAATCCACTTGGATTTGGGGTTCTCAACCCATTCATGGAAGACATCATAAATATGGTAGGTGTCCATCTAAGCTAACACTACTGCTGCATCGTATGAGAAAGAGAAGTCTAAGAGGGAGTAGTATTCCTTAAAGGCATTCTCACTTATATCAAAAATCTAGTGCCAAGAGGTGGGTGAATAAACCCAATCATTGACAATGTCCTAATCATAGATATCCTTATGGATTTGTCATCTAGTAGGTTATCATAGGGAAATGCCTCTGGTTTAACCATGACTCTATGGTTTTTTCAAATTTGATAGGACTGAAGGGGCCTGCTCGTACTCAACCAAATAGTAAGTGGTGTGGGTAGAATCCTTGGGGACTTACTCAATTATTTTAAATATGTTATTATAGTGTTTATACTTTATTAAAAAAGTAGGGAAAGTGGTTTCCTCATAATTTGGCTTAGCCTTCGAGTTTGAGGATGTAGTAGCCATTAGGGAATGATAAAGGGTGAATTAGGAAGCTTTGATTATCATAGACATATGATATAGGGGTATTGTATAACTTTGAAATATAGGAGTTTAATATTTCTTCTAAGGTAGAGATGGAAACTATTAATGGGCCTCACTTAGGTTTTATAAGTATATGCATACATCCCCTTGCATTAATGTTCTTTGGTGGCTTATTTGTTATGAATTTAAATTTGAGTTGGTGGCTAGATTTCTTCCCTTTATTTCTAAATCTATAATTAAATTCGAATCCCATGATCCTTTTCCACTAACTAGATATATCAATGATGATGGGATTTTTATGAAACTATCCAATTAGGTCTAAATTCCCATTATATTGATTCCTAGTGCATGGTAGGCAAGCAATCACATCTCTTAAGGGCTACTCATTTAACTTTCTTTTATGACATGTGTCATCCATTTATTAGTCTTCCCATTAATGGTTAACACCTAGGTATGGTTTCTTACTTCATTTCATTTACATTATTTGGGTGATGTGTCATATGAGACACATGACAAACCTTAATTATCCTTGAGTCTCATCTATAATCCATTCTGACCTTCTTAGATCACAAGTGGAAACTAGTTAATCTTTGCACTAGATGATGTGGTAGATTCACATTCAATTGGGCTCTCCTAGGCACTAACATCTCTAACATGTCTATGGATTAAATGCTATAAATATTGATGAAGTGGTAATTTCCCATTCATCCAGGCTCTCTCAGGTTCTAATATCTTTGACAGGTCTGAGGACTAGCCACTTTAACTCCTGATGACATGTTAGTTTCCCATTCAATCAGGCTCTCCTAGGGTATGAAATATCTAATAGGTCTTGAGACTAACCACTCTAACTCTTGATGATATGAAATCTTCCCATTTGGTCAATCTCTTTTAGTATATAACATCTTTGATAGGTTTGGTGACTATATTCTTTATCTCCTAATGCTATAGCAACTTCCCATTTGTCTAGGCTCTTTCAGTATCTAACATCTTTGATAGATATATGGATTAGACCCTATAACTCTTAATGACATGGAAACTTATAATTTGGAAAGGCTCTCTTAGGATCTGACATCTCTAAAAATTTTAGGAATTGGCTACTCTAACTCCTAATGACATGGCATATTCTCATTTAGCCAAGATCTAACATTTCTAACAGATTTAGGGACTGGTCTCTCTGACTCATTAATGATGTGTGAGCTTTCCATTTGTTTGATTACTCCTATGTTATGACATTTTTGATAGGTCTAGGTATTGGATGCTTCAAATCTTAATGACATGGAAGACTCCCATTCAGGTAGTCTCTTTTGGACTCTAACATCTCTAATAGGTTTGGGGATTAGCTCTCTAAATGTTAATGATGTGGAAACTTCCCATTCAATCAAGCTCTATGAGATTCACAAAATGACTAAGTAAGAAAGATAAAAATAATATGATACAATAAACCTTACTTGCCATATACTAAAAATGCAATTTTCCGTGGAGGATAATGAGTTTTTTGCTCCATGAAGGGAACTAGACTCCAAGAAACCCAAGTGAAAATTAACCTGTAATGTTAGTGTCATGATATACTAAAAGATAACAAACACTGCTTAGTTATTTTAGAAAAATTAAAATAGGTATGTTAATGATTTAAGAAATAAAGTTGGTGTATATTATGAATATTTGATTAAGCATCACTGAAAAAACAAAAGAAATAAATTTAAGGCTCTAATTCATGAAATTTTTAGATGGGTCCCTCATTTCAGAGAAAAGGGGGTGTATTGGACACAACAATTTGTGATTTCTATAGGGAAAGTGATGAGAAGTACTTATAAATATTGGAATCACAAAAAATGGAGGGGATGAATTAGTGTGCAAAATATTATTCCAATTCCAAATATCATCCATTAGTCAGTCAAACAAATCTAGAGATATATCAAGGCATAATCAATCATTCTTATGAGCACGAAGTAGGAACACAAAACATGAACACAAGATCTATGTGGGAAACCCTCATGGAGGATAACACCCACTAATAGAAAAATTGGACTATAGTTATATAAGCAATGAATCAAACTTCAATTAGGCACCAACCCCATAAGGAGTACCAACTTACAAGGAGGCACCAACCCCTTAGGTAACTCAACACCAACTTAGTTACCTTGAACCTTTAATCACCTTTGGACACTTGTTTAGTCTAGAATACCAAGATTTAGGAGCTTTTTTTATACTATAGAGTGCCTTCATCATCCTAAAAATATTTCTTGTCATTAGTCAATAAGAGATCCTCAGGTTTCTCAATGGGTACTTATTCCTCTAAGTTCCCATTTAAGAAAGCTAACTTGACATCTATCTAGTATATCTTGAAGCCCTTGAAGCTTGTATACGAAATAAACATCCTAATAGCCTCTAATATTTCCACAAGAGAAAATGTTTCCTCAAATTCCATGCCTTATACTTGAGCATATTCTTTGTATACTAGTCTAGCATTGTTTCTGGTGACTTATCCTTTCTCATTCAACTTGTTTCTGAACACCCACTTTGCAACAATGATATTTTTGTCTTTAGGCCTAGGTAATAACTCCCAAGTCTCATTATTATCAAATTTATTTAAATCCTCATTCATGGAATCTATCCAAAACTTATCTTCACTTGCTTCTACATAGCTTTTAGGTTCAAATTTGAATAGTAGATAGTATTATCTTTATTAATATCACTCACCATTCTTCTCCTTCTTTCTATACCTGCACTCTTGTTTCCAATGATCTGAGAATCCAGATGATCCTTTTTAATCTATCTAGAAGGACCCTTTAAGCCTTTATTTCCTCACTTTATTATTTATCCTCATCTATCTCTATTATTCGTTCACCATTTTTTATTGAGAATATAAATTCTTAGTCTCATCAACCTTCACATTTGTGATCTCTACTATATTTTGCAACCTTTTGTTGTAACATCTATAGGAAACACTTATTGATGAATATATCAATAAAATACCTTCATCAAACCTTGATTCAAAATTTTCTAAGTCCTCATCATCTCTCTTAATATAACATTTACTCCCAAATACCTTAAAATGTTTAACACTTGTAGGTCTACCATTCCATGATTCATATGGATTCTTGTCACCATTGCTCCTAATTTATCCTCTATTAAAAGTGTAAACTATAGTATTCATAGCTTCTCTCCAGTAGATATTAGACAACTTTGACTCATTCAACATGGTCCTTGTCATTTCTTGAACTATTATGTTTTTTCTCTCAACCACCCCATTCTATTGAGGTGTTCTACCAACTGAGAACTGCCTTATTATTCCATTGAGCTCAAAAAACTCATTTAACATCCTCCTTCATCATACCTAAGACACTTGATCTTCACAATCATCTCTTTTTAAATCAAAGCCTTGAAATTTTTGAACTTACCTATAGCTTCTAACTTGTCCTTCAATAATTCTACCCAAGTCATTCTTGTGAAGTCATCTATAAGCAACATGAAGTAGATATCACCTTGAATATTTTAAATCCTTATAGGGCCACATAGTTTAATATGAATTAGTTCTAAAGGTATAGTATTAGAGTATTTTTTATAATTGAATCTCCTCCTAGTCTACTTACCATGTTGACATGCCTTAAAAATAACATCTACATGTTTATAAATTTTGAGTATGTTCCTCATAGATCCTTTAGAGATGAGCTTGAATATATTGTCAAAGTTAATATGACTGAACCTCCTATTCCATAGCCAACTTTCATCTACCCTTATCATAAATCACTTCTCTTTTGTAATCTTATTTAGTACATATAGATTTTTCTCAGTTCTCTTGGCTTTGGCAATAAACCTTCCTAATTTTTCTCTCCTTATCTCACATCCTTTATCATGAAAATTTAGGGCATGTCCTTATGTGTGTATTTTAATTACATTCAATAAGTTGTGTTTCAAACCATCTACATATAATACATTTTATCTCTTGGTTTTCTCATTGTCCAAACTCAAATCACCTTTGCCAATTATATTAGCAGTTGTGTTATCTCCAAATCTTTTTGAACCTATGGAATTCTACTTAAAAGTGATGAATTTTCTCTTATCTCATGTCATGTGACTTGAACAATAAATGTCTATGTACCACTTCAAGTCTTCATTCTGAGTATGAATGGTAATTTTGGATATCATATATTCTTGCTTCCATTTCATCATACACAGGGTCTACTTTATTGATCCATTATTTAGTATCATGACTACAATTTTTCTTAACATGATTGGTTTTATTTATAGATCTTGTCTTACACTCCTTTTAAATGTGTCCTCTTTAGTTTCAATTATAAAATAGGATTTTACTTATCCATCTACAATCAATAGCTCTATGTCTAAATATACCACAAGAGAAATAATAACCAATGAAATAATCCACATACTATGATTACTTAACCTTATTTGTTTTTTTATGATCATAGTATGATACACTATTGCCTTTGATATCCTTTTATGGAGTAAAACCCTTATTTACTTGTTGATGATTGAATTCAAACTTGACCACTTATGCATAGGTCTTGATTCTACCAACTTTATCACTCCTTAATTAATCAATGATTTTTGGAAACTAACTCTCTTTGAATTCCTTTTTATATTATTTGAAGCAAAGACATGTCATATCATAAAATAACCTTTGACTATCCAAAATATTATTAAACTTTCCAATATTCTCCTCAAATTTATTATATGTCATTATCTTGATTACATCTTGTTCAACTTGTGCCTCTAAAGTTTTTAATTTCATTCTAAGATAGGTAAATTCTTCCACATGATTATTCTCTTTTGAAAAATATTCACAAATTGTTTCAATTACTTTGGATAGATCCTCATTGTAACCATAAAAGACACTTTCATTATCAAAATCCATATTTGTGCTCCAATTATCTACCTTAGACTATTAGGCCTACACTAGGGACCTTGATATGATACAATTTTTTTGAGCTATATTAAATTAGGGGGGGTGAATCAATGTGAAAAATCTTATTTTAATTCCATATATCATCCATTAATCATTCAAACAAATCTAGAAATGTAACAAGGCATAATCAATCATTATTATGACTATGAAGTAGGAACATAAAACATGAACACAAGATGTATGTGGTGAATCCTAATGGGGGATAAAAATCACTAACACATAACTTGGACTATATTAATATAATTAATGAACCAAAATTTTAGTGAGGCACCAACCCCACAAGGAACACCAACCCCTCACTAGTCAAGTACCAACTCAACTAGTCCTTTAGCAAACCAACTTACAAGGAAGCACCAACCCCATAAATAAATTAGAACCAAATAATTTAAATTAAACCTATTATCAAATTTAGACACCTTTTTCTCACTCAATTGAATATTACCACCTTATTTTTCTCTTCTCACTCTTCTATCTATCTCAAAGAACTTATTAGGCTTTCTCACTCAACTAGCCCTTTCCTTGGCATAATTAGGTTATATAACCTTATTCATCACCTATATAAACATAGTTATATAATAATGACATTAAAAAAACCTATATAATGGTATTCATCCCTCTACCTAGTTTCTAAAAATCTATATCATTCACTCATGTCTTCAATATTCTAACTAGTCAAATTAGGCCTATTACACTTGACTCTTGATCTCACCCCTATTGGTCAGTCAAAAACCTATCCATAATTGGATAACATTTGTAATAGATCAAAAAACACACTTCACAAGTTAAAATATCACTATATATGTCAGTTATTACCCTTAAAGGCCAAAACCACCATTAGGCCTAATAGAGTCCTAATGCAATTAGGTCTTCTTAAAGCACACATTTCACCTTGACCACATTAGAACACCATGAGACTAAAAAAATGGATGAAATAATTCAAAAATGACTTAATTATCCCTTATAATCTCAAATTAGGTTCCCAACACCATTTATCTCATTTAACTCCTTGAACCACCCAATTAGGTCTACTCATAATTAGGCCTTCTCACTGTCAGAAAGTATGTCTTGCAAATCTGATGTATAAAATCAAATTTGACAATTAAAACAAAAAAATTCATATGTATATAACCTAAATTAACTTTTTTCATCATTTATTCCATTATATTTCGTAATATAGGGCAAAATACCACAAACTAAACACCTTCATATGCTCACTTAGAGCTGCACCCATGCCTTAAGAACCTAGTAAAAAGCCATTGATTTTTGACACTTTCATAAGAGTTTATTATGCATAAAAATGTGTTAAAATTAACCTATAATAATTATATAATAATTTAATTTTTATTTTATTAATTAAATCTATGAAAAAAGACTTAGGAAAATCATTCTCACTCACATAAAGAAAACTACATGTAGCTCCAAAAACATAGTCATAAAGATCAAGATTTAGAACACCTGTCTAAACACTTATATGAAATTACAATGGGTTTTCATGATTATTAAGGATAATTATAACATCTTGGAATAAATATATTACAATTTTCAATATCAATATTGGTCTTACATACCAATCTCATGTCTTCACCCTACACAAACCTCATTGTGTTAAATAGGTCACTTTGAGAACAAATTTTTTCTTGTTTATGTGCATCACCAAAAATTATATTCAATGGGGAAATGTGATATATGTATTTAAAAATTACCCATGAATTTAGATCCATTCCTAATCCATTGTAACCAATCCCTAATCTCATTCTCACTTCTACCTAGTTTTCTCATTGTCTTCCTCATTATTCCTATTTAGCAATAGGTCAACTTTCATGACCAGTTTAGCACATTTTATTTCTAAAACGTGATAATAAACTTACATTGGCTTAAAATAAAATTATCACACATCATCCTCCAACCATTTTCATGATTTGACCTAGTCAACCTTGCTTGTAACATCAAAAATCTGATAGACAAGGGGTTTCCTATAACTTTCACTCACTCTTCTGAGATACCAATGCCACTTGGAGAGACCTGAGAGAGTCCTCTACATGATCCAATCATCAAAATAGGTAATATAATCTATTATAATACATTTCCAACAATATATTTCTTATTAGGTCATTAAGAGGGTTTTAGGAGGGTATAAACTACCTTCCATTCTTAACAATCATTCATATAGGATTTCCCTTCAATTCCAAAACCAATGATAGGAAATTTAGGCTAGGACCATTATCTAACTTCCATTAACTACTTAGTATCTCATTAAATGGTTGTATATACCAATGAGCATAATAAAAACTGTCTCATGTTTGCAACACCTAATTCTATACACACATAAAACCTCAACATAAAATTTCATGTTCTCTCCTTGAGAATTTGAATTAAAAATTCATAAAAAAACTTGACACAACCTCTCACACTCATGAAAATCATATTATGATGTCTATAACCTTGGGAACTAGACTTGACCCCTCATTAGGTCACACTAGGTCTCTTTACGTACTAAGCTTTAGATTACTAGTTATACTTAGACTTGATCACACCTTAAATACTCTTATAATAATCTCAAAACCTCATCCTCATATTATAAAACCTCATACCATTTTCACACACTACCAACCTTATTCACATAATTATCATACTGCTCATCTCATCATGCTACCAGGCCTATGCCTTCTCACTAGGTCTTTCAAGTACATAGCTCATGAAATCAAATTTAAGAGTAATAAAGACAACTTATAATGACATCAATGATAAATTCATACATATATTATAACACATTATAAACAAGAACCTAATTAAATTCCTCTTCTTTCCTTGTTCAATATAAAGATTGTATGGGGGTCCTTATTGTCCATAGAAAATATGAGCACCAACATCTCATAATAGAAAACATCATACTAAGCTTCCACCCTAGACATCCACCAATGTGTGTGTGTGATAAGTGAATTTCATTTTTGATTCATTCTTGGATTACCTCTGAGTAATCAAGGCTAGACTAATTATTAGACTTCATCCATGGTGTTGTTGGCTTGATGGCTTGAGGGGGCTTACTAGGGCATTGATTTAATGCTAGATGAGCATTCATATCCTCAAAAAATATTCCTCTAGTCCCATTCACATCCTTGATGCACTACTAGCTAGGATAGAAATATTTTTGTGATGATTTTCATATATAGCCCTTTCAAGCTAGACTTGGAGTTTAGATTTTGACTACTTTTTTATTGTTTTCCAATTTTCTTGAGAAGAGATCATTGCTTATTAGTCTTATCCATTGAGGTTATGGGACAAGGACAAGGGTTAATGGATAAGGGGGAGTTATAAATATCTATCTAGTCCTTGATCAACTTGAATAATCCAATATCTTTTGGAGCTATTATTTTAAGTACAACTTGGTGTCCTTCCTAGGGTGTAAGTTATTCTAAATTCCACCTAATTTTCTTAGAGTCATTGGCCTCTTAGATCAAGAGTCAAAATTTTCCATTATTATCCTGTAATCACTTGGATTGAAAGTTTCAACCTAAGATTTATTATTTCTCATGAATCCCCTTGATCTTTGACCACCACATAAACCAGTTATTAATAAGGGATGGGTATCATAGGAACAATGTAGAACAAAGAAGGGGCTAGAGGGAGAAAATGTAACACAAAATAAAAGAACACAACATAAACAAACACATGAAAAAATCAAACACATAACTAAAGCAAATATATATATATATATATATATATATATATAATTGATTCCTAATTAGATTAATCAAAAAAGACTTTGGAGGGGATAGTCGATAAATAATGACTCAAGAATTGCCCATTTAATAGAAGTGTTAAGTCATTCCCCTCAATATCCTTGAGATCAAAAATTTTTTAGCCTAGTATTTTAGCTATCTAATATGATCCAATCTAGAGGGGATTGAATTTTGAATATTGGCCTTCTTCTCATGGGCCTTATTCCACATTAGGACCAAGTCTAAGATTTTGAAGGTCTTTAACTTCACCCTCTTGTAAAACCACCTCTTGAGTATGTCTTGATGCTTGCTAAAGCTCAAAAAAGCTTCATGTTGGGATTATTCTAACTAAATTAAGTAAAATATCCTAGAATGCACTTTGTCTGTGGTTTTATAAACTGTTGCATGAACTTATAAGTAGGAATTTTGAGAGTGACTAGTATGATTGGATCCAATCCATAGATAAAAAGGAAATGAGAGATTGTGAGGGCTTGTTTATACTAGGTACAGTCTACCCATAAGGTATATTTTAGCAATGAGTGTCATTCTTGAGGATTTTTTCTAGTTGATTTCTTGATGGCATCAATCAAGTTTTTATTGGTGGATTTCTCTAATTTTTTCCCTTACGAGTAGTGATTGGTGGAGAACTTTATTGTGATACTATTATCATTGGACCATTTTATAAATTTTATAGATTGAAAGGTAGGGCCATTATCACATACTAAAGAAATAGGGACCCTAAAATGGGTGGCTATGGAATTATCCAAAAACTTTATGACTTAGGCAACGTTGATCCTTTTGATTGTAATTGTCTCAGACCATATAGTGCATTAATCCATGCCCATGAGGATGAATTTATAATTGGTTTATGAATTGAGGTTAATCACACCTATGAAATATAGTCCCCATTGTGTGAATGACATAAAATTTATAAAATGTTGTAGAAGTATTGTGGCATGCATTTTTATTTTAGAAAAGGTTTGGCATTTTTGGTAAAAATGAATATGAGTGTCAACATCTCTAAGTAGTGTGGGCCAATAATAACCTACTTAGAGAACCTTTTGAGCCATGGCATTTACCATGGGATGTATAAATCTTATTTTTTCATGGAAAATTTCCATTATATCCTTGGCCTATTCTTCTAATACACACTAGAGGTAGATTCCTTCATGGTTTATTATGAAGAGAACACCTTTATTTAGCATATAATGTATGAATTTAAACAAGAGGGATATTATCTAAATATGGTTGAGTCTTATGGATTCATTTCCATAGATTAGAAAGTTCATGATTAGGGCATACTAATTTGAACATTTCACACTTTGTTGGTCCACCTGGTGTATCATGATTCTTGGGTATATATCTATGTTTATTTAGGTGAGGCATTATCCCCTAACCAACTTGACTAGATTGATTTCCAAGTCATACTCTTATAATTTTATCATACATCAACTTCTCCTCTTGCCTAACTAATTCTACCCCAGTATTTGCTTTATAGCTAGGTGTGGGACAATGGCATGCAATATGTTTCAAAGGACATAATGCTTGAATTTATTCATTACCTTGACTAGGGAATATGTATTCTTATCTAGGGTAGAATACCAAAGTTCAATGTCTTTAACATTAGTACTCAAAAAATCCATGGGTTTTTCTTCTACTTTAAACCTTTAGGTAAGGTAGGCAATAATGGTGTGCTCTGAAGTGAAAGGGTAAACATAGAAGTCTTGTATATAGTTTAGGTTGATAATGATCAGGGATTGAATGATAATGTCTTTGATATCCTAAAAATATTTCCTTGATTATTCTTACCTCTCCACTTTAGCATCCCATTTCAACATTGAGTTCAAGGGATTCATTATTTTAACAAATCCAAAAATAAACTTATGCATAAAGTTGATTTTCCCAAAGAAAGATTTTACTTCTTTCTTATTATTAGGTAAAAGTAGTTTAGAAATTATATCCTCCCTTTTGAGGTTGATATAAATACCTTACTTTATGACAATGAGACCAAGAATCTTACCTTTGATGACACTAAACACACTCTTCTTTGGGTTTAAGGAAATACCATACATTATACATATTTTAAATACTCTTTCCAAGTGGTGATCATGTTTTAACCTATATTTTGAGAAAATTATTAGGTCATCCATATATATTATTATGTACTTACCTATCAGGACCTCAAAGGTGAATTCCATCACCCTTTGAAAGGTTTCACCAAAGTTGATTAGCTCAAAAGGCATCCATTTATAAGTAAGTGTGCTCCATTTAGTGGTGAAAGAGGTCTTAGTTTTGTCTCCTGAGTTGACTAAGACCTGTTTATATCTCAAGAAGCCATCCAAGAAAGACATAATTTGGGACCCATTCACCATTTAGATCACCTCATCCAGTGAGGGTAATGGGTATTCATATTTATCTAAGGCCTATTCAAATTTTGGAAGTCTACACAAAGGCAAATTTCACCATTTTTATTCTACATTAGAACTAGGTTATCCACCCAAGTGGAGTGGTAGACTAGGAAAATTATCCATGTAGAGAGTAATTTATGAGCCTCCTTATGAATAAAGGGATCTAATATTGGGTTAACCAACATTTGTATTCATCTAAAGGGTTTTTGGTTAGGTTTTAATGGGATAATGTGAGTAATCACTCTCAAGTCAAAGAACTTAAGATATTCATAGTCTTAGGAAATTATGCCCTTGTACCTTATCAATAATCTCAATAAATATTCCAATTCATATTCATCCAATGTGGACACACATTAACTATCCAAGGATTATCTATAGGGTTGAGATTAACAAGTCAACACTTCTAGTCTTCAAATTTAGGCCTTTTAGCTTGGAAGGTTGGGTCTAATGCATTAAAATATCTTTTAAGTGAAATCACCCCCTTAGGGATCTTATTCCCATGAATTTTTAGGATCCCATCCTTATCCAACTTAGTTTGGGGGTTGTCTCTATTTTTTTCATCTATGATTTGGGATTCAGAATATCCCTTCATTACAAAGGAACCCGATGATTTATTGGTCATCTTAAAATATGTAGAATTTAGTCACATTGTTTGTGACATAAGGACATAGTATGAGTTCCATAGAGAACTCTTGTAGCTCAGTGTCATCTATAGGGGTGAATTTTGTTGTATTCGATTCTAGCAAATCTACTAATTGGTTTTTATCTTAGGGAATAGGGATGATATTAAACATGTTGAAAATGTTAATCAAGTCCCAAGTTCTATGTTTATACACTCTGAGGTATGATATTTCGCATTAAAACTTAGTTTTGATATTGTTGAATACCATTTCAGACTCAATGAAACTCTTAGTTCATTTGCCTCATGTCTTAATGCAAATTGTAATGCTAGGATTAGATCTTCATACTCTACCAAGTTACTCATGCATAGGAATTATAACCTATAGGATGTTAAATGTTTCCTCCCTAAGGTATCTATAATAAAAACACTAGACCCACTACCTAGTTTTGAGAAATCTCTATCTACATAAAGAGACCACAAGCCAAGTGAACCTAGGTCATGACTAGTTTGGTTTTTTGGAGGCTTAGTTCTTAGCATGTCAATGCCTAGGTCTGAGGAAACTAGGTTTATCTTCTCACTTATAGAATTATATTCAATGATCATGTGTTTCATGCATGGTTACCTATACACTCATATTTTGTTGGCTACTCCCCTCCATAACAACCACATAAGGGAGAAATTTGTGGTTATATACCCATTCAGGGATTTTGACCAATCTCTATTAAGGAGCATACCACATGCTTCTAGGATGTCAACCACATGAATTTATATAATGTGTTGAATATTAGGTTCAGATTCCAACTAGATATGGATGTTTAAAAACTAACCTATCACTTTCACCTTTAACTTGTCTAATTAGACCACTACTTTATCTAATTTTATGGGGGCTAGACTAAGTTTTTTGCATATGCCTGTTAACATCAGATTAATTGAGGCTACATAATCTACTAAGCATTATGTGTATTATTTAAAAATAATTTAAGGGTCAAAAGGAATAGGGGAGCCTTCATATTATTCTTGTGACTAACCACACTAGTGTGTGATACTCAGTTTTGTCTAGGCCTGTGGGGTCAAATTTTGAGTCAAAGACTTTAATAAAAGGTCTCACTGCTCTATGATTTGGGAAAACTCATGAATGGTAATATTAGCCTTGATTGTATTCATATCCTTGACTATTTTATAATCCCATTTGATTTGTACTGGTGGGGTTTCCACATGTGCCTTAGATTCTTGAGGTCTTAGAAGTGGATGATCACTTCTAGAATTTTGTTTTAGTGGGGTTGAACCATTATTTAGGGGGGACCAAATTAGTAAGGGCCTATTATTTTTGCCTACACCTAAACACATAGTTTATCCTTTAAAACTACTGAAACATTTGTAATTCACTGATACCTTCCTCCAACTCATTTTATTCTTGGCTAGGGAAATGCAAGGTTTATAATATCGTCATAGTATTAGGGGCTTTACTTGAGTTAGAAGATTTTAGATGATTGGGGGCTACCTTGTATTATTCCATTTCCTTTTGGAAGGTATTTAAAGTATAACTAAACTCTATGCAATATAAATATCCATGTGTTGTTATGTTATGCACTTAAAACTAGTTGGGTAAGGCTATTTCAAATACATTGATCTCAAGGAGCCTATTGGGTGAAGATTATGGGGGTTATGAGGGAAATTGTATCTCATGCTTGGATTTTGATATGTGAAATTATTGTTGGAGATTTCTATAGTAGAGTTTTTCATCTATATCTACATCCCTAATAATTATTTATGAGCTTTTATACCATTTTTTAAATGGTATATAGCTCAGTCTTCATGGAATATTGAGGCATGGTTTGGGTTTTATTAGCCATAACTAATGTCACTTGATGTTGAGTCCATGGAATCAGATCTAGACCCCTTAGGTTTATGAAACCTAATTATTAGTTTGAAGTGGGATGACCCAACGGGAGTTGATATGTTGTAGGGAGTGGCTAAGGGATAGGTAAATTATATTTAATACTAGGCAAGAAGTTCAACATAGGAATTTTTGGTAATATGCTTGGAGTGAGGGTCATGGTGTAGCCCTTGGGGTTAAGTTTTATATCCACTTTGATGGACCTTGCATATGTTAAGGATAGGTCTATTATAGTTATGCCTCTTGTCAAGAACATGGCCATCCAAGGATTTAGAGAATTATTGTACATTTTAAATGTTAATTGAGGGTTAGGTTGGTAAATCATGATTACTCATCTATATATCTTTTGGAACCTATTATTAAAATTTGTATATGGAATCATTACACTCTCTCTTGATAAAAGCAAACTACTGGTATAAGACACTAGGGTCTATTACTTGGGAAAATTGGGTGAGGAAAGTATAACTAAAGTGATCCCTACTCAATATAGAGTCTTCAATAAGGTTTAAGAACCAATCATAGTTAGAGTCCATTAGATTACAAGGGAACAACCTGCATGCCACATTCTCATGTTATACATTTAGGAGTCTTAGGGTGATATGATAAGAGGTTATGTGTTCCTCCATGATTTTTCCTACACTAAGGGTGAAACAAGGAAGATACATCTCAAGGTTCCTTGGTAGATAATGTATGACTCCCAAGATGTTAATGGCTAAGCTATCTAATTAGACCATCTTGGGCTATGCATTTGGGACTGGTTGTAGAGATGAACTCCTAATAATCATGGTAGGTTTGGGTTTATTGGACCTAGGTTTTACATATAAAAGTAGGGGAAATCACCAATCTACCTCTACAGGACCTATCCTTGGTAATAAGTGAACTAGTCTCTAGGATGTTGCATAGTAAAATAATAGTTATCACCTTATTACTAGTAGACCAAAAAATATATCCATAAAATTAACTAGAATCAAAATAATAATGAAATTTTTTGGCCATCCTTATAATCCCAGTTATTGTTCACTACAATTTAATCCTTACCAAAAGATGCCCATGAGATTGGGCATTCCTTGAAAAGGGGAAGGGGGACAACTACAAAATTTTATCTTCCATTTTAGGACTGATCTAGGATTAGGCCAAGGTATGGATGTGGGTATTCAATTTATAAATGGAGTTTTTGTGAATAATCTCTAGGAGATACACTATTACCACCATAATTTCAATACATTTTACTTCACATAGGTTAAGGATAGTTATGAATACTTGAGTGTTGATATTGTTATTTATAAACACAAGGGGAAAATATTTTATTTTAGATCCACTAAACAAACACAAAAGAGAGGGAAGGGTAAGGTAGAGAAGGGAAGCCTCCATGTCTAAAATGAGATCGATGCAATAGTCATTAAACCAAGTGACTCTGCCATAGTTATACCATTATAGACTGAGTTTCACTAAAGTTATACATCTAAGAGCATATAGTGGGGAGATTTTGAGGAAATTGGGAGTATGTCTTTAATGAAAATTCCTACTAAATATGAGTACTATGGGTTTATTATCAAAAACACATAAGCACCATATGATAATTTTCATTTGGGAACATAAATTATTAGCACTACCAAAAGAGGAAAGAAATAACCCACATAGAGATTATAATAACTAAACACATCATAATCACGACATACATAAAATGACAAAGTGTTAATCCAATTAACCTAGCACTATTGATCATTTAAACATGAAGATAAAATAAAATTGAGCACATGAGAGACCGTTTTAAATAAAATAGATATTATATTCATTAAAAGAGTGAAAATATTATACAATAATCTATTTGGGATGCTATTATAGTCTAGAATGAAGAAGGAAACACATGTGAAATCCTAAAAATAATATAACACTTTTGAGAAATTTTTGGTTGACCCCTAAAACATAATATGACTCATCTATAAATACATATGGATTGGGACTCACCTCTAAAAAGTATAAGGATCCCATCTTGGGCCATGATGGCCACTCATTATAGTTACAATTGTATTTTCAAATTTAAACCAAAATAAATCCCTAGAGACCCATAACAGATCTATAAGGGACAACTAGTTAACATGAAGAGGTGACAAAGAGGGGTTGACTCCTAAATTCCTTAAATTAGAGCTCCCAAATTATAACATAGTTTTTACAAGGTTTAAATCCTTTTCTATCTTAGCCATGTTTTTTGGAGGCTCCTTAAAGATTACCTTAGTCTAAGTTATTAGTCTCTAGGAGAACTAGAAATCTATTGACTTTGAGGCTTAGACTCTAGAGAGTTGGTTGATGCTTCTAGTGGACTGAATTGACAAGTCTAACATTGCCTAGGATCCTTAGTTTTATTTGGACACTTTATCCCTTATAACCTAGTCAAATTGACCTAGGTAGACTCCAAATTCCCCTTGGTTGAGTAAAGTGCCATCTAAGTGGAATAACATGAAGATACTGGCCTCTTGAAGTAGTTTAATATCTTCTTCTAAGGGTTATATTGTAGTGTGGTTCAAGACTAACCAATCCTCCATTACCACTCTCATGTTCTTAATATAAGTTTGGTATAACTCTAAATCTAAGTTTGGCATTAGTTTGAGCTCTGAAAACATCCCCTTGTTACCCACTACCTAAAGCTTCTAAAATTTCCCATCAATTTCTATGTTCTTCCCCATGTAGGCCTACATCTATTATATAATTACATCAATCTCACCTTGAATCCCCATTATTTTCACTAGGATTGAGAAAAGTAGTAAGAGGGTATCCTTGACTTGATTAATTAGTTTGATTGGGAACATACTCTTCCCTTGGGATTTAACAGTCTAGATTTGGCTCTACATGTCCTTGAGGAGCTTCTTAGACATGTTGCGGGTATCTTGGAGGACTGAAAGTGGCTCCTCAATTATTTTATCTTCTCCATCAACACTCCTCACCTTGGGAAGGTAAAATAGATCTTGATGGGTCTACCATATTAGTGGGTTCCCCTCTTGGATGAATATCTAAGTAAGCATCATCTTCATGTTCCTAAAGACTCTATCAAAACTTCGTTATATGTCTAGGTTTCCCTAGACATCCCTTTATGGTGAATGTGACCCCAGAACCATTCCTTAAGTTGTGGGGGGTGTAGGAGGTATGAATGAAATGGTGGTAAAGGGTGAAGGATGAGGTGCAGGGGATATGGAGTAATTTGGGGAGTGAAATAGGAAAGGAGTGGAAGTAGAGGAGGTATGGGAGTGAAAGGAGGGAGAGTGAAAATGAAAAACCTTGGGGACATTTGAGCTCACCACTATTCCTAAGTGAGGTTTACCTAAGGTAGAATTATCCTTAAGAATGTGTCATGGCATAATAAGGATGAGATTGATTGGTTAAATGTGAGGTAAATGGAGCCTTGGGTAAGAGACGGGGGATAAGGAATCAATCATCAAGATTTTAATATTAGGATTAAATGGGTTGTTAAAACTTATGAAGGAGGTAGAGTTAGAACTGAATGCCTTTAAACTAGAGCTAGATTATGGGTTGTATTCTATTTCTTCTTTGGGCTCTTTCCTAGGTTAACTCTAGGTCCTACTATGGATAACCTAACTAAGATAATAGGATCTAATGGTAGAGTACTTAGATCTATGGAGAGGAGCACTAAGATGATTGAATAAGGGACTAAGAAGTTCCTTATTGGAAGTGGTAAGCTTCTAAAGGTTGTAGTCACACCCATTATTGAGTTCATGCCGAACATAAGAACTATGAGAACTCCAAGATATGAGATGGGAGGAGAAGAATGGAATGAGGAAGTGAGGATTATTAGAAGGAATGAGGCCAAAGTTACTTGGGTAAAAGATGAAGGGGAAGTAATTATAAAAAGAGGGGGTGGAGGTGAACTAGTGAGCATTAAAATAGATAGTTGGAATGAGGTGGGAGAAAGGGGTGGAAGGGAAATGGGAGGAAATGGAGGAGTGAGTAGGGTACCCTAGATGCATGACTATGAGTTTCTTTGATCTAATCTCACTCTCAATATGATATCTACATAAAATATTAGAGCCTATGGTAATTATGGTTGAGTGAGCTTCACTTTGTCTACTTGGTGTCATGTAGTTTGAGATTAACTTTATTGTGTCATATTTATTGGCACTACTAGAAGAGGTGGAAGTAGACCTTGAGTATCAATTAGAGGAGGAAAAGGTAGAGTGAGAGAAGTATCTAGAGTAGGTGGAGGCATAGATGGATCTTGAGGAGTCAAAGCCACTATAATAAGTGAAGCTAGAGCTAGACCTCAAGGAGAAGGTGGAAGGATGCCCTAAACGATTCTCTAAGAGATGATTGAAGTTGTTGGAGTTGGGTCCTCCACATATTAAGCAAGAGATTTAGGAGTTACAGAGGGGGATGCATGAGCCTTCTTTCATTTCTTATTCTTCTTGACTGTTATCTAATATAACACCTCTTGGTTATTAGTGGTATTTAAATAGAGATCATCATTGTCTTTAGCTTGATGGTCATAGTTGATGTTGAGATCAGTTGAGTATTGTACCAACTGGGACTGAATCACCCCTTTAGGGTCCCACTTCTGAATCTTGCATTTTTCAAGGCTGAAGAGTCTCCAATAGCTACCATATTTTGTATTAAGGGGAATTACCTATAGATGTGGCTTCATATGGTGATTGGGAGATATTGGCATGCCTTTTATTGAAGTTGTATGCAAAATCTAAATATGCCCTTCATTGGTTTATAAGTGATCTCTTATTTTGATAAGTGGTTAGGTACATAATATGGAAATCATAGGGAGTCTTGGAAAAATACCATGACTTGGATCACTATGTCATTATTGTATATCCATTAGTCCTTGATGGTTATGATAGTCCCAGAATACCTTTAATATTTAGGGCATTGAAGCATTGATTGCCTAGTACACCATTAGGTATAAGTGGTCATAAATGTCCTAGACATGTTGGTGGAATTGGTGGACATATATATATTTTAAGTCCAAATTGATGGTTGGGTCACTGAGAACCCATGCAAGAAAGGTTGAAGGCTTGAATGAAAGTGTCCCATAGATTACATTGAACATGTATCTCATCATGAAGAAGTCACCTCTAGTTTAGGAAAATATAATGGCATGGACCAACTTGAAGTTGATCAAACTTCCTATGTCTGGGATGTCTGAGCAATTTAGGACATGTGGATAAGGGGAATTCCTATTTCATTGACATGTTGGTAGATTGGGTCTCTAAACAACTATCTCAATATGATCATGCCTACTCAGACCACCTTCTAAAAAGTATGAACTTTATAGGCATTAATATTTTCCCTATTAACCTACTTGGAGTTAGGATTATCAACCTAGTTGTGAAGTATGTTATAGATCTATTAGGTTTCCATCCAGGTTAACACTACCACTACATCATATGAGAAAGATAAGTTTGAGAGAGAGTATTATGCCTTGAAGGCATTCCTAAATATATTGATAATCTAGTGTTGATAGGTGGGTGAACACACCCAATCATTGATAGCATATTTCACATGGATGGCCTTGTAGAGGATGTCACCCATGAGGCTAACATAGCAAAATTCCTCTAGTTTGGCTACATCTCTATGAAGTCCACACATTTTATAGGACCAAAGGACATCCTCATACTTAACTAGTTAGTCATTATTATTGGTAAAATCCTTAGGGACCTACTTAATTACTTTAAATATGTCATTGTGGTGTTTATACTTTGTTAAATTATCAAGGAAATTAGTGTCCTAGTACTCAAGCTTGGCCTTTAGGTTTGAGAATGTAACATCCATTAATGTAGGACGAAGGGAGGACTAGGAAGATTTGGCATTGAGGCATATGCTATAGGGTTTATGTGTAACTTTGAAAGTGAGGAGTTTGATATTTCTTTTAAGTAAGTAATTTTAGTAATTAATGGGCCTCCCTTAGGATTTATAATTGCATGAATACATCCCCCTACATTAATGGCATTTGTTGACTTACTTGCTATGAATTTGAATTTGAGTTAGTGGATGCATTTTCTCCCTTTATTTATAAATCTTGAAGTAAATTTGGATCCCATGATCTTATACCAATAGAGAGATATAGTAATGGCAATGGGATGTTTTCAAAAATGTTTAATCAGGTCCAACTTCCATTATGTTAATTCCTAGTGCATGGTAGGCACACAATCACATCTCTTAGAGGCCCCTTAAATAATTCTTAATTTTTAATTTTTTATTCATTTATTGGTCCTCCCATTAGTGTTCAACACTTAGGTATGGTTATGTACTCCATTTCATTTCCCTTAACTAGGTGATGTGTCACGTGGGACACATGGCACACCTTAATTATCCTTTGAGTCTCATACATACTCCATTATGAGTTTCATGAATCATAAGTGGTAAATAATTCATCTTCACACTAGATGATGTGGTAACTTCTCATTTGACCAAGCTCTCCTAGGATCTAACATATTTGATAGGTCTGGGGATTGGTCACTCTAACCCCTAATGACATGGTAGCTTCCCATTAATCTAGGCTTTCCTAGGATCTAAGGTCTTTGATAGGTCTTGATACGATCTTCTCTAACACTTAATGATGTGTTACCTTCCCATTCATCTAAGCTCTCATAGGATCTAACATTTTTGATAGGTCCAAGTACTAACTACTCTAACTCTTGATGATGTGGTAGATTCCCATTTGATTAATCTCTCCTAAGTTTTGACATCTCTGATAGGTTTAGAGACTAGCTTATTTTACTCTTGATAATGTAGAAGCTTCCCATTTTATTGGGCTCTCCTAGGCTCTAAGATATCTGATAGGTTTGGCGACTGGACACTCTAACTCTTGATGATGTGGCATCTTCCCATTTGATTAGGCTTTATTAGGTTATGCAATATTTGAAAGGTCTAGGGACTCGCTACTCTAACTCCTGATGAGGTGGAAACTTCCCATTTGGGTTAGGATCTCTTGGGATTTGACATCTATGATAGGTCTAGGGATTTATAGCTCTAAAACTTGATGATGTGATTACTTCCCATTCTAACAGGATTTCCCCAGGCTTTAACATCTATTATAGGTTTGGGTACTGGCCACTTTGTCTCATGATGACATGGTAACTTTCCATTTGGCAAGGCTATCTTGGGCTCTGACATCTTTGATATGTTTGAAGGTTGGCCACTATGACTCCTGATGATGTGACAACTTCCCATTTAGTTGGGTTCTATGAGATTCCCAAAATTACTAAGTAATAAAGATAAAAATAATATGATAAATTAGATCTTACCTATTAGATAAAGATAACTCATTTTTCCATAGAGGATAATGAGTTTGTTGATCTAGGAAGGGAACTAGACTTTTGGAGATCCAAGTGAAAATCAACCTATAATATTAGTGCCATGATATACTAAAAGAGAACAAACACTAATTAATTGTTTGATAGAAATTTAAAATCTTTGTTGATGAAGAAATGGGGGTTTAGAATGTATTGAGGTCAACATACCCCCATTTCTAAAAAATGGGGACTTTTGTTTCAAATTATGCAAATTTATACCTTGAAAATGAAAATTCATTTGATCAGAGTACCACCAACATGTTTGCACATTATCTTTATTTGAAAATTATCCACACCTAGTTCTCATTTACATTAATTGAAATATTCTCAAATAATCATGGTTCTACCCTTTTTAATGTTATTAATGATTTTTGACTATGTTTCTAAATTATAGTTTCAATAGAATCTCATTTGGGAATGAACATGCTTAGGGTTTTGTGCTTTAATGTTAAATTAATATTTTACTTGACATTTATCTATTAAAGATTAATTGGATCTATTTTAAGTCATGATTAATCCCTCATTCAAATTACCCTAGCTCAGGTTCCTTTGAATCAAATTCAAATTTGGTAAGAACAATTTACGTCAGAATAATTATTTGTGCTATGGACTTAGCTTAATTTTTATCATAAGGCTTAGTCATGTTTTTCAACATGACCAACCCTTAGTCTAAAAATTTATACTTGGTCCCATCATGTTCCATAACCCCTTGGTTAATTTTATTATTAGCATGGTCTAACTAAATGAAGGGTCTCTTTTACTATATACTTAGCCTAAAAGCTTTACCCTAAAGTTTATTATATTTATTAATACAAAAATTCTTAGGCTAAAACTATATGTTGTGTCTTTTATTATTCATGAGGTCCCCTTTATTATGTATTAAAATCTAGCTTAGAAATTTTTATCCTAAGGTCTTACCCGTGTTTATAAACATGAAATAAAACCATAGTCCAAAAAAATTAAGATAGGTTGTTTACTTTCTCGAGCACTAACTTAAATATCATTTTTATCTATAGGATCAATAGTCTACAATTGATCCATGAAAAAGAGACCAATGGTGAAAGATTAAAGTTTAAAATTCAAATCCCCAACCCTAAGCTAAAGTTAGAACATCTTTCGAAGATCAATGGTGCATGTTTTCTCAAGAAAGATTGATCATATGATGTGTATTGAGTCAAAACTTCAATGGATCCCAAGGATAAGTGAGAGGGTGACAAGTGTCACAATATTAGTGAAATAAAATTGAGTAAACAATGGCATTTGATCAGATGAATATGATCAGACAGTGCATAACAAATGTTAAAGAGTCAATAATCCTAAAAAATGAACATGGAGATGGCACATGGCATAACCATAGGCCATAAATTAAAACTTGAGAATCTTTCAAGGATCGACAATACATAGATGATCATATTAATTTTAACCAATAGTATGTAGAACAAGAGGAATAATTAAGTATATCAAAATCAATGAAGCATGATTGATCTATTAAAATGAGATCAATAGTGTGAGATCAACATTGATATTTTTAAAAATCTCAAAGTGAATGCAAAAGTGATAAGTTTCATAATCATAGGAAACATATCAAGTAGCCAATATCATTTGAGTTCTCATATCAAAACCAATGTAGCATGATTGATCCATGAAAATGAGATCAACGATGCAAGATCAAGGTGTAATTTTCAAAAGATAATGATCACTTTTTGAATATTACTGAGAAAATTGCCATAAAAATGTCATAGGAATGTCATGGTGATGCCACATCAGAGCCACATAATTATAATATGCCTATTTGAAGATTTTATAGACCTGAGAAATTCAAGGGTATAAAATCGTAATCTAATTAGGATCTAAGTCATGAAGATCATGCAAGTTCAAATAGATACCACCATTAGAGCATTGTAAAAACCTTCAAGAATGGCTTGGTAAGTATAGAATCCTTGATTTAACCCAATCCTCATTATAATCAATCCAAAGAAGTTTAATTCTCACTTATGCAAGAATAATTCAATCCATAATTAAAATGCAGACCATTTTCAAGAAATCAAGAGAATTCCACAACCATGGTAACCCAAAAGTGTGTTTCAAGGGAAGATGTGGAGTTTTATCTAACTTTAGATACATAATAGAGGGTTCTCAAAGATTCATAATTTGATGCAACATCTCTACATATAGGGGAAAACACTTATTTGAGCTCATTTTGGACTATTGAGAACCAACAACCCATCATAAGAGAAGAATATGTTTGCAAGGAGGCTCTACTAAAATGATCAAGTGCATATTTTAATAGAACAAAATTTTTAAGAGACTACCATATTGTCAATCAAAAAAATTAAAGCTATATGAGGACACCATGATTGACTTTTTTAATTCTTTACAGTTAGTCAAAAATAATTAGGAGGCAATAATATAGCAAAATCCCATGGCTAAAGGCCAATTTGGCCAATGGTAGGCTTCAAGCTATCATGTGAAAGACTTGATCAAATATTTAACCAAGAATCAAGTCCTTGATTTCAAGAGAGTCAGCTTAACCCATTCCAATATGGGTATGGCTATATTGATGCACAAAATCAAAGCCTTGAGTAATTGATTCAAGTAGATGGAATAAATTTCCAAGGATCTCAAACAACAAAAAGATAAAATGTTGAACATATTGGATAGTTTGATCAAAGAACCTACCATAACTAGTCCCTTAGGTCTAATAACTAATAAGGATTTCAAGAACATAACTACTCAATTCATGCAAGAAGTAATAAATCAAGGACTAGAGAAAATAAGAGCTGATAACAAGAAAGTCATGAACCTACTTTTTATCACCAATAGAAAAAGATAGGAGATGTCGGGGACATCAAACAGGATTTGGAAAAGGCTAATAAGCATCTCAAGGGCATGGAAGATAAAAAAAAACAATTATTCATGAAGACCTATCTTTGATCTCTAGCTGATCAATGAATAACATTATAAAATTAAGATCTTTTAGGGAGGGCAGAAGATTGCATCAGAAAAAGGGTCTCCAAGTTAGCTAAGATAGGAATATTATTTTGTAATTAAACATTGTATATTTTTGAAATATAATTTTTTTTTTGTAAAGTTATGTATATCTTGTAAAATACATTGCCTGTAAGTCATTTTATTAGAAAAGGTCATTTGTTATAGAATATAATAGAAACGACAATTGTCCTATACACATGTATAAATGTGATTTGTCATTACTAACCTGCATACCTCATGAAGTGCCTATATAAAGAGGTATTTCCAACTATAAATTGAGAGAGTTTTATAAGCAATAAAAATATTTGTAACTTTTCAAGAAAATTAATATAATCAAGGATTTCTACAAAGTTTGTCCACATTTGCTTGTGTGAATTGTTATCATGGTTTCTCTCTCATTTGTTTGATCTTATCTTCATATTTGAATGGTCCTCATAAATTATAGATGTGAATATTTAAAATATAGAGTTGCTAATTTTAGATAATGTTGGATTAGTTGAAGGTTCTTAGGTTTACTTCACTTTCTTTGCTCTTCTTGCATTTGGGCTAATGTTATTTGCTTGTAGGGGTAAAATTCTTAAGGTAAATCTTGTTCTTATTTGCATCTTTTCATACTTTCCTTAGATGTATACCTGATATGTGATAAGATTTAAGCTTATGCTAATTCATATTGCACATTGCTTAAATTTATGTTCAGATGAAATTGGAACTTTGTCATAATGTTTGAGGTAAAGATTAACAACACGTCTCTTTTCTGCCCTACCCTTCTTTTTACTTTTTTTTCAATCAATTCACCTTTGTTTAGATTTAGACTTAGCCTTGATCATAATTCACTATAAATAGCATAGATCATCTTCAAAATCAAAGTTCAACTATTAATCTATGATGGCTACCAACCACCAACTAATATAAATTTGTGAAATAGTCAACCTGTTTTACCTCTATTCCACCAAGGATAATATGATTTTCACAACTAGAAACTCATGCAATGGATTCTTTTAATCCATAAATGATAAGTGTTTCTTATACACTATATGAACTTGTTGATACATTTAGGTGCATAAAGAAGGGCAAAAACTAGTGCTAGAAGGAGGGCCTTAGTTAGATCTTTGTAAAATTCCAACATCTTTGCTAACTATGGTGAATTATGTTTAAAGATTAATGTATTATTTGCATATTTGGGTTTATTTTACCACATTTGTGCAAAGATCATTGATATTAATGGATTCAAACTATTTTTTATGGCTTTTTAGACAAAGATAGATGTTTTTTGAAGTTTGATGTTTAATTATGGTAAATATAGCTTAATATTTATGAATCTAAAGAATTTGAGGTTAGTAATAGCTATTATGTTCAAAGATTGATTGGATCTCTGCAAATTTGAGTTTATTTGAGATTGAAACATTTAAAGATCATTAATATTTATGTATATTTGAGATAATTTAGCTAAATATTGATGTCTTTTTCCATTGTTATACATATTTTTACAAAATTTTCCTAATGTGCAAGTCTAATCATTATTATTTGTAAAGATAACACTTACACATTATATTTAAAATAGGTTTCAAAATTTTCAAACTAGAATTTCCAAGGATAAATACTAGATCATGTTCAAAGACAAGGGTTCCCCTTATTTCATTAGAAGTGCATAGGAGATATAGGAGAGACAAAGGTAAGCGTAGACTCTCAAAGTCTAAACCAACTTCACCAATTTAGGGTGATCTTGTGTTTAATCCCTATCAAGGTATGGAGTGGCTAGGTGGCTCTTCAATCAATGTACTAGGTGTGGTACATGATCTTCCTCATATCCTAAAAAGTATTTTCCCAATTTTATTCCTTATGGTGTTATAATTTCTGAAGAACACCTTAAATCCTTCAAAACTTCTTTAAGACTTTTAAATGTTATTCATGAAGATGTACCATGCAAATTATTCCCATTTAATTTCAAAGATGATGCATATGAATGGTTTCTTAATCTTCCTAAAAATTACATAGCTAGCTAGAATTATTTTGATAATTACTTCATTGATCAATTTGGTAAAATCATTAATCCATGTGTCATATACTAGTAGTTTACCACAGTAAAAAAAGACTCAAAAGAGCCCATATGAGCATTCAATGCTAGATTTTAGAAGATGTTTAATAGAACCATAGATCCTTATAGAATTGAGAAGGCTTTAGCCTTAGAGATCTATAAGGATGTCTTGGATCCAATGAATTTTATGTTTCTCAAAAGATATTCTTATGTCATTAATATCCTAACCCTAGCTTATTTTGAAGTCTGATCATTAATGATCAGATGCAACCCTAGGGCCAAATGGCATATAATATTCCCAACATTAATCAAAATTTTCCAATGCTAAATGTCATTCCCAATTCCAATCAAAATATGTCAACCTTAAATTAGCGCCCAATTCTAAACCAATTGCCTTTAAGCCATGCACATCCTAGTCAGAACCTAAGATTCTTGAACCACTCTACTAGTGGATGTAATCTATAAGACCAAAGAGATTTGATGTCTATAGCTAATATCAATACTCAAGTCCATAATTCTTAAGCACCAAAGAATGATAATGACTCTATCTTAAAGATGGTTTAAAAGTTAAGCATTTATTTTATTTAATTACAAAAGCAAGTTGGCCATACTAGGGAAAGATCTAATAGGAACCTATCTTTCCAAAGATTTAATAGGCCTTCAAATAGATTCTAAAATAATAAAAAAAATAGCCATAACAATGAGTTATCTTCTAATAAAAATGTGCCTAATATAAATCTTGGTGATGTAGCTTTACCTAATTATTGTAGAGTTCATTGTACTTTAAAATGTGGTGAACTAGACTCTCTTGGGTTTTTCAATGATGTTGAAGATTTTAAAGAAGAATTGGATACTTTTGAAGTTCTACCTAATAAAGAAAATGGTGCAGGTACCTTGGGTTCTTCAACGTCATCTAAATTTATTGATTCAACTCTCATGGTGGAGATATTTGAGTTCCCATTCCAAGAAGAGAATGTGTTGGAGGATATCCTTGAAGAGATTCATGCTTTTCAATAATATAAGAAGACCTATCCTCTGAGGAGTATGGAGAAGAAATAATGTTTGACCACCTCAACTCCACCAGATATTTTTGACACTCTTGATACTACATCAAATAATAATCCAGAGCCTCCTAAGGGAATTACATCTAAACACAATGTTGATGAATTAGAATAATTCATCTAATTATTCAAATATAACTAGATATAACATAGTCGAGGACATGAAAAATATCAAAGCTAACATTAATTTGCATGAGTTAACTTAAACTACATAACAAAGGGATTTGTTATTTGAATATTTTTCTAAAAATTCTAGCAAACCACAAAAGTCTACACATGTTAACATTGTAATACATAAAAGTAAGGAAAATCTTCCACCTTTCCTACTTACAGTCATGGTCTTTGGTAAGAATTTGCATAATTGTTTGTTAGACTCTAGTGCATCTAGAAATATTATGCCTAAAGGTATTTGTCAACAATTAGGTTTGTATCCAATTAAATTTGATAGGGTTATGACTCATTAGATAAATCAAGAGTCAAAGTGATTGTGAAATTGTTAAATGTTCATATGCAAATTGATTATAAAATAAGGATCTAATAATTCATTGACATCCAAGTAGTGGATATCCCTGATGCATATACAATTCTACTAAGTAGAGATTGGATTAGATCTCTGAATGGTTATATGTCAATTGATTGTTCACATATGTGGTTACCCTAGAAAGGAGTTCCAAGCTATATTAGGATAGAAAGGGAACCTAAAATGAAGCATATGATTACTAAATACAATGAAACCAATGATTGGGTTGACATGGTTAACTCAGATCTAGGTGTTTAAACTCTTGACACCATAAAGGTATGTAACTCCAAAAATTCTCATACTATGACTGGATTATGGAAGCTATGTTTTGATAGTTCTAGATGCAAATTAGGTTCTAAGTTAGAAGTGGTATTAATCAATCCCATTGAGAAAGAATACAATGTCTCTTACAAACTTCAATTCCCATGTACCAATAATCTGACTGAGTATGAAGCACTTATTCTTGGATTACAATTTGTAATGAAACTCAAGGTCAACGAATTATTAGTTTTTGGTGATTCTAAACTAGTAGATAATTAGGTCAAGAATAAATATAAATGAAATTTATCCTATCTTAAGAAATATAGATTTAGAGTTTGGGAATTAATTGAATATTTTGATGCTTTCAACATTGTGTCAATCCCTATGGGAAACAAGATTGTTGATAAACTTGCTTCAGTTATATCCAACCTTATGCCCAATCAAGGTTCCAAGTTATAAATCCTTACCACTGAATTATTCACATGTTCCTTAGTTCTAGATAATGTCAACCATTTTCAAGTATTTAATGATGATCAACAAATCATAGACTTCATGACTATCTCAAGAGTATTTGAGTCTCACATCATTGATGAAGCTACTAAAAATACCCTTGATGATGAAAAAAATTAAAGGCAAACTTGATGACAAGGTCATTCAGTTGAGCGATAATAAGATCCCTAAGGGGATAATAGCCTTAGAGATATTATTTGATTTAGACAAACTAGATGATACTACCAAGATTCCAAAAATAAATGGGAAGGACTATAATTTAATGGACCTAAGTTTCCAAGGTCAACCTCAACTGGTGAACATTGGTACATCTTGCACAAGCATTGAAAATGAGAGAGCCAAAGATTTGTTAACCAAGTATAAGGATATAATAACATACTTCCATGATGACTTAAAGACTTTAATCCTAAGGTAATAACCCCAAACATACCTCTAAAAGAAGCATGCAAGCCATTTAGACAAAAATAAAGGCTAGTCAACCCTATTCTAGAACTAATGATATATAAAGAGGTTAAGAAGTTACTAGATGTTAAGATAGGGTTTCCCATTAGACACTCCATGTGGGTAGCTAAGCTAGTACCAATCAGAAAGAAAACTAGGGAAATCATACTGCACATTAATTTTATAAATATGAATAAAGCATCTAAAAAGGATAATTACCTCTACATTCTCTTAACCAAGTAATCCAAATTGTTTTTGGTTTTGCTAAGATGTCTTTTTTTTAATGGATTTCAAGGTATAATTAGGTGCTAGTGAACAAGGAATATAGGATGAAGACTGCTTTTACTACTAAGTGGGGTACTTTTTCCTACAAGAGAATGCCCTTTGGATTGATAAATGTAGGTGCAACCTTTCAAACATAAATGGATAATGAATTCCAATGCCTCATAGGTAAGTGCATTATTATTTACATAGATGAGCAAATTGTCTTTTCAAAGATTAGGGAAGATCACATCATGGACTTGTAATAAGTATTTGAAAGGCATAAAAGGTATGGAATTTATCTCAACCCAAAGAAGAGAATTTTTTTTATAACTAAGGGAAAATTATTGGGACATGTTATAACTAAGGATGGGATCTCTATAGACATAGATCAAATGTAATATCAAAGATACAACTTGCTAATAATAAGAAGGAACTAAAGTCTTTCTTTGGTGAAAAACTTTGTGAGGAAGTTCATTTCTAGTTTTACAAAAATAGTGATACCTTTGAATCACATGTTTACGAAAGATGTTAATATCACTTGGAATGAAGAGACCAAGAAGGCCTTCAAGGAAATCAAATAAGTAATTGAACAAGCCCCTATGCTAATAAATCTAGACTTCATTAAAAACTTATATATTTACTCTTTTGCTTTTGTCCATATAATTCTAATTGTCCTAACTTAGATGATAAATTAATGTGATCATCATATTGCTTTCATGAGTACTAATTTTTAAAATGATGAATTAAATTATTCTCTTATTGATAAACAAGCATGTACTCTAGTCAAGGTAGTGAAGAAATTTAAGCATTATATCCTTAGAAATAAGGTACACTCAATACTATCAGATCCTGACACTAAGCTCATACATAGTCAATGTAAAATTGGAGAAAGGAGAGGTAAATGGGTGATTGTTCTCTAATAATATCGTCTATATATCAAGACTAAAAATATGGTAATATGCCAAGGGTTAATTTAGTTGATTGTCAATACTAATCCCAAACTGAGTATCATGCAGGTAAAGCAATAAAGTTTTCATCCTAATGATTGGTATGATCTTATTATTAATATGATAATAAATGGATATTGTCCTACATGGTTAATTAGATATCAAAAGAGAGATTTAAGGCTCAAAACAACTCATTTACTAATCATGGATGGAGAGTTGTACAAGATAAAATTTGAAGGCGTTTACCTAAGGTGTGTTTTCAAGGAAGCAGAGGCTAAAATCTTAAACACTTTCCATGAAATGTTGGGAAGTGGACATATATTGGGAAGGAAAATAATGCATAAGATCCTTATGGATCATTACTAGTGTCCTAATATCTTCAAAGACATTAAAAATCATGTAAGATAATGCCACTCATGTCAAGTATTCAATAATAAAGAGCCCAAGGCACTTATGCCATTAAAGCCAGTAATAATTGATAAACCCTTTGCCTAATGGGGATTGGATTTTGTGGGGGTCATTAACCCCAATTCTTGTTATGGTCATAAGTATGTTCTAACTACTACTAACTACTGCAATAGATGGACTAAAGTAGTGGAAACCAAGTAGTGCAAGACTGAAGAGGTGATCAAATTTTTAGAAGAAAACATATACACAAGGTTTGGGACACATGTACCTCTAGTCTGTGATAATAGATATACTTTTCTATCTATTTAGATGAATTAGTGGGAATATGACAACAAAATTATCCTCAAGTTCTCATCAAACCATTACCCTCAAGGCAATGTGGTGTCTGAATCAACAAATAAGAACTTACTGAAAGCCATAAAGAAGTTTGTAGCTGATAAACCAAGAACATGGCATAAGCTACTCAAGTATTCCTTTTGGGAAGATATAATCAGAGTTAACAAGCTCACAAGGCATCACCATTATTTCTAGTATATGGTCAATAACTTATATTTCCCATCACACTCAAGATGACAATATACAAGTTCATGCAAGAGTACATGGAGGAGGATCAATAATTTTCAAATTCAAGGCTACTTGACATCAAAAATATGGAAGATGCAAGAGAGGATGCTTTTGCCAATTTTATAAAACACCAAACCATAGTCCAGAGGTGGTTTGACAAACATTAAAATATAAAGTGTTTATACAAGGAGACCTAGTCCTTCTTTGGGATAAAGCCTCAAAACCAAAATGAAAGCATGAAAAGTTCATGCCTTTGTAGGTTGACCCATATCAGATTGTTGAGATCTTAGGGGATAAAACCTTCAAACTAAAATACTTGCAAGGAGTATAGTTTACATTTCCAACCAATGGGCAATAACTTAAACACTATTTTTTTCTACCCAACATGGAGTCTTCATGGAATGAATAGTAAGATAGGTTAGAGCTAGTGTAGATACACTGTATTAGTTTCTTTCCTATTTATTCCCCTCATGTCCCTTGTTTGTGTATGATATTTGTATATATTTGTTTAGTTATTTCCCTTGATTTTTGTTGGTGTGATTTTTTTTGGTGGATTTCCCTTTCTCTTCTTTATTTCTTGCTTTCAATAAGTCCTTTTGGATAGCCCTCACATCAAAATACATTTAGATGCTCAAAAGGAACTCCACTATTCAGGAATATAGGTGTGCTTTTTTAGTGTTGGTTGATCATGGATTATTATAATATGATCTTAATGTTATAGTTGGAGAAACTAGTAAAGAATCATGGTTAGGATAATTATTCCTTAGGATTTTGAGCATTGTTTTGATCTAATCTTGGTTTTATGAAGGATTTCACATGTAGGGTGAAATCTTGAATTATTAGGATGTAATCATGTTTTCACTTAACAAATATCATTTCCTAGGATAAAATTGGCAACCAAAGATGATTTATTGAAGGTAAAACACTTGACCTATCCCTAAACCTGTCTAACTTGGTTCCCAAGCTTTGCCAAAAATTCAAAATGATCTAAAATTTTACAAAAACAAGAGCTCATTATAAAATCAAAGAGCTTTCTAAGCAAAGGTGATTCAGATAACCTCCATTAGGGTTATGGATAGTTGGATGGTAGTGGATCAAGGCCTAGAGTGGATCCAAAGGAGAATCTATTGGTTTTATGTATGTCTATATGGTAGTAGAGCAATGCAAAATCTTTCCCTGAGCTAAAGCATGGTTCTTAATGAATATCCAAACATGTTGAAAGTCAGTGTTATTAACTAAAGTCATTAAATCTAGAGGTTGTTTACCAAAATCTTATGGTAAATAGTAAGTGGAATCAAAGAACACACAAAACATGTCTATGTATTGATGTTTGATCCTAATTCTACATGTACAAGACTTGTTTCAACCATGAATTGATCTCAATAATACTTGGTCAAATGGAATGAATAAACTAGTTATTAGTCTAGACCAGAGTCTCTGAATTCTTACATATTACTATGTTTTTGCCAAAATTTACCATTTGTTGAGGTCAACATACCCTCATTTCTAAAAAATGGGGACCCTTGTTTCAAATTATGAAAATTTGTACCTTAAAATTGAAAAATCACTTGATTAGAGTACTACCAACATGTTTGCACATTGTATTTATTTAAAGATCATCAACACTTGATTCTCATTTACATTAATTGAAATATTCTCAAATAATCATGCTTTTATCCCTTCTAAGGTTACTAATTATTGGTGATTATGTTTACATGTTTAATGGAATCTCATTTGTGAATGAACATGCTTAGGGTTTTGTGCTTCAATGTTAAATTAATATTTTACTTGCCTTTCATCTGTCAAATATTAATTGGATTCTTTTAAAGTTATGATAAAACCCTCATTCAAATTACCCTAGCTCATGTCCCTTTGAATCAAATTCAAATTTTGTAGGAACAATTTTTGTGGGAACAGTTATTTATGCCATGAACTTATCTTAATTTTTATCCTAAGAATTAGTCATGTTTTTCAACATGACCAAGCCTTAGGATAAAAATATATCTTGGTCCCTTTATGTCTTGTAACCCCTTGGTTAATTTTATCATTATCATGGTCTAACTAAATAAAGGGTCCCTTTTACTATAGACTCATCTTAAAATCTTTACCCTAAAGTTTGTTGTATTTATTAATATAAAAAACCTTAGGATACAACTATATGTTGTGTCTTTTATTATTCGTGAGGTCCCCTTTATTATGTCTCAAAACTTAGCTTAAGTATTTTATCCTAATGTCTTACCCATGTTTATTAACATGAAATGAACCCATAGTCCAAAAATTTTATGCTAAGTTCTTTATTTTCCTAAGCACTGACTTAAATATTGTTTTTATCCATAAGATCAATGGTCCATATTTAATCCATGCAAATGAGACCAAAAGTGCAAGATTAAAGTTGAAAAGTTAAATACATGGCCTTAAGTTAAAGTTTAGACATCTTTCAAAGATCAATGGTGCATGTTTGCTCAGGCAATATTGATGAAATGATGTGTATTGAGTCAAAACTTCAATGGATCCCTCGTACAAGTTAGAGGGTGACAAGTGTCACAATATCAATGAAATAAAATTGAGTATCCAATGGTGTTCGACCTTAAAGATCAAGATCCAATGGAGTGAATTTTCATAAATGAAGATGATCAGATGCTACATAGCAAATGTTGAAAAGTCAAGGATCCTAGAAACACATGTGGAGATGACACGTGGCATAGCCATAGGCCAAAAATTAAAGCTTGAACATATTTTAATGATTTATGGTACATAAATGAGTGTACACATTTTGGTTAATGGTACATGGAGTAAGAGGTATAATTAAGTAGATCAAGATCAATATAGTATAATTGATCCATACAAATGAGTTCAACAGTGTGAGATCAATGTTAGCATTTCAACAAAGCTTAGAGAAAATGTAGAAGTGACTAGTGCCATAACCATGGGGAATGTAGCAAGGAGCCAATAACATTTGAGTTCTCATATCAATATCAATGGAGAGCAATTGATTCATTAAAATGAGATCACAGGTGCAAGATCAAGGTGGAATTTTCAAAAGATAACAATTACTTTTTGAATATTACTGAGCAAATTGCCATAAAAATACCAGATGGATTCCATGGTGATGTCACATCAGAGCCACATAAGTATAATATGCCAAGTTTAAGATTTTATAGACCCTATAAATTTAAGGGTATAAATAGGCAATCCAACTGGAATCTAAGTCATGAAGCTCATGCATGTTCAAATAGTTGATGCCATTAGAGCACTATTAAAACCTTAAATAAAGCCTTGGCAAGTATAAAAACCCTAATTCAACCTGATGTTCAATATAATCAGGCCAAATAAGTTAAAGTCTCACTTGTGCAAGGATAATTCCATCCATAATTAAAATGTAGACAATTTTAAAGTAATATAGAGAAGCCCATAGCCATGGCAACCCAAAAGGGTGTTTCAGGGAAAGATGTGGAGCTCTATCTAACTTTAGTTACCAAAAAAAGGGTTCTTAATGATGCAAAATTTGATGCCACAACTCTAAATAGAAGGGACAATAATTGGTCAAGCTCATTTTGGACTATTGAGAACCAATAACCCATCACATGAGAAGAATATGTCTATAAGGAGGCTCTATTACAATGATCAAGGGCATATTGCAATAGAATAAAATTTAGAAGAGATTTCCATCTTGTCAATCAAATAGATTCAAACTATATGGGGACACCATGATTAACTTATTTAATTCCTTAAATCTAGTCAAAACTAAACAAGAGGTAATAATTAAGAAAAATCCCATGGCTACATGCCAAGTTGGCCAATGATAGGATTCAAGATATCAAGTGATATAATTGATCAAAGCCTTGACCAATAATCAAGTCTTTGAGTTCAAGACAATTAGCCTAGCCCATTCCAATATGGGTATGGATATATTGGTGGACAAAATAAAAGCCCTAATCAGTTGATCCAAGTAGATGGAAGACATTTCCAAGGATCTCAAATAACAATAAGAAATAATGTTCCACATATTGGATAGATTGATCAAAGAGTCTACCATACTTAGTCCCTTGGGTCTAATAAATACTGAGGAGTTCAAGCATAAAAATACTCAATTCATGCAGGAAGTAATAAATCAAGGACTAGAGAAAATAAGAGCTGATAATAAGAAAGTTGTGAACTTATTTTTATCATAAAAAGAAAAGATAGGAGATGTCAAGGACATTAAACAAGCTTTGGAAAGGGTTGAGAAGGATCTCAAAGTCCAGGAAGATCAAGAAAAATATATCTTTTATCTCCATATAATAAATCAACAACCTTATATAATGAATATCTTATAGGGAGGCAGAAGACTACATCACAAAAAGGCTCTCCAGGTTAGCTAAGATAGGAATATTCATTTGTAATTGAGCATTGTATATTTTTGAAATAGAATAATCTTTTTGTAAAGGCATGTGCATATTGTAAAATACATTGACTATAGGTTAGCATATTATAAAAGGTCATTTGTTATAGAATATAACAGAAAAGATAATTATATTATACACATGTACAAATGTGATTTGTCATTATTGATCTGCATACCTCATGAATTGCCTATATCAATAGGTATTTCCAATTGTAAAGGGAGAGTTTTTTGAGCCAAAAACTATTTTAAATCTTTTTAGAAAATTAATATAAGCAAGGAGTTATGAAAAGTTTGTCCACATTTTCTTGTGTGAATTGATATGATGGTTTCTCTCTCATTTGTTTGATCTTATCTTCAGATTTGAATGGTCCTCCTAATTATAGATGTGCATCTTTAAAATCTAGAGTTGCTAATTGGGGCTAATGTTGGATTAGTTAAAATTTCTTAGGTTTACTTCACTTTCTTTGATCTTCTTGCATCTGGGCTATGGATATTTGCTTGTAGGGGTAAATTTATTAAATTAAATCTTCTTATTTACATATTTTCATACTTTCCTTAGATGTCTGCCGAATGTGTGATAGGATTTGAGCTTATGCTAATTCATATTGCAAATTGGTTAAATGCATGTTTAGATGAAAATGGAACTTTGTCATAACGTTTGAAGCAAATATCAATAACACTTCTCTTTTTTGACATACCCTTATTTTTGATTTTTTTAATCAATTCACCTTAGTTTAGCTTCATTTTGAATATTAATCTTAGTTTAGCTTTAGACTTAGTATTGAGCATAATTCACTTTAAATAGCATAGATTATCTTCAAAATCAAAGATCAACTATTAAGCCATGGTGGCTCCCAATCACCAACTAATATAAATTTTTGAAACACTCAACCTTTTCTACCTCTATTCCACCAAGGATAATACGATTATCACAAACAATAACTCATGCAATGGATTTTTTGAGTCCATAAATGATAAGTGTTTCTTAAACACTATATGAACCTACTGATACATTTAGGTGTATGGACAAAAAGATGGCTTGTATATACCTAAAACATTATGTTTTGTTATTGAGTTTTACATATGTTACAATGATTTTATGTGGGCTCAAACTCCAAATAGTTCTCCCACCTTGTGTATGTATGCTCAATAATGTTCAACTAGAATTCAATGCAACTATCCAACTTTAGACACTTGAAAACATGCAACTTTGACCTTATATTAGTGTTGATACAAGGATTTTATGATGATTGATTTTAAGGTTTTTAAGTTTTGGA
>JARHVA010005845.1:70000-95000 GCA_037957365.1 Torreya grandis
TATACCCTAGCTAAGAAACGCCTAATTTTATTAATTTTAGTATTACATCAGCCCATTCAACCTTTTTAGTATTAATACACATTATAAAACTTTAGCAGCATAGCCAACCTAGTTTGAGACCTGATGATTCTATTTTCCACCAAAGAAAGTTAGCCCAATTGACCTTGTTGTATAAATTCCAAGGAGGATTTAGTGTCAATAATTGACTATAAATACCCCCTTAAATTCATTTTTGAAGATAGGATCATTTAATTTCACATCATTAAAGCTCAAAAATCTACTTATACTATCAATTGGAGGTTTCATTGCTTAGGTTTTTAACTTAAATTAGTATCACTTGTCTTGTGAAGGTCTTGGATGCATATGATAAGTATTATAGTGTAAATATGATTTATCCTTGTGATCCTTACAAGCCAAAATAACCTCTTGAAAAACATCATTATCCAAGGGAGAGATTGAGGTACAAAAATCTCACTACAATAAGGTACATATGTTCCTAGCCCTTCATATTTTGAGAAGTGGATGTTGTAGAAACTAATGGATTAAATAGTATCTATCCTTGATTATATTAATTATATATTTTCTTACATAGAATTATCTTGGTTTGTTTATTATCTTCCCCATTTGTGCCATAATATTTTGTGAGTACTAGATTAGCTTGTATATTCATTTGTTATATTATATTGCATGCTTATATAGTAGATTAATGTTTTTATTTTTATTACAATCATAAGACCTATCTAGGGTTATTATATGATGTAATTTTAATATAGGCCTTGGAAACCTCTCCTTTTCCATTGTATGGTAAGATATTTCTTAGTTTAGGTTTAGCATATCCATAATTAGTCATGGCCATGATATAATAAAATATTTGTAATCAAATTGTTAGTTGATTAGACTCTTTGAGATTGGATATTTCTGAGTAAGATAAGTTGTAGATCTATATTATTTCACTTGCATACATTCTAGGGAACATGACATGAATCTAACCTTGTATATTTTTTATTTTTATTTACAGTTAACTGGATCTATCTTGTCGACCTAGTTTAACATTATATGCATACATATTTAAACTTTATCAAGCCTATCAACTTAGTTTCACTCTTTGTGTGTAAGTTTTTTAATTTTTTCAATCCTGTCAACATAGTTAAACTCTCTATATGTATTTTTTCAACTTTGTTGATCATGTTGACCTAGTTATATACTTTGTGTGCAAGTCTTCTAACTTCATCAATCCTATTAACTTAGTTTTATATTATGTTTACAATATTTATAATCTAATATAATTGGATCAAATTTATCAGCCTAGTTTATTTTTCTACCCTCTAAATATTACTAAATTGACCTACTTGATTCTTTTCTTTTCTGCATCTTTTTCTTAACTAACTACATCGATCTGATCAACATAGTTTTATTTCAATCTAGATTAACTATTTTATATCTATTTAATAATATTATTTTATATAGGTTCATACACTTTCCTGGATGACATAGTTCAAAATAAGAATTCAACACTTTCAAAAAAACTTTTGCATTGACCTGGTTGACTTAGTCTTATCTGTCAGGTTCACTCTCACCAACTCAGTACTTTCACTTTATCAATTTTTAAGAAAAATTATTTTCTTCCTTTTCATAATAATTCATATTCAGTACTATTTTTACTATTTTTTTAGTTTTATAAAACTTTACTTACATAATCAACTAGGTTGATCGGCTCAACCTAGTTCTATTTCTAATTTTAACCCAAAAAACTAAGTCAACTTGCTCAATTGTGTTTATTTTAGACTATTTTTTTGAACAAATTGAGTAGATTAACTTGAATTTGTTATGTTTTATTTATCTTAATTTATTGACCCAATAAATATTATTATTTTTTATTTAATTTATAATTTAAGGGAAATCAAGCCACATTAGATAGTAATTAAGCTCACCTTACTTTTCAATTAACTACCTATTTATTTACTTTCTAAAAACATCAACTTAGATTTCAAAATATTTATTTTTGCTTTTAGTTTTCACTTTCTTTGGACTTTCTCAGAATCTATGTATCAATAGTTTTAAAAATACTTAGTTAATGTCATGAAGGGTTAATTGATATTTTTTTTTACAATATGTGTCTATCACACACACACACACACACACACACACACACACACACACACACACACACACACACACACACACAAACACACACACACACACACACACACACACACACACACACACACACACACACACACACACACACACACACACACACACACACACAATGGAGTTAGGGGCTTGCACCAATACTCATAGCTATAGTATAAATCTAAACACGGTCTTTAGTTTCCATGTACCTTATGGTATTTCAAAAATGCCTAGGATTTCCCTCCTTTTTGAACATAATAGGAATTGAGCCATCCATTTGATTATGTGGTGAATTAGTTAGTGATTATCACTAATAATATACTTATATCTTACCCTTAAAATTGGGTTTAGTGGTCCATGGGAATGGTTCTTCCTCCATAGTAAGTGCTCTAAAACATTGGGATAACACTCCAATAGACAAACACGTATCTTTAACTACCTACACTTTCAATCAAAACCTTTAATATAAATTCTTGATCTTATTTTTCAAATAATTAATTAGTTTCTAGATTAAATTCTTATTTCTTATTGTTTTATATTCTATGCTATATTTCAAATTTATATTAGCTAGTGTTGATGTAAGTTTTGTGTTGTGTGCTACAACTAGGTCAAATAGCTCAATCTAGTTACTATGTGTTTAGATTTATTTTATATATTCAAAAATTAATCATCCAAGTTTATACCATTAAAATTTTTCTAGATTATATAACTTTGTTGATCAATTTAACTTAGTTGAGGCATAAACTATTATGTTTACCTACTTTTTATAACTAGTTAGACTAGATTGACCAAGTACAATTATAGACTATTCTATTTCCCATATTTTCCTACTCAGTCAACCAAATCAACCTAATCTAATTTAATATTTTCATATCATCCTATCTATCTAACCAGAATGACCAAATTGATCATGTTCATTTTTAACCTTTGGATTCTGATTTCATTAGTAAGTTATTAAATTGACTTTTTTCATCATGCAATATCTATTTGACAAAACTATAAAGAAAAATCAAATTAAAATTATGATATTTACTAATACTAATAGACTCTAATACATGTTCTATTGTAACTAATCAAATAATTAGTAATATCTATGTTACTACTAAAATTACCAACTATGGGACTCTTCCCTATTCTACTGAACTTAAACTTTTATTCCTAAAAATAGTAGAAGATGAAAGTGACCTTGAATATATGGATAAAATCATCCTCTTCATTAATGAAAACCCTCAATATTGAGGTAAGGATCCCATAGTAATTTATAACCTCATGATGGGACCTTATATTGGAGAATCACATTCACCTTCACCTACATTTTCTACAATATTTTGGGTAAGTTATTTCATAAATTCTACCACATCCTTACCCTCTTTCATGAATAATTATAATAGTATGAGATTTCATTCCATGCCTTTTCCAACCTCCATGAAGTCATTTTTATAAACATGACAAGTGTGAATTTTGGTAGGCCTACTAAAAACCCACACCAATGCTTAATTTAACCCAACTACTAGTGCATTTCATACCACTAGTATATCTCACACTACTAATTCATCCCAAACTCTTAGTGCCTTGCATAATGCTAATACATACCATGAGGCTCATACTAGATAAAATACCATTAACACCAATTAATTATTATTACAAAATCTAAATCAAATGGCTACTTTTCAAACTAATGGTACCAATTAAATTATTTAAAATCAAAACCAATTAATACATTTCCAAAAACAAACTCAACCTACTAAATGGGGAGCATAAAATAACAATTCCCCACCCAACCCACATATAGATGCAAATAGTAACCCTATGTAATTCAAACATTTTGTGCAAATGAATTGATTTATATAAATTTATCACTATCCTACACAAAATTCAAACATACCCATAATTTGGAGCTAATTAAATAAAAATGAAATTCAACTGAAAAGATTATACCTTCATTATGCTTGCATCTTCACCAATTTTATTCTCTAAACAAGATTAAGACAAAAATAAGACTAAGATTAAAGATTATTAGATGTTGGATTGCTATGGATAGATTCAAATTTTATGATAGCATGATATTGGTTTGATTAATTTGATAAGTAGACTAATTTGGCATGAGAGGATCATATATTTATTAGTTGTTTCAATGGAGGATGGGTTGGTTTAAATAGAGGAAGGAGAAATAATTTACAATGAATACAAAATTCATTAGAAGCCTCTAGAGATCAAGACTATAGAGAACAAGGAGGAAATTCTGAAGAATTTAAAATTCCTTATAATTCTCTAGAGAGAAAACTCTATAGAGAAGGAGAAGGGTGGTGGAGAGTTATATATTACATTAGGGAATATAATGATGATTAGGGGAAAACTAGATTAGGTTAATAAATTGATGATGTCATGGCTAGTGTGTAGGCTTGTAGAGAAGCCTAGGAATAGGTGTGATTTTATGAATTTAATATCTAAAAGTCGGCATAAGAGGGATTTAGGTGATAAAAGGTATGTTAATAATTAAAAAAAAAGTAATATATATTATATGGGAAATATGAATGTTAGTATAAATATATAAAGGGGGCTAAAATATTAAATATGAGGAATAGGCAATGTTAGATGAAATAATGATGAAAGGAATTAATTAGAGAATTATTAATCAAAATTAGACGTTATCAAAATCAGAAAGCCTAATAAGGTGATAAAATTTGGATGCATATATATTGCCCCTCTTTGAAAGGGCTTTGTGACTGAATGAAGTAGGAGTAACACTCTTTCAAATAAGAAAGACACTTATAGATGAATCTTAGTAAATGATGTTGGTGGACATGATTCCCCCTCAAGGGAACATATAGGTAAGAAGGGGTAGATGGCCACTCAAAATAGGAAATAATGGGTGGGATGTGTGAAGAGATAAGGGGTGGGATTCTAGACATTGGTATGATGATAAAGAAAATAAACTTGACATGAAAAATGAGCTACAAAGTGATGATGCCCTTACCAAATACCTATACAAAGGGATTGAAAATCACTATTTCATGGTTTTAAACATAGCCCAAGGGTGAATCAACCATAACATGATGATGATAAGTCAAAAGGTCACAATATTTATACATATCCTAATAAAAAACACATGTCAGGGAGAGCTACAATCCAAGATGATTAATAGAGAAGGACATGCGTTATAGACATATCTCAAGCAAGGACACATACATGGGAGAGCATCATCCTAAAATAATAAAATGAATTTATAAGATTAATTATGAGTATATCTCAAAGTTAAATTCAAATGATGTGATGAAGGAGAGAGAGAGAGAAGAAACCATATGATCGAGTGACCAAGGTTGAAGTGGAAGAAACGGACTACATTATATCAAATTAATGAGCCATATTATGATTAATAGTGATGATGCCCATAAAAATGACATAGGAAAGGGAGATATAATAAATTTATGGTCCTATTTCTTCCCTAATTAAAGGAGGAATCTATAAAATTTAAATGATGAATTGACCAATCAATGATAATAGATGACTAATGGAAGAAAATATGGATGTTGATATTTATCAAGCCCAATCACAAGTGCAAGCAATTGATGAAGAGATTAGGGATATTATTTTGTGGATGGTGATTGATAAATATATCAATTTATTAATGATAGATATTATAGCTCAAATATTTGATTGATGTAAGGCTTAGGGATGATTAATGATGGGGAAAGTGGTGGGAGTGGTCGAGCTGACCTCAGACACACCATGTGATTTATTGCTACCTAAATAGTCTAAAAAGACCTTATATAATGTAATTCATACTATATTATATAATTATAATGATGTATTACAGTATTATAATGATGAGGACTATTAGACATGTTAGTTGTTAGATAGATAATGTGACTCGGATGTTAGACATGAAAATAGAGGACTAGGAGAAATGAGAGGAGATGATATGTTAGATGTTGATGATAAGAGGAAAGATATATTATTGACTACATGATAAATACATGATGATAAATGAATTGGAGGAATGATTCGATAGTAGATGAGTGGACTTGGATGATCAAATTAAGGATAGGATTAGGATAAATGATTGGATATGGGATGTTAGATATTATGATAGGTGATAGAGGATTGGAGGAATGATGAGTCTATCTATTATTAATCCATCATTTATATAATAAGGTATCATAATATTTTAATAAATATAATTTAAATATAACACTAGGAAATATGCCCAAATACATAAGTATGACCAAGAGGAAATTATGCCAAATTGCATGATTATAAAAGGGGTAAATAATGAACTCTGAATCATCAAGGTCACTTAAAATCATCATTATAAATTTTTTTGACATCATATAATCCTCATTCATTTCTTAATAGATAAAATGATACATGACACAAGACTTAAAAAAACATCTAAAAATAAATGAAATATAAGATAATCATATATATACATGATAAAAGGCATAAAAACAAGTAAAAAAACATAGAGAATATAAGTAACATACCCAAGTACATACATAAATATGCATTGTGATTAGTGTCTTATCTATTTTCCTAATGATATTTGAGTGGGTGAATGCTCAGGTGATGAGTTGTAGTATGTTAGTCTTGATGATCATGATGTGAATTCATATTAAGGATAGGAACTTGGAGTAGGATAGGGACTTTGATAATTTAGGACAAGGAGGTAGAAGACATAAGATAATATGACTAGGATTTGAGACAAGACAAGATGACAAATTGATAAGATTATTAGTACTTGATAAAAGGTAAGATGAAAATATTACTAAGGAATGATAAGGTGACCAAGATAATTAAGACATGACAAGATGATAAATGATAAGGCAACTTAGATGTTTTGGGTTTTGTGGATTTTATAATATTTAGGTTTTTTTAGAGTATTTCAATTTTTAGGTCTTTATAAAATGTGTATTTACATTATACAAATGGGGTTACTAGTATAGAGAATACCAAGCCTAGAAACTAGGATAAAGATAGATGGAATGTTGGATGGGATGACAAAAGGATGAGGGTGAGACTAAAAAGGGGAGGAAGATGACCACATCATGAATGAACTAGATATCTATTTTCCTCAAGTGTCCATTAGGGGATATGCCAAGATGATTCCATAAAATGTTTCAAGACATCTTCCATGTCCTTAAGAAGGTCAAGAATAGAAGAAAGGATTGACATAATAGGATACAAGATATGATGGAAAATGATGGGTATGGAACAATGGACATAAGGAAATGACATGGATGGAATCAAGGGATATTATGTGAATTAAATGGATTTACCCCAAAGTTTTGAGGTATAATGTAGACAATAGACTATTTTACCATGATTCTAGAAACTAGTTTTTATCATGAAACTTGCCCAAGGTGCCATAAGACTAGTTTTCACCATTGAAATAATGTTTTTTTATTGGCATCTCAACTTATTAGAAGTAGGTGAGATACAAAATGTAGATGTTTTTTTGATATTTGAATCAACACCTATACTAGAGATGTGTGATGTCAGGACCATGTTATTGATGCTAGATTCACTAATGTTTTTGTGACCTTTATTGATTTTTGATTTATCATCTTAAGAACATCTCAAACATGTGTATTTATAACCCTTACAAGAGAAAATGATATCTATGAAAGTGATGTGTGGTAGGGATGGAATTATATGGTTTTAATAGTGGGGTAGAGGATGTGGATGAGTGATATGATGATGAATGATGTGACTGGTTAGAGATAAAAATGGATTTCAATAATTACATACACCATTGAATATGGTAGAGAGGATTTTTTTTTGTGCCATATGATAAATGAGGTTAATGGATCCAAGACTTTTTGGATTATTTGATCTTTGATCTAGATACTAGGAGGATTACTGGCCATATTACTATTACTTTTGAAATATGTTTAACTTATTGATATTTGACTTGTATTTTGATTAACCTTTGGTGCTTGAATTTCGGATTCATGATAGGAATTTGATATTTGACTTGATAAATGATGATTATTTTGACTTTGATGGCCCCATAACACCTCAAGGATATTTATACTAGGGGATGACACTTTTTGACTTGGCCAATTACAAAAAAATTATTGATTTTGATTGATTATTTTTAGATCAAAACTGACTTGATTATTTGGATTTATTAATTGATTATTATCTTGGATCCTTGTAAAGTTGGCAGATGAGATTTCATCTTGAGGATATTTCAATTATGTGTGTTCCCATTTTCCCCATCCATACAGTGGGGTGGAGGGATTGTTAATAGGAAGTGGATGATAAAAGATGGGTGGTGAAAGGGGTGGATTAAGAGGATGATGGGAAGAATAGTCCTCAAAAATGTTACTATGGAACCCAAATTCAACATCGAAGAGAGTTTATTCAAGAATATCAAAAGGATCACTAAGACTCTTTATAGAAATAACATATAAAGTTGAGTCATATCCAATGTGATGATATATAAATGATAAGGAATCCAAGATTTGTGTTATGATTTCATCATCCTAAAAATGAATCAAGAGTAATGTCTTCTAAGTGGTCAATATTTGAAGTAGAGACATCCTCAAAGAGATACGTGTCAGTGTGACTTTCATTATTTGAAAGGGATGAAAATTATAGTGTGGATTCTAATTCATATCTTGATGTCAGATATGATCCTAACCATTTTGATATTAATTATGACAAATATGTTGATGAGGTGATGTCATCAATAGATGATTTTTTATATTAGATATCTTATTAACCACATGTACCCTATTCCCCTTGGGTTTGTGAATGTATGATTTAGGCTTAATATATTTGTGAAAAAGGGGGGTTTTATGTGAATAGGATATAGGGATGGTTTGATTGGGAATGGTTATGGTATGGTGAGGATTGGGGTGATGACCTTGGTTGAGGAGGGAATAATCTTGATCATGGTTAGGAAGTGCCTCTTGGCATACCTAATTTTTCACAATCCTAGATGTAGACACATTGGATTCACCCTTAATTTTAATGTCACCATTATCAATTAAATTTTGGATGTAATTTGTAAAAAGGAGACATATATTAATATAATTCCCTAGGGATTTTTTGGTATAGAAATAAATTTCGTGATCAATACCATGAGGTTATATGTTTGGAAAAATTTAGAGTCTTATTTTTGGATAGATAATCATGTTTATGGTCTATAGTTTCCAAAATAGGGCTTCTATGGATATTAGGATAGGGGTATATTACTTGTCTATAGTGTTGGATTTAGGAGTGGAAGAATGGGATAGTGATGTCATAATATTGGGTGATGGTGGTATGGGTGATTTTTTAGGAAATGAATGAGAATTAGATGAGGTTGACAAGCTAGGTTTCCATTTACTATTAAGAAAAGGTATTTTTGATGGACTATGATTGGTAAATGGAGGATTCAACTTTGGATGGGTGTGAATTGGAGGTAAGTTTAGTTAAATCGGGTCAAATCCTTTGGGAAGTTAGGCACCCATATTAAGGATCCATAAGAAGTTTTCATTTTTGTTGGAAATAATACATTTATTAAATAGGTTAATATTTATATTAGTATACTAACTAGGAAGGTCATGACCAGGACTAAGACTAGTGGATGGGGGATCATAATGGGATTTTTTGTCACAAAAACTAGATGTGGATAAGGGTTGATGAGGCACCTTTTGGGTGGGTGATCTTAGGTGTAGGGGTTAAAAATCATTTGGAAGTCAAGCACCCATCTCTAGTATCCATAAAAGTTGTTAAAGATATATTATAAAATAGGGAAAACTCATCACTTGTATATTTAGGGGTGTTATGTCTATGGTTATGATGAATGGATAATGGGGTTGACCATGGTGGGATATTATGTAGCCTAGGTGTAGATGGATATTGGGTAAGTATAGGGGATCAATTTTTGAAGGTAGGTGGGCACCACTTTTTAGCGCTCTCAAAAGGATCTCATCCTTGTTGGATTATAGGTATTGTTCCATGAGCACTAGGTCCAAATCCATGTGTATATATTATAAATGGGTGATAAATGAAAGGTAATCAAACAACAAAATGGGTTGATGTGAAGGTAGAGTAGGACTTGGGTAAAAATCTAGTCCTTGGACAAATTAATTCTAAATTATTGAGCTACTATGATAGGTGATGGGTGAGGATGAAATAGACTAAATGGATTATGATATTAGACTAGGACTAGATTTCAAAATGATAGTATGATAGGTGTTAATGATATATCAGTGGTGCCTAGTTTTCAAGATAGAAAAAATGATGGGACTCAACTAGTGCCTAAATTCAAACTATAAAGATGATGATTAGATGGGTGCTAGTTATAAAAAGTAAAGAATATTAGATTAGATATGACCACATTGAGGATGACTAGATGTTATATTAAAACTAATAAAGTGATAGGTTTTTAACATGGTATTAATTAAGTATGAAATATAATAAAGTGATAGGTGGTGGAATAAATCATGAACATAGTGATCAGATGATATATAAGGACAAAAAAAGGACTAGCTCAAACCTTAGACCAATTTTTTCAAGGTGGAATGGATATAAGATTATGTGATGATAATTATATAAGGCTAATGATGCAATGATGACTAGGGGTAAGATTAATTATGTGGGAAGGGTGGTATAATGTGAGATGAGATAATTATGGGACAATATGTGATAATGGACAAGGTAAAATTAGAATATATGATAGGACTAAAGATGAGGCAACGATGATATGACTAGGAAAGGTAGTAAAAGATAAGATGAACAAGGATATAAAAGATAAGGATGGTTATACAAGATGATAAAGGCAAAATGATGATATATGAAGAAGGTAATATAGTATAGCTATGACAAGATAGGATAAAAATATGATTAAGATGAAGGATTAGACTTTTTGATAAGATGTGATCTAGGGATGACTAGTCAAGGCTATACTATCATATGATTGAGATGTGAGAGGCAAAGTAAAGTTATGGTATAACTAGGATGTGATAAAAGTAGATGATAAGACTAAAAGTGGGTATAATAAGGTTATGAGTAGGACTAGATGGAAAAATATGAGAGGAATTATGAGGTTAAGATGAGATGATAGTATTCAAGGAAAGAATGTATAATATGATAAGAATGTATAATATGTGAGGCAAGGGTATACAAGTTACACAATAAAGATATAAAAAATGATGATATAAGTCCTAGATACACATGTATATGCTTTGGTTAAAAGCTGACTCATCTCACAAAGAACACTAGTCTATCAAAATACAAACCAAATTACAAAAACCACAAGCCTCAGATTAGTAAAATAATTTGGAGTGTAACTTGATGATTGCACCATCTGACAACTTCATGGGTGAGGTTGTAGGTTGGTGACCCTTTAACTAATCTCCCAAACCCTCTCAACCCCATTTTCACTAATAATCACTTAGGAAATTATACTTACTCTAGAATAAAGTTTCCTATTATGGTTTAAGGTCATATTATAGGCTATATTGTCTCAACATGGGTATCCCCAATTTACACTAGGTATGTGGGGCTCGACTTTATGTAGGGTGTTGTCTGATGCTTGGGTTAGAGAGTTAACTCTTTCCATTTAAATAAGACTTATTTTCATAAAAATTTACATGGTAAAATATTCATGATCACCTCTTTGTATCTAATTTTTTATGATCATGTATCTTGATTTCAATTTCAAATACCTGGCTTTATTCTCAAAGATCAAATTTCATTGATGTCTTCCAACTTGTTCACTAGGCTGTATAGTATCCTTTTCTATAGCCTTGTTTACTAAGATCCTTGGATTAACTTATCTCTATAATTATACCATTATAAAACCTCATTACTCATACAATCACTCATTCCATCCTTTGATTCATCTCCTTTCACTCTGATCACTCATTGGGTTCCCTTAAGTCACTATTTAAGGTTAAACCCCTAAAATCTCATTATATATCTCATGGACTCAGTCTTCCACCTTGGATGAATTATAATACTCTCAAAACACTTTTATTTATCCATCTTAATATCTTATTCACTCTTCATCCTTCAATTCCACTCTTTAACCCCATTAGTGCCACCATTCACTTGTAGCCTTTTTTCACTTTTTTCCTTTGTTTGACCACTTTGAAAACTTACATAAAGATATAAGACTATATTTCACCACCCTATATATTCTTAAAATTATTCCATAAATTTTCAAGGTCTAACTCCATATTTAGATTGTACTTCCTTTGTTAGCCTCTCCAAAATTAGGCCTTTCTAGCCCTACAATACACCCACAATGTTGGTTTCATATTATACATATGTGTGATCAACTTAAAACTTAATAATATTTTATAGGGAGTTTAAATACAAAAAAATATTATTTTTCAACTATTTTGGCCTATTTAATCAAAATTTATGTGCTTTTAAAATATGAAACCCTAGCTAGGCTTGTAACCTAGACTATACATGCCAAAAAGGGTTTAAAATCCATTTATTTGGCTCTAGGTCATTTCACACCAAAATAAGACTTATTATAGGTCTATCTCAATCATTTTCACCTATCCAAACAACTAAAGTTCCTTGATCAACCTTATTATGCTTAAAACTACACTAAACATAGAATTTTGCACACTTTTATATGGTTGTGTAAGGGTTTAAGGGGTTTATTGACACTTCAAATGGTTTCCTACCTCCATATGGATATTACCAAGCCTAATAATATTTATATACATAAAAATACTTTACCAACACAAAAACCATTCATTTACTCAAATGTTTACCTTCATTCATTACATATAGGTTGTGTGAGAACAGGGGTTCTTGACTGTGCAATAGGGTTCATTCTTTATAGTGGACTATGTATTGAGTTTACCCTTAATAATTGATTTTATACCATATAAATTATCATTATAATATATATACACTTACTACAAACCCTATAAAATGTCACTAAGATATTCTTACTATAAAGAGTTCAAGAAATAACAAGGCACACCTTCTTGTCTGACTATCACTGACATAAATAGGGTTTCATGGATAGATATGTCCTTTCACTAAGTTTTCCCACTTTTAAATGATTTTATTAATATATTTTATGAAATAAATACATTAAATAAATAATATAGTGATAATCTTTATCTCATCAACCTAGATAAGTCACTCAAATCCTCCTTTTCTTTTTTATAACCTACAACATACCACACAAACCTACAAGTACACACACGAGGGTTTGTATATATCCTAAATGGATAGTCCAATACAATACATAATATATAATATTTAATATTATTATAATATAATGGTAAACACATAGAAATAACTTCTCTTTATTCATTTGAATCATTCTTTATTAAAAAACACAATCCATGAAAGGACTCAACCATCTTCTTGAGAGGAAATACAATATTATCTTCATTACTCCCTTTCTCTCCTAATCAAATCTCTCTCTCCTTCCTTTTAATATCTCCTATTCTACAACTACCTACAACAGCCTTTCCATCTAACTTCTACATTGGTTTAGGTGGTTACCACAACAAGACCTTTCACCACCTTTTCTCATGACTTGTATTTTCATGTAGTTACCCACATAAGACCTTATTAAGACCATTTATCATCTTAACTACCTATTTGAAACTTCATTAGACTATTATGACCCATAGGTCCTTACTCATTCATTTGAAACTCTTGAATTTTTTTGAAACACTACCTACCACCTTCACTAGGTCCTTTAACATTTCAAACATTGAAACAGTAACATTTAGTGACAAGATTCCCATACTTTCAAAACACACCCTTGATGACTCTAGATGAATCTATGATAACAAATGGATCCCTCACACAAACTTATATCCCTAAATAAACCAAATATGAATCTTGTCTAATATATAACACTTCAACATCATAGAATGGTGTTTTACTTCTAGATGCTCCTACATCATGTATAGGGTCAACCACTTGGCCTAATGATAAATATCACTAATATTTATACTTTACTAGAACACACAGTGTGGATTTTTTCATGGTGGTGAAATCCATGATCACAATCCCCTTAAGACTATGACAAGTGCATGGGTATCACTTCCACCTCACGTTGCCCCTAAAAATAAAAATTAGTGGGTTTGTTAGTGGTTTTTTATCCTTCGAGACTCACCTCTAGGATGCAAGGAGGAGAGCATACATCACTGTAGCCCTCAATGTAGACAATTAGACAAATTTGATTAAATAATTAATTGTCATATATACAAAATATATACAAGATGGTTTTTGAGATACCAAAATCATTGATAGGCATCCTACAAAAGAACTGATTAGTAATTTAAATTTTATAATCTTTAGGGGCAACCTATAAGACAAGATTTTAGACAAAGATCTATAATAAAATATGTTATTAGTCTTAAATAAAATAAATTCACCCCTATAAAAATAATAATAAAAGGTTAGCCTAATAAGCCTTAATAAAAACACTAAAAAATATTGTGGGATTTACACTATAATTTTTTTGGATGAGGGACCCCGACACAAGGGTCTAGGGGTGGCAGCCCCCAATGGGGTCAAGGGGAAGTTCCCATTGAGGGGTTAAGGGGAAATGCCCCTTATGGGGTCCTAAAAAATGTACTCAAAAGAGAGAAATATTGAAGAAAAATGAAGAGAAAAATCACTACTAGCTTTATCAAAACCATAGATATGTAGATAATATTAATTGAAAATTGCTTCTGGAGATTTAAAATCATGACTGACTAGTCAAAATCATAGATGGGACAAATATTTTTCAAACTACAAGCAAACTATCATGGTTACTAGGCAATTAGTTAATTTCAAAATTGTTTATAGGACCTTCAAAATCATAGATATAATGTTAAAACTACAAGTATAGAAAAGTGGTTTTGCCCAAATGCTTAAGCAGACTCATGGTGGTAAGGGAAAAACTATGATTGTTAGAGGTAAAATCACAAATTGAAATCAAAATCATGACTAAACTTAAATGATTTTGTAGATTCAACAAAAATAAAGATCTTTATAAACATACAAAATATAAAGATTCATAGAATGATCTTATCAGATTGTGATTATTTATAGTGATTTTAAGAAGCTTATAGGATTAATACATGATTATATTGAGTTTGATTCAATATCACAAGTAATTAGTTGTGGTATTATTTTAGAGTAGATTTTTAGTTCAATCTTGTAAAATAAAATTTAAAAATGGAGAACAAATATTTATAGATAATTATCTATATTTTTAGATGAAAAGTAAGTATATTATAGATTAAAACCCTTAAAATTATTACTATTAGTCATAATCATGATTGAGTATGTCAAAATCACAAATAAATATCAAAATTCCAACTACTTATTCAAATTCATGACTACAAAATCAAAATCATAGCTGTATATTAAAAATCATAGATAAGATTCAATATCCCAAATTATGAGAAGCGATTTTGATTAAAAGACAAAAATGGATAAGTTACCCTAATATCTAGTGGTTAGGTTGGTGGTTTATGTTAAAATTACCACTTTCAACCTCAAAACTACAAATGCAAAATCACTTTTTGTAGAGCAAAATTGTGTTTCACCTAGAGGACAAGTTTTTTGAAATTTTGATTTTGAGCCCCAAATCTGTCATAAATATTTCTTGGAAGCTTCAAAATCACACTTCACATACAATATTAGCACAAAAGAGGTCTCCCACTATGGTCACCAAGTTTTAATTCAAATATTTTGTTCCAATGGATTGATTTATACAAAATTATCACTATCCTATCCAAAATTTTAGCATACTTTTAATTTGAAGATAATTAAATAAAAATGGAATTCAAATGACAATATTATACGTACATTATTTCTTTATCTTCACCAATTTTATGCTCTAAACAATATTAATAAAAAACAATACTAAGGTTAAATATTATTATATGTTGGATTGTTATGGATAGACTCAAATTTTATGGCAATATGATATTGGCTTGATGACTTTGATAAGTAGACTAGTTTGGCATGAGAGGATCATATATTCCCTAGTTTTTTCAATGTAGGATGGGTTGGTTTAAATAGAGGAAGGAGAAGGATTTTCCAATGAATTAAAAAATCATTGGGATCCTCTAGAGAAGAAGACTATAGAGAGGAAGGAGGGAATTCTAAGGAATTTAAAATTCCTTATAATTCTTGAGAGAGAGAACTCTCTAGAGAAGAAGGATGGTAGAGAGTTATAGATTACTTTATTTAATCTAATGATGATTATTAGAGGTTTAGACTAGGGTAATAAAGTGATGATGTCATGGCTAGTGGATAGGCTTGTAGAGAAGCCTAGGAATAGGTGAGATTTTGTGAATTTAAAATTTAAAAGTGGGAATAAGAGGGATTTAGGTGATAAATGGGATGCTAATAACAAATAATAAGGAAATTAATATTGGACATGAAATATTAATGTTAGTATAGATATATAAAGGGTATTAAATTATTGATTAGGGGGAACAGGTAATGTTAGATGAAATAATGATGAAAGGAATTAATTAGCAAATTATTAATCAAAATTAAATGGAAATTAGTATCAAAATTAGTAAGCCTAATAAGTAAATCAAATTGGTATGCATATACCTTATACCAAAACCCCATGTATTAAGAAATTTATTAAACACTTACAAAGTGAACATCTAGTTCCTTAAGTTTCAAACATTGACATAGGTGGCACAGTTCCCACTATCACTTATAATGGATCCATAGATCAAGATTTGCATTTGAATACTTTTATAAATTTATACAAAGATTGGGTTAAAATTAACAACTATGTTTACACCAATTTATTAACTAAAACATTTTCAATTGATGCTTTAGATTGTTATAATAAATTGAAAACCCTTTCTATAGCTAGTTTAGAATACTTATTCAATGTATTAGTTCAAGAATTCCAAGATAGTGATATTCTAAAAAATAACTTTGCTAATTTTATCAATTGTAAATAATTACAATTTGAAACAACACAAGTTTTATTCAAATGATGAAAAGAATTGTCTAAAAATGTTGAGCATAACATTCAGATGATATTATATTCATCAAAAGTACATCAATGAATTGCTACATGAAGTTACAATAACAATTACTTGACAAAATATACTCTGATAATCTCTAATCAACATCTACAATCTCTAAACTCTACTGCTACATATATATATATATATATATATGTATGTATGTATGTATGTATGTATGTATGTATGTATGTATGTATGTATGTATGTATGTATGTATGTATGTATGTATGTATGTATGTATATGTAGCAGTAGATTTTAGAGATAGTAGATGTTGATTAGAGATTATAACATAGAGGAGATTGTTTTATAAAAAATAATATATATATTCTAATCTAAGATACATTTGACTTAAGATAATTAAAATTGACTCCTTTTTCTAAAGTCATCTTTCATGTGAATTCAACAATAATATTGTAGGACAACAAAACTATTTTAGTCTTCAAACACTTCCTTATTGGGATCTAAGGAGGCTATGGTTCTTTCTATTATTCGATTAAAAGAGGAATCAAAATAAATTCATTCACGACTATGGTCATGTAGTGGCTACATGATAGTGTATGTAATGAGATTCTTTTACTACAAAATGTTTTGTGGATATACTTATTTCTCCAAAACATCCTTAAAATACATTATATAAAAATTTTCCTAAGGAAATAGATAACTATCATATATATAAATCCAATACATAATTCTAACTATTAAAAGAGTATAGAAACATAATTCTATTTGCAAGATTATGGTAACTTGAGGAAGGAAACTTATGGGAAAGTGTTTCAAAATCATGGTTAACAAGTATAATGAAAGTAATAGATGAGGACTAGAAAATGACGTTTATGGGTCTCATCACACCCCCCAATAAAAGATCTTACTCAACCTTTAGTTTCAAATTTTTTCATTCCCATTTCAAAAAGAACTCTGAAATCTATGGGATTTATAACACCACTAGTAAGATGAGTATAAAATCTTCACCTCTATTCAAATAGTGGTTAGATTTTAACTTTCCTAGCTTCATCTAATGGCCCCTGATCATACCAGTCTAGAATAGGATACCAAAATAAAGGGGGTTATAATTTGAGGTTTAGCAAATGAGATCCCATTTCACCTACAAGAAGAATATATTTTATGATCCTATTAAATGTTGCCTTTAAGTTAAAATGAGAATATGGCTCTCTCTTTCTCACTATAGGAGTGAGATCATTCCATTATTCATTATAGGATTTTATTGTAGTAGGACCATTAAAATTTATCAATACTAAATAAAAATTCTGAGCTTCATCACAATTCTTCACAAACCAAGCTCTGACTTCTTTCTTCAACATGATATTATCCCATTCAGTTAATACAACATCAAGTGCCATTGATTCTATCTTTATAAGTATCTAGCTTTCATTATCCTTTTCATATTTTCATCTACTTCTCTTCCTCTTCTTTTATTATTCAAAAAATATGATAAAAATACATTTAGTTGTACATCTCCAACATATAGATTAGGGTTCCACTCTCTATCATAAGGAACAACATAATTGTGAAGGTAGAACTCACACAATTGTGTTTGTTCTTCCTATGAACTTAATTTATAAATATAAAATAAGGAGAGAGGATTAAGGACTTCATGAGGCATGTCACAATAAATTCTCATAAATTTGAACTTATGTCTTTACCCCTTAGGGTAGACTAAATAAACTCTTGTCAGAGGCTTATAGTCAAGGAGATCTTGGGTAAGACCAACCATATCTTTAATTTTCTACTTTAGTTTGGATATTATCTCTTCCTTCAACTTATTCTCTTATTTTAGTTTCTTATTTTCTTTTCTTAATTCCTTCAAAATTTCAAACTAACTATCCATCCAATTCATAAATTTAGAAGATATTGAAAATGAGGAATGATACTTGACTTCTTGGGTGGTTGTAGGTTCTTCCTATTGATTTAAATCTATAGAAGGTTATGAAAAAAATGATTGTATAATGGTCTTTAGTAGAGGGTTGAAACTAAAAATCTAATGTAGCAAGTGCATCCAATCTTCCTCTAGACTAATCATGTAGCTAATTTCCTAATCTCTCAATTTCTTGTAGGTATTACTCAAGATTAGGAAATTCTATTTGTATAATAGGTTGATCCATTTGTTATACATACTCCTACATTGGTTAATCATGCAACTTTTTAATACTATGCTCTACTTGTTCTACTTCCTAATTGTATTCTAGGGAACTTTCACCCTTATTTATTTTAGCCTCTAGAGATTCATCACTACTAGAAGTCTATTTTTCTCTAGATTCTACATTAATTTCAATAATAGAAGAAGGTTTGGTTCTCATTTTTCTTGTCAGTCTATGAGATCTACGAGGAGTAGAGGTTACCTTAGACTTTTTGAGAGAAGGTGGAAGTTCCTCCTTAGACTACTCTAAATTAGGCTAGAGAAAGAGTTTCTTCATTTTTACTCTGGATTCCCTACCTATGGAAGTCCTTTATTCAATCATTGTTATAGGTTCTTATGTTGCTATAGGAATATATTATTCTATAGGTTCTTGTGGAGCTATAGGAAATACTTCTAATATTTATTCCTTTACCTCTATTTCCTCTTTTATTTCTTTTCCTTCTCTATCACTTTATACATTTCTTGGTACTTGGAGAAATTCTTCCCAACTTATGTTTGGTCTAGTCCTTTGAAAATAGTCTTGAATAATCAATTGGATTAAACAATGATGGAAAAGAGCTTTGGAGTTACATTTTTGAAATGCGTCCAACATTTTTATGATCACATGGAGTAAGAAGTGGGGGAAGTTTATCTCTATACCATGCTATAAATGATTCATGAAATTGAAATGGATGCTATGCAACATGTAATACCTCCCTTCATAAGTGAAATATTGATAGATAAACTTAACATCTTTGGCCCATCATCATGGTAAAGATAACCATCTAGTGCCCTACTTTGAAGTTTATAGGTTTTTATTTCCTTTAATGAATTTTTGCCTCTCTACCCCCACATCAAATTTTTCTTTACGTGCCTCCCTTATTTGTGGTAATCCCATTACTATACTAATGATAATCTCTATCATCTTTATATCCATTCCTCTTATTTTTCTTAGGTTGTTATGCACTGAACCAATGAATTCTTCTACAATTTTATTATATAAGGCCTCTATCCTCTCAAAATACTATGCCCGTCCTATATTTTGGAACAAGGATAAGATTGTTTGGGCTATTGGTTATAGGGTGACATTAAGAAGTTCATGCTTAAACAAGTCCCCTCCCATATTTCAAGATGAAATTTGAGTTACAGGCTATGTTATTATAGTAAAGATTTTGTGGCTTTGGTGAAATGTTTGTGATTTTTGCTTTCAGAGAAAAAAATCTATTTAAATTATGGAAAATATCCCCCCCCCCCGCCTACAACTTAAACTTTTACTTGTACTCAAGGGACAAAGTTGACATGTACAAAATGACTCATAGAAATAATAAAAAGTGGTGGTAGTATCATGTCAAAGGTTACATCAATTAGTGAAGGAGAAGATAAGGTGAGTTAGCATGATAAGGAGAAGATATGGTGACACATTAATAGCATTAGGTACCATAATCTTAATAATAATTAAAATATATGGCATGAAATAAATATAAAATAATTACCTTGTTACTTGTAGGAATACCTTTCATTAATGCACAAATGATGATTCAAAGTGGTGATCTTGGCATATGTTGATGTTTGATCGGGAAAAAAAGATTATGTAGGATGGAATGATAAGAATACATCCTATAGCAAAAAAAATTTCTTGTAGCAATAATTTTTATCCTATAACAAGTTTTTCATCTTGTAGCAAGAAGGAAAATATATTTCTACTCCAAGGGAATGAATCTATAAGCAAAAACAAATGAAAACAATTTTTTTTTTATCATAATAGTGCCTTTTCTCTTTATTTATTTATTTTTTTAACAAATTTTGATCAACCAATGACTTAGTTTTTTGAGACAACATCTGTCAGCAATGCCCAAGGTTTTCATTACTAAATTTTTTGATTTTCTAGTCCAAAATCATTTTAAATCATAAGAATCTAGGAGGTAGGATTTTATTTAGCCTAAACCAAGCCATTGTGAATAACTTATTATTGGCTATAGGAAGCTTTATTACTCTTAGAAAGTATTAGATAAGGGTTGAAAAAAATACCCTTTGGCTATCGAAACATTGATTTGATTCATGAAGAAGAGATGGATGTTGTTCTTCAAAAAGTTAGTGAGTGAGAGTTTCCTTGGAAAATAGTTTCTTATACAACTTGATCCTATGGCCATTAATAAGTAGTAAGAACTAAATGGAGTCAATGGTCATGAGATTTATAACTCCATTGTCAAAAAATTATTTGATCTCATAAGGCCCAAGACATCTAAACTACAACTTTCCTTTATAATCCTTGTATTTAGAGTAAAAAAGGAGTACCTAGTCATCAGGGTGGAAATTATTAGTCTTGATGTTCCTATCATACCAACCCACACATTGTATTTTCACTATTTTAGTGTGATGAAGTCCTTCCTTTAATAGTTCATCAAGTGCATTTAGCTACATGATCTTGTCTTGTTGAGCTTGGGAAAGATCTAATTAGAAATCAAGTGTTGTCCTTAATGTTTTATGTTTGAGCTCAATGGGTAGAATAGGATTTTTACCATAAACTAGTTCATATGGATTGAAACCAATTATAGTTTTTCATGTGATTTTATAATCCCAAACTGATTCTATAAGATGAGTTAACCAATATTGTCTATGTAGGCTGACAGGCTTAGTAAGGATATTTTCCAAATCTCTATTTTTCACTTCCACCTGATCATTTTCCTGAGCATGATAAGGGATAGAATTTTTGTGTCTGATTTCATATTCATTTACCAAGGCAACTATGAGGTCTGATGTCAACTATGGGCCTTGGTCTATGACTATTTCTCTTGGTACTCCATAGAAGGTGAAGATTTACTCATACAAAAACTCAACTACTTTCTCATCTTGGGCATGGGTAAAGGCTTTAACCTCTACCCATTTTGTGACATAATAAATGCATACTACTATGTATTCTTCTTTGTTAGATTTAAGATAAATGGGAGCTAAAAAATCTATTCCTCATTTGTCAAAGGGTTTTAGAACTAGTTGTGTTTGTAATGGCATTTCATCAGAGTGAGAAGGTTTTCCCATACACTAGCATTGATCACATCTATAGGTATACATCATGGCATACTTATGAAAAGAAGGCCAATAATATCTAGTAGTGAGTACTTTCATGGCAATCCATTTGGTAGAAAAATGACCCCCATAAGGTTCATCATGGTAGGCTCTGATAATGTCATAAGCTTCATCTTCTTAGATACATCTTATCATAACTAAATTTGGTCAAGTGATAAAGATATATCTTGCAATCTAGGAATAATGTCTTCTCTTTGAGATCAAATGTTGTTTATCCCTAGGTGAAAAATGTTGTGGGAGTGATCTTATAGCAAGATAGTTATAAATATCTATGAACCAAGGAGATTGAATTGTTACAACAAATAAATGTTCATTAGGAAAAGAATCATCAATAATAGGACTATGCTTATCATTTTTGAAATAAAGATAGAAAATATGCTACTGCATTATCCTTACCTAGTCTATCAATAATGGTAATATCAAACTCTTGTAGCAAAAGTAACCATTGAATTATCTTGCCTATTACAATAGGTTTGTTCATTAAATCCCTGATTGTTACATTATGTGTATGTGAAAAGGCTTCTCCAATCAGGCCCTCTCATAACAAGATTTCTTATGAGAAGGTTCTTGAGTTATTGAAATATAGTTTAACAATCATTAGTCCATGTAAATTCAACATCTTTAGTAAGCAATAAAAGTAATGGGATGGAAAGTTTACTAAAATATTTGATGAATCATCTATAATAACAAACATGTCTTAAAAATCTTCTAACATCTTTTTGCTTCTTTGGTGTGGGTAGATCCTTAATGATACTTATCTTTGATGGGTCAACTTGAATTCCATCAAGCAATATGTGATGCCCCAACACAATCCCTTTAGTCATAAGCTTGTAACACTTTTCATTGCTCAAAGATAATTGGTGGTCCTAATAACATTAAAGAACTTTCTCTAGGTTGGTGAGTGTTTCTTTGAATGTTTAACCATATATAGTGAAATCATCTATGTAGATTTCAATATAGTCATGGGAAAGATTAGAAAATATGCTCAAAACAACCCTTTGAGAAGTAGCTAGGGCATTATAAAGACCAAATGGAAAGATTTCATAGGCATATGTTCCCCAAGGGCAAGTAAAAGTGGTTTTATCTTGGTCTTGTGCAGTAATTTGTATCTAGTTTTAACCATTGTAGCCATTTAAGAAGGAAAAGTACATTTTCCCTACTAATGTATCCAACTCTTCATTTATAAATGGAAAGGGAAGCAATCTTTCCTAATAGAAACATTTAATTCTTGGTAATCAATGTAGTTACACCATTTACCCCTTTATTAGGGACAATGACCAAGGGAGAGACCCAATGGCTATCCAAAATAGGAGAAACAAATCCTACATCCAAATTTTTTTGCAACTTAGTTTTGATAATATCTTTAACTACAAGATTCATTCATTGTTTGGGTTGGTGAATAGGTTTGAATTCTTCTTTAATGTAAATGTGATGTGTGCATAAATCTAGGGGTATTCCTCTCATGCCATGGTAATCCTAGGCAAATGTTGTTGTGTGCTTTATCAACATTGTAAATAACTGACTTTCTTTTTGGGGTGTTAAGGAGGTGATGATGTTGACAGGTTTGTTTGTTGGAATGTCTACATGTTTTATTAAAGAAAGCATGTTTTGTTATGTTGGTGATTAAAATAACATAGCTACATTGATGGGGAATCAATTGATGGAATGCCCAAATATCTCTTGTAGTTTCATCAAGATCATTCTCAAGAAAGTTATTATAAAGAGAGAATGGTGTACATTCCAATAGGTTGGTGGCTATAGGATCCTATTAATAGGTGTTTTGTAGGATACCAATAAGGATAGTGTCTTCTTCTTATGCTTGCAGAGATGGACTCTAATCAATTATAAAGAGAGTCTATAAGGAAAAAATTTCCTCAAAGCCATCAATATAAGAGGTTGATCCATCATTATAGGAAGGCTTAGTTGGTGGATACAAAACCAATTTCTTGGTGTCATTTCCATTGGAAATTAGCATTTTTCCTGATCTACAACCAATAAAAGCATTAGTAATGGCCAATCATGGGTGTCCAAAGATGAGAGGATAACCCCCAAAATTTATTTTTGGTTATAAGACAATAAAGTTTTTTAGATATTTCCAATAGTCCACAATGATAAAAAGGTCCTCAACAATCCCCTCGAGCTTAAAAGTTGATCTATCAGCCATCTATAGGATGGTGTGTGTTGGATGAAGAGCAATAAGTTTTAGCTATTACATGGTCTCCATGGTCATCACATTGATGGTTACACCCAAATAAATTAAAGGATTGGAGATGGGTTGGTCATGGATGCTAAAATTAGCTATGGGACTTCCCAGATCATAATATTTTGGGGGAACTATGTTTGCCCAACATAATATCTACTAGTTAGCCAGTGACCTGGATTGTTTTAGGATCCTTCTTCTTTCTTCTCAATTTTTTTGAACATAACTCTCTAAAATATTTATTGTAGATAGGAACATCCTTTATTTCTTGAAAGAGTGGGATTTTTATGCACACATTCTTGAGTTGTCCTAAAATATTGAATTTAAACTCTGGTTCAGGACGTGATGTGTTCAATCTCTCTAGAAAATGAGGATTCTTAGTTTCCTTTCAATTTTCTAATGGACTTGGCTTAATATTGGCCATGAGTGGATATGGATTAGTATGGAGTGGGGCTAGTTCAAAGTGTTTT
>JARHVA010005845.1:100000-202500 GCA_037957365.1 Torreya grandis
TTTACAACATTATCTTAGTTCTTTTCATGTATTTCCTTATCCTTTTATTGTTCCTAATATTAGCTATTTTTTTTTTATGTTCATAGGTTTGAGATGGAACACACACACACACTAATCCTCTAGTTACTATTGATCCTCTTTAGAGTATGTTTATTGACCATGTTATTACAAGACCTTATAGGTTCACTAGATATCTGGACCCTTCCAACTTACTTCTTCTAGATATTTTATCTACATTACATTGACCTATTGTGAGCTCATATTGTGATATTTTCTAGGTGAGACATGATCCTATTATGAGGTTATCTTCCTATTGGTTATGGTATGTTACCTTTTCCTAAGCTTTATCCTTTACTATCTTAATGGGGAAATGAGACTTATTATAAGATCCATAGAGTTATTGGTCATTGGGCCAAGGATTGTCATGTACATCAGCAATAATAATCTTCAGGTTCTACTTCTACTATAGAGATAATCTACTACTACACATACTTGTTACTTTCATGAAAAATAGAATCATTCCTTTACTAATTTCCAAATGCTTTGCTTGTGCATTGATACAATTCATCTAGAGAAGACACAGCCTACAAACAAAAGCTTACCACCTCTTAAAAAAAATCCAAAATACATTGCTAAATATGGGGAAGTATATTGTCTTTTGCATCAATGTAATACACCATAAAATAGATGACAAGTTCTTCAACCAAAATTTCATGACATTCCATGGTCTATGTCTTCACTGGCTCAGTCTTATTCTCCAAGATATTTATGGACAAAGGTTTCACCTTCCCTACAACCTACATCTCTTCATTAATATATGGATATTAGTCATACTTTAACATCAGTTCCTCACATTAAATATCCCATATAGGATATTCCTCATGAGCATAATTCTTCCTCTAACATAACTACCTTATCTATAGAGATGATATGTCAAGAATAATTTTCATGACTTTCTATGAATATTGATGAGACTATGGTTAACATCAAAATATAGCCACACAAGGAAGTATTGGATGTTATGGATGATATTTATTGTGAGATTTATCAATATTTGTGAATGCTTCAAGGTGTTTCATCACATTATTTTTTACATTACTACATGATTTGGATTTGATTTATGAGCATGTGTATCTTATATTTTTAATTTAAAATGTCTTATGGATTAATTTAATTTTTAAGGATTAAATTTATTTTTCACAACTTAATTAAATGTCGTATGGATACTTTTTAATCTCATGTGTTTTGTCTTAATTTTACTTTTATCTCTTATTTCTTACTTTCTTTAAGTGGAATTATTTATTAATATTTCTATGTCATTATATTTAAATCAAGGCAATTACTTTTGTGACATGGTTCTAAAACCCACATCCATTCAATACCTTATCTTTAACATATGATTAGTTAAAATGTCATTGTATCACTACATACATAAATATCATCAATCCCAATTTCCCCTTTATTTTATCCTTCTTAGTATTGACATCACATACTAGTTTATATGTAAGCTTAATTATTTAATAACATGACAAAATCTATAGGTATTGTTTATCCTATAACCAAATTATCAACTTATTTGTGTTTCTTATTTTTATTACTCATGTTTGGTTATTCCAAATACATATGGAGGAGAAATCAAAAAATACATAAAATGTTAAAATCTAAATCATTTAAACAAAATGCAAACATAAAAAAGGTAAAAATAAACATTAAAAATTCAAACTCACACCAAAAGATGTGATTCATATCTTAGCACATATCTTACTCCTATTTGAAGCTCAAAATCCATAGTTGGCCTCATGATAGATCCAATGTCTATTGGGGTACATTAGGCTGGTAAATTAGGTTAGGATATTTCAAAATCATCTCTAGTGCTACCTATTTTCTCATGCAAGTACTTAATATTCACAATAGAATGACATCTCTGTAAGGGTTCTTGAGAAATACAGAACATGTTGTGGGAAGGTAGGTCCATTTTGTTTTTCTTGTATATATAACTTTAATGATATAATATTAGTAATAAACTTATTTGATGACAAACTTTTATGCTTGCTGTGAACAAATATCTTTCGAATTTAGCATCCAATTAATTCTTAGTGTTTACCTATTCACCTAGTATGCCTTTCACTTAGTAAGGCTTACCTCAAACACCTATGTCATGACTTATCCATTGACTTACTCATTACAACAATCCCACTATTCCTCCTTGATCAATATGTTTTTTAACTATCCATACCACTTGGGTTTTCCTTTTTTGAGTTTCAATATAAGACCCTAGATAGGACTAGGCCTTACTCACAAATGTTTCCTTATTATTTTCAACTATTTCACATTATTTAAATTTACTTCATTAGTTTCCATTTGTGATTTGTAGTGTAAGACCTTAGATATGACCATTATTTCCTCATGAAATATCCATAAAACTACATACCATTATTACTCACAATAAGAACTACAAATCTTGACATTGACATCTCTTACATGACATTTTATTTGCATGCTTCTCAACTTGATTTAATGTGTCTTACATTTTGATTTACGAATAATTTACATACGTCCAAACTAAACTGAGAATGTTTTATGTTTACATTTTATCATTCCAAAATATTTACATTTGACATGATTTTCAACTTGATTTAGTGTTTTTAATATTTTACCATCTCCATTGGTCTTAAATAATTTTCAAAATTGATTTAGTGTGTTTTACAAAATTCCTTTACTTTATGTTTTACATGCTTCCCAACATGATTTAGTGTGTTTTACATTTTATTTTTCCATGGTATCTAGTATATTTAACATTACACTTTAATACTTTACAATTTTTCTCTCATTCTTTTTAAACATGTATTTGTTCACAATTGATAGAAAAGAATCCAAAATAAATCATTTATCTAATCATAACATATAACAAAAATTAGACATGTGCTAGAAAATAAAATATATACATCCATAACATCCATAATTTATAATAAACAAACAAGATCTCTATATATTAATGGATCAAATATTTCATACAATATAAAAAAATACAATGAGCATAATACAATAATAGCACAATGGTTGTGGTATACCCTATCCATCTAGTAAACAAGCCACACTACCCATCATAGCTTAGGACTATCCCATCTAAATAACAATATGTAGTGACTTTATTATGAATGTAGGCCCTCTAGTTGCCATTATAAATTGGCCACCTAGGCCTGAACACATCCAAATTCTCTAGATGTTGACATATGGGCAACCTGCTCCTCAACCACTATCTACCAGGCTTGCATATCCCTATCATCCTCTCTAAGTGGTGGCTATGAAACATCTCCTAGTCTCGGTAGCTCTCAAGCTTCCTCACCAACTAGTTAGAACCAACTAACATATATTGGGAAATGGGGAATAATAGGATCATCCATAATGGTATTATCATTATGTAACAACACCTAATCTAAAATATCATGATGTGTTCCCTGAACTACAACAAACCATCTAAAATCATATGATGTAGTAATTTCAAAACATAAAACTAAATGTATATTAGATCTCCCTCTCTCTCTCTCTCTCTCTCTCTCTCTCTCTCTCTCTCTCTCTCTCTCTCTCTCTCTCTCTCTCTCTCTCTCTCTCTCTCTCTCTCTCTCTCTCTCTCTCTCTCTCACACACACACACACACACACACACACACACACACACACACACACACACACACACACACACACACATCTCCAAACCATATAAAAAAATAATAAATATCTAAATCTATCTAACTTAAATATCAATTACATAACAAAACATGAAAAAATTACCTACAATAGTCTCACCATTAATGCATCCACCAAGTACCTCCACTAGAGTATGCCTATAAGGTGTTGCAAAACCAAGATGGAGATTATGATCATGTTGTGGTCCTCTCCAAATCTATCTCCCTATAGACCAACTCTATCATATCTATGTAATAAGCTCTCCCTGATCACTTACCTTTACATGAGGTTTTGCCTCTTCTTATACCTCTACCTACATTTTCATTTATCAAATTTGTATCATTATGGTGCCCATGGTGGTAATATTAACACCTATTTTAGTATAAAAATCACCATTTGATCATCCTCCACCATAACTACTACCTCTTCCTTAGCCACTTTAGACTCTCTCAACTATTGTCATCACCATCCTATCCAAGTTATTTCTTGATATCATCAAATAAGAGGTAAATTTATAGGCACCATTGCACCTATACTTCCCATCCACTCCCTTACGTGTCTTGCCTAATAACTAGGCACTATTAATGGTGTTGTTGGAGGTGGAAACCCTAGCTAACTAGGTAGGAAAGTAATGGGATATGGCTCTACCCATAATGTGTTGTGTATAATAATTTTAATGCAATAAAATCTAAAATAAATATTATTCTAGGTAGGCCAACTAGAAATAATACCTACATATGATTTCCATACAATGTCACCAAGAATCATAATCTATAGTGCTAGGTATATGATACAACACCTAACACATGATCCTACCTCCATTTAAGAACTTGAAGTAAACTATCATCGATATCATGGGGTAACCCAATTGGTTGATACATATGGAATATCTCATATATCTAACTAATAAGTAAAATAATGGGGCTCGTATTCATCTACCCATGATAAATAATACAATATAAATTGTCCACTAGTTGTACCCAAATAATTGACCCCTTCTCTAAAATAAAATGACACAAGGTGGGGTATATTTATAAATAATATTTTAATACTATATTAGTTACTGATTCTTTCTCTCTAAGTGTACACCTTAAAGGGTTCACTAGGAAAGGGGTTGGCAAACATTTTTTTGATATATAGGATTATTGGGCCCTATACCATTAACTAAAACTAATAAAAGATAATATTATCCAATTCCCTAAGTAATTAACCACCGAAAAAAGATCCTACCTAATTAACACCTCTTTTTATTCATTTTCTTACTACATCACTCTAGTTGGTCTTATTAAGACTTAACAAACATTATGGAACTTAGTCGATGTAACCAACCTAGTTCGAGACCTAATGGCTCTATTTGCTACCAAATAAAGTCAACTTGAATGAACTTGTTAGATAAATTTCCTAAAGGGTATAAGGTTAATACTTGGTTATAAATACCTCCTTCACTTAATTTTTTAGAGAGGATCATTCAATTTCACATCATTATAGCTTGTAAATTTGCTTATACTATCAATTGGAGATTTTATTGCTTAATTTTTTTCCTTAGAATAATAGTAATTATCTTGTGGAGGTCTTAGATGCATAGGATAAGTCATGTATCCTAGAGCTTAATTATCCTTGTGATTATTACAATCCATAACAACCTCTTGCAAAGAACCATTGGCCAAGGGAGAGATTGAGGCATAATGAGTTCACTTCAACAAGGTAAGTATACTTTATCCCTTCATACTTCAATAAGTAGATGTTGTAGAAACTAATAGATTGAATTATATCTCTCCTTGCTTATACGAATTCTATATTTTATTGAATAGAATTATGTTGGATTATCTATTATCTTCCCCATTTATTCCTCAAGATTTTGTGAACACTAGATTAGCTTGCATATTCATTTACTAGATTAGATTGCATGTTTATTTAGTATATTAGCTTGCTTACTTTTATTATAATCATAATACCTAGCTAGGGTTATTATATGATGGAATTTGACTATAGTCCTTAGAAATCCTTCCTTTGCCATTATATGGTAAGATATCTCTTAGTTTAGGTTTAGTGGATCCATAATTGGTCATGACCCCACTATAAGAAAGTAATGATAAGTGAATTGTTAGTTGATTACCTTCTCTGATCTTTGATATTACATAGTAGGATAGGTTGTATATTTGTATTATTTATATTGTATATATTATGGTGAATGTGGTATGAATCTAACCCTTATATATTTTTAATGTGTATTTATAGCCAATTGGATTGATCATGTTGTCCTAGTTTAACATTCTATCCATAAGTTTTTAAACTTTGTCAATCATTTCAACCTAGTTTGGCTCTTTATGTGTAATTTTTTTGACTTCATCTAGAATGTCAACCTAGTTCGGCTCTATGTATGTAGGATTTTCAAATTTATCAGTCCTATCGACCTAGTTCTATAGTATATGTGTAGGTCTACCATATTCATTAAGATTATTGACTTAGTTTTGTCTTTTATTTTTAAGATTTCTAGTCTCAGATAACTAGATCAAAATTATTAACCAAGTTTATTTTTTGCCTTCTACATCTAATTGAATTGACATTCTCCATTCTTTTCTTTTCTACATCTTATATTTAACTAACTACATCAATCTGATTGACATAGTATATTTTCTATGATTTTTAACTTTTATTTATATAAGATCAATTGATTTGAATATATTTAATAATATTATTTTCCACCTTTATGATCTCAAACACTTGCTTAGATGATCCAATTTAAAATAACAATTTAACATATTCAATAAAAACTATTGCATCAACTTGGTCGACTTAGTCTTATCTACTAGATTCACTCTCACCAACTCAATACTTTCGCTTTATCAATTTTTAAACAAATTTATTTTCACACATTTTAATAAGAATTTAAATTTAATAGTATTTTTATCAATTTTTTAGTTATGTAAAATTATACCTACATAATCAACTAGGTTGACCAGCTCGACCTAGTTATGTTTTTATCTACTAAAAAAAAATAAGTTGAATTGCTCAACTATTTTTATTCTAACCTATTTTTTTAATAAAAACTAAGTCAATCAACTTGAATTCATTATGTTCTAATTGTCTTACTTGATTGACCTGATTTGATATTATTCGATTTTCTTTACTTTATAATTTAAGCAAGGGAAATTAATCTAAATTGGATAGCAATTAACCTCAATTTACCTTTTAGTTGGTTTATTGTTTATTTAATTTCCAAAAATAACAACTTAGATTTTGAAATATTGATTTCAACTTTGTTTGAACTTCCCTAGAAACCATGCATCAATAGTTTTAAACTATTTAGTTATTGTCATATAGGATTACTTGATACTCTTTTTATGATTATTGATTATCATTTATAGATATCATAACATAAGGGGTTTTCCACAATATTCATAGACATATAATATATCTAAACATGATATTTAGTTTTCACATACCTCATGGTATTTCAAGAATGCCTTGGATTTCCCTCATTTTTTAACCTTAGGAATATAGTCATTTATTTGATTATGTGGTGCATCAATTAGAGGTTAGCGATGAGAATTTAATGTTAGCACACCTTTTAAATTAGGTTTAGTGGGATATGGGAATGTTACTTCCTACATAGTCAGTGCTCTAAAACATTAGGTTGACACTATCCAATGGACAATAACATATATTTAAAAGCCTAAACTTTCAATCAAATCCTTTAGTATGACTTCCTGATCTTCTATTGCAAACAATTAATTAGCTTATAAATTACATTCTTGTTGCTTGTTGTTTACTACTATATGCTCTATTGAGGAATTATATTAACTAGCACTGATATAAGTTTGTGTTGTTTGTTACAATTAGATCGACCAACTTGACCTAGGTGCCTACATGTTTATCTTTATTTTATTTATTTATAAATCAATCATCTAGATTCATAACATCAAGATTTTTTTAGAATACAAAAATCTATTCACTAGTTTGACTTAATCCAAGCATAAGATTTTATGTTTGCCTGATTATTCTAATGTGTTTGACTAGCTTAACCTAGTAAAATTATAGATTATTCTATTTCCTCAATATTCTTGCTCAGTCAACTAGCTTGACCCAGTATGATTTTGTATTTTTATGTCATCTTATCTATTTAACCATATCAACTGGATTGATCATGTTCATTTTTAACCTTTAGATTCTCATTTCCCTAGTAAGTGTTTAAATTAATTTTTTCATCATGCAACATCTATTTGATTATACTACAGAGTAAAATCAAACTAACATGACAAGATTTACTAATCCTAATAAATTATTTGAGACACTTTCTATGGTAATTAATCTAGGACTTAGTAATATCCATGTTACTACTAGAACTACCAACTATGCGACTCCTCCCTATTCTACTATGCTTAATCCTTTATTACTATAAATTATAGAGGGTGAAATTGACCTTGAGTATATAGTTGAAATGATCCTCTTCATCATTGAAAACCCTCAACATCAAGGTAAGGATCTCACAACTATTTATAACCTCATGATGGCACCTCATATTAGATAACCCCATTCACATTCACCTACATTTATGAAGATTTGGGTCAAGTCATTTTATGCCTTATACCACATTCTCCCCTCTTTCATACCTTTTTTTAATAGTATGACATCATCAGCCATGCTTTTTTCCACTTATATAAAAGCATTTCTACAAACATGGCAGGTGAGACTTTTAGTGGTTTTACTCAAAACACTCACACAAATTATGAATTACACCCAACTACTAGTCCATTTTATACCACTAGTGCATCTCACACTATTAGTTCATCCCAAATTCTTTATGCCTCGCATAATGATAATTCATACCATGTAGACCTAACTATTCAAAATAACATTAACAAGAATCAATTACTATTACAAGCTCTAATTCAAATGGCTACTTTTCAAACTATTAATGCCAACCAAATGATTTAAATTTAAAACCAGTTACTACATTTCTAAATTCAACCTAAACCTACTCAATGGGGAGCACAAAATCCTAATTACCCACACCCATCCCTTGACATACACATGGTAAAATTATACAACAACCCCCATTATTATTAAATCTATTAAACACTTACAAAATGAACCTCTAGTCCCTCAAATTATAAACATTATCATAGGTGTAATAGTTCCCATTATAACTTATAATGGATCCATAGATCCAACTTTGCATTTGAAGACTTTTATAAATCTATATAAAGATTGGGTTAAACTTAACACCTTTGCTACCACAAAGCTATTAGCTAAAACGTTTTCATATGATGTTTTATATTGGTATAATAAACTTAAAACCCATTATATAGCTAGTTTGGAAGACTTAATCAATGCTTTGGTTTAATAATTCCAAATTAGTGATCTTGAAAAATGACATAGCTCACTTTATCAATTGCAAAAAACTAGAAAATGAAATGACAGAAGTTTTCATCAAACAATGGAAATCCTTATCTAATAAAAATGAGCATAACATGTCAGATGATAATTTATTCAAATTAGTCACTAATTCTCTTCATTCTAATTTACAATATCATGTGAGGAGTCTTTCTCCAAAATATTTGGAAAAATCCCTTGATCAAATAAAACATTAAGATTTCCTTATATGACAATTTGAGCCTTTGTACCCTCCTATAAGGAATTGAATGCTTATGAAAGATAAACATTGACATGAATCTAATGATGGTTTTATGGATTCTTATGATTCCATACAAATCATTCAATCCATAACTCCAAATAATTCCATATAGTCGAATACTTCCTTATCAATTTCCAATAATTATAATCCTAGTTCTACATTTTCTCAAGTAGATAATGTAGATGTCCACAAACTAATTTCCTTAGAAAAAATAAAAATAATCTTCCAAAACCTTCCCCATGAGATCTTTACCCTAGATTCCCTACCAAACATTGGTATGATTCCCAAAAAAATTATTGGTATCATGCAAGTTGGGGCTATTTTCGTGAAAATTATTGCCAACTAAGAAACTTTATGGATTATCTATTTGGACCTAACTTTGATCATGAATCACTGATACACACATGTCAAAAATCTTATGAAATAGAAACTAACACTCATGAAACTAAAACTAAACATCTAAATTCTAAAACCTTTGACTATTGGTGGTTCTTCCTCTCAAACGCAAGAAAAAACCAATGATTCAACCAAAATACAAATAAATACAATCACTCAACCCACATTAACCAAATCTAAACTAAACATACCTTATCAACATCAATTTAAATGTACCTTCACTACACTTCAAAGGATCTAATGTAACACATGCACCTTTATTCGATAAAGTTCTAATACGATATGATAAATGGGACCTATAGTTCAAATTTCACATCTCCCATCTCAAATCCATTTATTATAACTCATGAGAACTTATTTTCATAATTTTAATTGTCTAATTGAAATCTTATTATAAATTAACATCCTTCATCCCCCACCTATAGGGCAAGAAGCTAATTTTTCAAGATCTAAAGATAACATCCTTCAACAATGTGAAGAAATGGCTAGCCACATTAATGAAATAGTGAATACATCTCATTAAATTATTTTCCCTATCTTTTCCATGATTTTTGATGAGATATTTCTTCATGCAGATGATCTTCCATTTTTCATTAGTGTCTAAATAGGAGACATCCAAGTTAAACGTGCATTAATTGATGAATTTTTAAGCACTTTCATGGATTTCATTAATTTTGTTAAAACACTTGGATACTTTGAAGGTAATCTCATATATACTCAAACTACATGTCAAGGATATGAAAGGAGATAAATACCCCATTTAGGTTGTGTTTATATCCCTATCATGGTTCCCCTTATCATAATGCCTGTCAAAGTCATGATATTTAACTTTCCACTTTCCTATAATGTTTTACTTAGATGAACTTAGACACACCACATGAGATTATTATCCTCATTAACATGATAATATGTTAAATTTACTTATAATGGTGCTATATATAAGATTCAAGGAGATACCAATCCTTGGCATTTAAAACAATTCTAATAAAGAGGTGTTTTTAAAATACCTACCCTTGAACCTTTACCTAGCATCCTATTTATCAAATCACAACATTTTAATTATCTTGTCAAGAGAAACCTATCTATAAAAATCATATATAAGCAATTTTTAAAAAGGAGGTGTTGTGGCCAACATGCCCCCTTTTCTTCTAAATAGGGGACCCCTCTAAAATAATTCCATGAACCAGAGCTCTTGATTCCTTTATTTTATTTTCATTGGCTTTGCCTAAACTAAAATCCTTAGAATATCATGTCACCCTAATTTACCCAAGAAGTAACAAGCCTTATTTATTTGTATGACTAAGGTAGATTTGTTTTTAATTGATTTATGGTGCTAATATTGAAGGTCTAATTTTAAAGGAAGTCCCTGGTGTGAATTTACTTTCTTGGAGCAACATAACCATCACCCTTCACATAAAATCAAAATATTAATGATAGATGAATAAGTATTAAATGTATTATGTGTCTTGTCATTTCTTGATGAGTCTTTATATGGGTTTTATAGGGGGAAATGGCCTAATCAGAGTGCACCACATCACCAAGTTGTTAGAGTGGCTAGTCCACATACCTATTAGAGATGTCAGAGCTTGAGATAACTTGACCTAATCAAAAGGTGTCACATCACCAAAATGTCAAAGTGTCAAGTCCCTAGACCTATTAAATTTTTTAGGGCCTAAGATGTTAGCCTCTAAATGTCATTGATATAATAATCTAATTTAATATGTTTATAAATTACTATGAAAATCCCACTAATGTTTACCACTGCATCCCTTCAAGACCACTCCAAATATTAGCTTTCTAATTCTCATAAAGCACACTTGTTTTCCTTACCTCCTACACTTAGATAATTCATATTGGCCCTTCATCCTACTATGATGGTCATATCCTTTTCTAACCTAAAGTATAAGTTTGAATAATGAGATAGCATATTCATAGCTAGATTGACTAAGTTCAAGCACTATAAAGTCATTTTTAAAATAGTTAAATAGGTGCTAAAAGACTTAGGATCCGATAATAATGAATGAGTAAAATTAGAAGATGCCCTCAGGGCCTACAATAAATACATACTTCATATGACTGTGTCCAAGACAAAGTCATTTACCTATGCTAACTTATTTGAAAACCTCCTTCTCACTAACATATGAGTATAAGATGGGATCTATGACTAGGTTCACTTACCAAAACAACAACATCAGATCATGGATATCTCTGTGAAGGCCTATAAGGTATATTACTCCCTCCTTGATTTCACCATCACTTAAGATGATACAAAAATAAAGATCTATATGGAAACCTTCCATATATATGACATCTTTCAAGATTGGGCTAAGAAACCATATGTTAAATGGGATAGTAAGGAGGACATAAATACATATACAGTCTGCACCTTTCAAGAGTAAGTTTGGGTAGGCATGATTCTACTAAACTAATTGTTTAGGTCCCAAGATTACTTGCACATTAACAAATTATGGGTTCCCATCCTCTATATGATACTCATATTATCCAAAGTTTTAGACATGGGAGGAATTATCAACATCAATTTGGTCAATGCCATCATGGATTCTCAGACTAGCGGCAATTTATATATGATGAGATACCTTATGGATATAATCTATATGATGCTTTACTTCAAACCTTTGGATTTTACTATGTGGGTTTCCAAGGGCTTGGTGGTCCATGTAGTATTATATAAACTATATGGCCACCAGTACTAGAACCACATATGGGACATATGTGATCACTTCTATCTAGTGGTTTATAACATGATCACTAATGCCCTAATGCTCTATCTATCATAAGTAATCTAGAACTCCATCACTACCATTAGGGACTACTAGTATTATAAAGAATACACCCTAATCTAAATTACAAGTTTCCTCAAGAAGCCCCTACACTTTTCATATTTAGTCCTACATCATCTACTAGAGTAGGAGATTTCCTACCAACTTGTAGAGGGTATCTTTTAATTTTATACAGGATACCAGTAAAAGGTGTGCCCACCAATCCTAATATCCATTAGGCACCATGTGTATAATTAATACACCCCCTCCATAAAATGATAGTTTGGAAAGATTCCTTCACCCTAAGAAGAACCAAACTCAGCATTGGGACCCTAAGGGGATGATCAAAGCTTACCTTTCAAGGTGTTTGATTCACCTTAATATAAACTATGGTCATCAAATGGAGGATGATGATGGACTATACTTTTATCTTGTTGATGACCAAGAGGTATTATGAAAAAGAAGAATAATGGAAAAAAGGTACAGGCAAGCCCATCTTCACCCCCTCCAACCCCTACTCACTCTATAAAATATCCAACTTTGACTACTCCCACTATCTCTAGGAGGTTTTTTAGTGCATTTTACCACCATTTTCCTCATGCTCCAGATATAGCTCCACCTTCTCAAGTAGTTCCTTATCTTTGTGTGCCATATCCACCTCTTTTAGTTGTTCCTTTTATCTTGGATTGACATTTGCCTCCTCTAGTATCTCTAATAGTCTAGTCAAAACTAAGCTTGACTTGCATTAGTTAGCAGTGGTAGGTAGCCTATACATAAGCAACTCAACCACCAACACTTTAACCCTAGGTTGTATAGACCTAGAGGTTTGAAATAAATATCACTCTAGATTCAAGCCCAAAATGAGGCTCTTAATAGGCACTAGTATAGGTTCCACCCCTTACACCTCATATTTCCTTCATCTCACTTCCAACCCTCACTCCCACCATTTTATATCTCCTATTCATGGTACCCACAAGTTAAAATCCACTCCTAAAAGATCCCTAATTTGTTCTTCCTCTTTTCCCTATTGACCCCACCCATCATTTACCTAGGTAACTTTGGCCTCATTCATTCCAAGCATCCTTACCTCTTTGTTCCCCTATGCCCCATTTGTTATATAACCTATAACCTTCCTAGTGACTTCTTTAGGCTTACCTTCAATCTAAGTAACATTGGGAGTGTGCCCCTTATGGTAATTACTATCTTAGTACCCATTTTAGTCATCCTAGTGCCTCCCTTAGTAGTTCTAGTTCCTCCACCATCAACCCCGTGAATCTTATTATTCTAACCAATCCTTCCACCATATGATCTTGAGACAACCTGAGTAATTGGCCTAAGAAAAGTTAAAAGGTAGATAACACTCTGACTTTAATTTTGATGCCTTCTTCTTCAATCAAACTGTTTCTACTCATTTTTGCTTTTTTACATTTATAAAAAGGAAGAAACTAAAGATAAATGGTCAGGGGTTTATACGTACCTAGATTAAGTTGCGCATTATATCCAGATGTTGTAGGAGATCATCTTTGGCTATGGAGGAAGACACCTGTAGAAAGAATAAGACTTAAACATAGAAAATGTTAGACAAAGATATGGTGGACTGCCAAGCTATATGCTCAGTCTTGGAAGCATAAAGACTTCCTTAAGGGATGACAGTCCACTTTTTATGAAAAAGAATGTCGTATTAAAAGAAATGGTAAAAGACTAAGAAAGAGAAATAAAGATAACACGTACCTGATTCTTGTAATCTATCTATCACAGTCATCGACGTCGGTTAGTCTACCATCATCGATTGGTTAGTGTTGTCGATGTCGGTTAGGTTGTCAACATCGGTAGGGGCAATGGGCCTTAGATGGGTTTCCAGGTTATGTCTGTGGTTGACAAAAGGAATCTAGGAGTTAAAAGGTTTGTGCAGGGTTGCAGGGAGATGAATAAGGTCCACAGAAAGGCAAAGGTAGAGGATAGGTTGTCAAAAAGGGTAAGGGTATGAGTAAGAATTTTTAGCCTCTCTTAAAAGAAGTTAGGTTAGGTCTGGTAGTATTTAGAAATAGTAAATAGAAACTAATTACTAATATATTCTAAATTACTAGAATAAAAGGCAAAAGAAATACTTAGCTCTTGCTTAATGAAGAACCAGAGGTGTTGAATGCTTCTTCCTATTGTGGCTAGTGTCGAGTCCTCGTACAATGTTTTTAACCCAATGTCTGGAGTGATTTTTGTAGAGTTTCTATAGCCAAGGGAGCGTTATTCGAAGTCTGATGCTTGGTCTCAGAGTGTGGGCCTCCAAGAGTCTAGCTGGAAAGAGAGAGAGAGTGTGTTCATGGATCTGAGAGAGTTCTCAAGATCAAAGAGAGAGTCTAAGAGAGAGTCGAAGGGCATTAACTCGACGTCAAAAGTTAGTTTAAGTAATCAATGTCGATGGTTCTGCTGGTGTTGTCCAACTGTTGACTGACATCGATGGGTGGAGAAAAGGTAAAAGGGGCTATTTTTAGCCCTTTGCTCGTTCCCCATCCACCAAGTGCATTTTTTCATTGGAAAATGGTCAAATGATGGGGTTATTAGGCATGAGTGTTAGTTATAAGGTTGGAATAGGTCTTAGGTAGTTATGATATGAAGGACTTAGTCATGGGGTGAGTCATAGGGTAAAAAATAGTCTTAGGTGAGGTGTTTAGGCAAGGTGTGTAGGTGAGGTGTCGAGGGGATGTCATTAATTTAAAATAAGTAATTTATTTTAAATTAATAATGTGTGTAAGTGACCAAGGGGAGTCAACACAATTTTAATGTCTACATTTGCCCTTTTTTGTCTTGTTGGTTGTTCTTGACAAACTGCAAGACAAAAATAAGAGTAGGTTGCCCCAAGTATGAAGATGAGTTATTCCCCCTCAAAGTGAGAGTCGAGGGAAGGTAACCTAATATCGAGTGCTAGTTTGATAGGTAGTGGATGAGTATGGTGAAGTTGGAGTGTGAACACTGTAATAGTTGAGATTATGTGTATACCACTTCACATGATAGTCAGGTCAAATTGTCGCAGGCAAGGTCGATGAGTACTAAAATTGAAGTAACTGGTCCCCAACATTTAGTCATAGTTGATTGGGTTAAACTATCAAAGTTGTAGCTCTAATGGTCATTGTGTTCCAAGTATCCTAGGCTTGGGAAGTGCTCCTGGAAAACACAAAAATGTCATAAGTAGTGGGGATCAACTTGGGCATGATCTAATACTTTTGAGGGTCGTAATGTGAGGTGAAAACAATTTTGGTAACTATTCGTGAGGTAGCATACATGCAATCAAAACAACTAAGACATAATTGTGTCAAAAATGGTCATGGTCTAAGGAAATAGTCATGATCTCCAAGGTCATTGGTCGAGTCGATTTGAGATATAAGTGATCTTAAGTGTTGTTTGATGTGGTCAAGAAGATGCATGTGATCTCTAATGTGCCCCATGAGAAGTTCAAAGGTGACTTCTACAATGTCATGGCTAGTTGTTTGGTTATGATTTTGGACTAGATTAAGTAATGGTTAAAGGTTATATGGTTGGTCCATCAAATAGATGAATGAATAAATGGCCGACATCATTAGGGAGATAAACAGGTGAATGGCCGAGCTAACCTCAAAAGACTGAGTGCTACCTACATAGCCCCTGTTTTAAGGGCCTCAAGCCAATGTAGTTCTTGCCAAGAGGGAAAATGGAGTCATAGAGGTTGTTGGTTGGTTTGGTCATGATTTTGAAATGATGAGTGTATGATGATGTTACTGCCTTTTCCATATTATGTGATGGTGTATTTTGTAACATTGGTGATGTGGTTTTTCATTCCTAGCAATTTTCCATATTGGTGATGGATGTATGCTAAAAATGAAATGAGTGTAATTATGTTACAGAATTTTCCATGTTATGTGATGGTGTATTCTGTAACATCAGTTATGTGAGTGTATGATGATGTTACAACCTTTTCCATATGATGTGATGGTGTATTCTGTAACATTGGTTATGTGGTTTTTCATCCCTAGTAATTTTTCATATTAGTGATGGTGTATGCTAAAAATGAAATGGGTATGATGATGTTACAACCTTTTTCATATTATGTGATGGTGTATGCTTGACATAAATTGTGTTTGGTTGATATTTTCTATGTGTATTGTTGTCCATAGAAACTAGTGTGAATGGGCTATGTCATGTTAGTGGTCTGAAAATGTTTGGTTTGGTTTGGTTGGTTTTGGTTAGATTATGGTCTGGTTATGTGTGACCAAGATGTATAAAAAGTGAAAGGTGCATTTCTCTTTCATTGACAAGGACCATAATGATTGCATAGATAAGGTTTTTGGAAACAAAAGCCCCATTTATGCATTATGTTGTTGACCATTGGTTTGTGTTAGAGAAGTATTCGAATCACTTGACGTTAAGTGAGATCAAAATTCCTTGAGTATGTTGGGGTAATAGGTTTGCTTATGTGGTATGTCAGGATAGGGTAACTTTTTTTATTAGGGAAAACTTTTTCCCTTTTATGGGTGACCCTGAGAATGACTATAGGCAAGTCCATGACTTAATAGTTTGTCAGTCATCTTTTTTTTTATGGTAGACTGATCAATGAGGGAAGTCCACTTGGGGATGTTTTGTCTTGATTTATGGTCATATGGTGTTGTGTTTGTAGCAAAATTTGGGCATAACCATCCTTTGAGGGAGTGGTCTATATTGTGCTTTATATGTTTTGATGTCTAGCTATCCTTCAAGGGAACAATCTATTAATTACAACAATTATGCAGCTGTCCTTTGAGGGAGCAGTCTACATTTATAGTTTATGACCTTTGGTTAGGCATCCCCAATCTTATATTTTTTTGGTTTTTGACTAAACTTTTGGTCATGGACTAGACTATAGAGGTTTAGGGGTTTCCCTTTTATTAGGACAAGGCATTCATGCTTAAAAAAAGGGTTAACTAATGTTTGTGGGAAAAAGGGTTGAAAGAAATAAGCATGATGATGATGGGGGGTTTACTTGATTAACAATAGAATTTTTGAGGATGTAAGGCATTAAGGGGCTCAGGTTCTAGTCAGCCTTCGAAAGAAGACAAATGATAAGTACCTAATCCATGCTTGTGTTATGATGTAAGGTCTAAGTCAATTAGGAGCAAACTTGTCTCATTTGCTTCTTTCCATATTGGTCACGTGTTGGTTTTCTGTAAGAATGAGATCTCTGATTTTGAAATTTTGCTCTTTCATATTTTAGTTGTAGGCATGTTTTCGTCGATGTTGGACGTGAAGTCGGTTAGTATGTTGTTGGCATTTGATACAATGCCAAACATAATCATTGCAGTCTTGGTTAAGGGTGGGCCAATAATAGCCCAAGTGGAAGATGCGCTTGGCAAGCGAGTTACCACTAAAATGTCCCCAACAAATCCCATCATGGACTTGTTTGATGACATGAGAAGTCTTAGTGGTTGTTAGGCATTGGAGAAAGAGGCTGTTGAGACCTCATTTGTAGAGAAGTCCCCCTAACATGGTGTATCAAGTTGTTCTCTTGATAAAATCTCATCGTCTATTGCTAGAGAGGTTAGGAGGCATGATAGAATATGTCAGGTAGTCAACACATTGCTTATACCAAACATCATGTAGACTAGAAAGGTCATGAGGAGTTTCCCCCAGAGATGTTGGTCGAGATGAGCCCAAGATGGAAATCTTGGGTTTGGGTGGTTGAGAAGGCTTGATGAATGGACATGTCCAAGGTGTAGAAGCTTGGTCTTTTCTTTTATCCTGTAGGTTTTGTGACCTAGTGGCCACATCAATGGTGCTAATTTTGAATAAAGGAGGGGAAGGTGGTTGAGGGACTATGGTCTTCTGTTGGAATTTCAATTTAGGTGAAGAGGTTTGGGATGTTGTTGGTGGTTTGTCAAAAAAGTGGTCAGAAGAAGCCTTAATGTGAGGGGTGTCCTTTTTTAGGTGTTGGCAAATGACAACCTTAAGGGCACAATAATGCTCAGTATCATGTCCAAGTGTGCGATGATACTAGCAAATTTTAGTGTCATAAAACCAAGATGGTTTTGTTCTGAGAGGTTGATATGGTTTAATGGGTGGGAGAGTAATGCTAGAGGACTGCAACAATCAGCATAACATCAAAGCATAAGACTCCCTTAATGGGTCTGTGCTCCTTGTTGTAGTAGATGTTGACAACTTCTATTTAGGAGTTGTTGAGGGAGATTGTCATGTCCTCTTTTTAGTTGGTGGTGTGGCCACACCTGTAGATGACACTTGCTTGGTGAGAGGTACTGAATGTTTTAGAGGAAGTATGTGTTTGATAGGTGAAGAGAGTAATGAAGGCAATTTGCCTCTATGAGGTGTTGAAATAGGAAGCACTCCTTTTAAAGTAGAAGGATGTGGACCCAAAATAGATGGTAATGGTGAAGGTGGAGGAGTTTTCTGACATAATTTAGTAGCCTTCTTTGGTTTAGTGCGAGGACTACTATTGTGCGGGGCGAGGTTCAAATCTACCTTCACCAGATCTTCTTCGATCGAAGTGGGTGAGGTGGCAAGTCCCTCTCTCAGTGGAGAAGGGATTAGCAAATGTGGCTCTTTGAGAGGATAGAGTGCAGGGATGATCATGGTTTCGATGTGTGGTCTAGGAGTGGGGGAAGTATGATCCCCCATTGATGATAAGGAGGATGAGGGTGAAGCCACCGACATTGGTGTCATCAAAGTATCCTCCAATATGGGAGAGGTCAAAGTAGACTCTCCTTTGTGTGAAAGGGGGATGGATGGAGGATTATCCTCCATTGGTGGAGGACAAATAAGAGAAGAAGGCTCTTCTACTTGTGGTGGAGAAATAAGTTGATTAACCTCTTTAGACTGTGGGAGAGGTTGGTTAGAAACAATGTTGACCATACGTATATTACGCACATGAAGGTCATCGACTATGGTCTGAATGTTATTCTGACTAGGAGGATGGTTAGGAAATGGTTGTATAAAGACATCCATGTTTTGGTTGGCCGGTGCAGTAGGGTTATCCAAAACAAGATCCCCTTTGTCTAACATGTCTTGAATAACATTTTTGAAGGTTTTGCAATTGTCTATGTCATGAACTTTGACACGATGATAGTTTCAAAAGTCATTTTCCCTGTACCATGTAGGGATGGCTTTTGAGTGGTCAAATTGGGGTGGTTGGATTTGAGGGAGATTGAGGACCCCCTGGTTGACTAGTTTATCCAGCATGAATGCGTATGATTCTCCTATTGGAGTGTATTAACGATGTATGTATCATTATTGGAATTGTCTTGTGATATATTCTGATGTGGAAGGCTGAGGTTGGTTGGTTGTGGTAGAGGATGTTGACCTAAGTACCATAGCATTTGCCAATCCTTTAGACTTGGAGTGGGAAGAAGAAGGTTTGGAAGAAGGGTCATTGGATTTTGTGTTGGTATTTTTACTACGCAGTTTAACCTTATTATCTTCGATAGTGTGGAGTTCAAGCTTTTAGGCCATGGTAAAGGCTTCATCAAATGTGCAGAATGTTTAGACTCGTAGAGTAGATGAGATGTGCTTGGCACATGCTCTTTAGAAGAGCTCAATGAGCTCAGGTTGAGGTAAATAAAAGGAGAGTTGGTTGATTAAACCTCTCCAATAGGCAATGAAGTCAGCTATTGACTCATCATCAAATTGTTTAATAGAATAGAGGTCTGTAATGGAGACCTTTTTAGTGATGTTGATTGAAAAGTGGTCAAGGAATAGTTGAGTGAGTTGAGTGAAGGAAAAGAGAGAGTGACTAGGAATAGAACTATACCAATCAAGGGCAGCGCCAGAAAGTGACATGGGAAATGTGCGAAGTAATAATGCATCATCGTGTGCTATAAGGTAGCAAGCATGTCTAAACACTCATAAGTGTTGTTGTGGGTCCTCTTTACTCTAAAAATGAGTAAATTTAGGGAGTTAATACTATCTATGGTATGGTCTAATAGGCACCAAAGGGTGAATTGGTTCATTGCAGATTTATTCGTATGAAAGAACATTGCTTGAACCTGAAATGGATGTCTCAAAATTGGACATCTTATCCATCAGCATCTTAATTAGATCAGCTGATGGATTGGTAGGTGGGGCACCCCCTAGGTTTTAAGGTACCTAGAAGGTGTTAGGAGGGGTGTATGACATACTTGGTTGCATTTGTGTAGATGCAGCATATTGGTAATTCATCATAGGGACTAATGTTGAGGTTAAGGGGGCTTGTGCTGTAAAGTTGGAGGGTACAAGTTGACTAAATGTTGGCAATGGTGGTTGAATGGTGGCAAAACTTGTTAAAGGGTAGGTAGTCACTCTTGTGTTTATGGGTGCAAGAGTGGGTGAGACAATCAAGTTCTGAAAAGGTGTCAAACTTGGTTGAATTGTTTGTAGTTGAGGGGGTACAAAAACCCCGATGAAGGTAGGTCTATAAGTGGATGGGGAGGCCAAATCTTGAACATTGGCCATGGTTGGGTTAAGAGTTGAGGTAGTGGCTTGGGTGGTCATGGGTTGGGTAGTGAATACTGTTGATATCATTACCACTTCAGTTAAGGAAGTTGGCATCTCATAAATAGGATTACCTGAAGGGTCTCGCGTTTGGCTTCTTGCGAGATAGTGTTGGAGAGCCTTGGTGTTGTGGTTAAGGAGTCTCTCAAATTTTTGATCCCCTTCGAGAACAATTAGAGTATGTTCAGTATCTGAAGTATGCTCCATTAGGGGACTTGATATGAAAGGTGAAGGTGGAAGTGGTTGTTGCCTTGCGTGGTTAACAAGAGTTTTAGCTTGACTATGTGTCAAAGCCATCCAAGATGAAAGGATTTAGGTTCTAGAAACTGTATATTTTAGTTTTAGAAAACTGGAATGAGTGTTTAATATCAAAAAAGTTAGGTTTTAAGATTGCTATTTTGGAAAGAATTTTTGTTGATAGTGACCGACGTTAGTGAAAAAAACTGATGTTGATAAAGTATGTTGCCGATGTCAGTCAGATAGCCGATGTCGGTGAATATGAGTTGTCAATGTCAGTGGAAAAACTGATATCAATTTTTGTGTATTTCTAGAAACTCAGAAAATTGAAAGTTTTTGGAAGAAAAAGAAAGTTGTGAGTTGTTTTTGGACCTCAGAATGCGACCTTACTAGCTCAAAAAACTAGATAAGAATAGAAAAATAGATGATGGCAAGCAACCTCTAAACATTAAATTCCTAAGAATAAATTTTAGAGTCATGGTGGCTTATGCCTTAGAAGAATGTGTTTGGGAATTGGGCTTTTAGAATAGGTCCTAAAGAGGAAGTCTAAGGTTGGTTTCAGGTTATGTTTTGGTGCTCAAAAATCTATGTTAGGTTCCATATGTGGCCTGGTGCTAGGGGCTTGCTCCCTTCACTTCACGAACCCAGAGCCGAGCTGGGCTGCTTAGCCAATATATACTTCACATATAGTCTATACTCTGCCAAAGAACAGAGTGGGTCCTCCTCTTGGTGGTGAAATCCATGTAGGATCACTGGGAAGGGTAAGGTATCCTCTAGGTGATGAAATACTAGATGGGCCTTGTCTCAGGTAAGTTTAGATGTTTGATTGTGAATGTGGTCTAGTTGTGTAACATATGTGCACTATGATTTATTCATAATGCATTTTTAATCACTAGATGAGAGGGTTAAATATGCATTCAAGCAGGAATGAAATGCAATATATTTTTAACCCAAATTGAAATGTTTTGTTCAGATGCAAACAAGTGGGGAAAAGGTTAAGAGTATGAATTTTCACTACTCTAAGATGCAGGGAAGAAGTGACAAGAAGAAAAAGAAAGAAGTTCTTTTTAACTTGTGCTAATGGTGTATTTTTGAAATAATAAGATAGAAGAAAAGATGAAAGAAGAGAATGCAACTATATGAAAGTTTACTTTCTAGAAGAAATGAACCCAAGGAAAACTCCAGGGTCCCACCGGGTGTGCCAGAATGTTTCTACTCGTTTTTGCTTTTTAACATTCAGAAGAAGGAAGAAACTAAAGATAAATGGTTAGGGGTTTATAAGTACCTGGATTAAGTTGCGCATCATATCCAGACGTTATAGGAGCTCCTCTTTGGCTGTGGAGGAAGACACTTGTAGAAATAATAAGACTTAAACATAGAAAATGTTAGACAAAGATATGGTGGACTGCCAAGCTATATGCTCAATCCCAGAAGCATAAAGACTTCCTTAAGGGATGACAGTCCACTTTTTATGAAAAAGAATGTCATATGAAAAGAAATGGTGAAAGACTAAGAAAGAGAAATAAAGATAATATGTACCTGATTCTTGTAATCTGTCTATCACAGTCACTGATGTCGATTAGTCTACCATTGTTGGTTGGTCAGTGTTGCCAATGTCGGTTAGGTTGTCGACGTCAATAGGGGCAATGGGCCTTAGACAGGTTTCTAGGTTATGTCTGTAGTTGACAGAAGGAATTTGGGAGTTTAAAAGGTCTGTGCAGGATTATAGGGAGATGAATAAAGTCTGCAAAAAGCCAAAGGTAGAGGATAGGTTGTCAGAAAGGGTAAGGGTATGAGGAAGACTTTTCACACTCTCCTGAAAGAAGTCAGGTTGGCTCTGGTAGTATTTAGAAATAGTAAATAGAAAATAATTACTAATATATTCTAAATTACTAGAATAAAAGGTAGAATAAATACTTAGCTCTTGCTTAATGAAGAACCAGAGGTGTTGAACGCTTATTCCTATTATGGCTGGTGTCGAGTCCTCGTACAATGTTTTTAACCCAATGTCTGGAGTGATTTCTATAGATTTTTTGTAGCCAAGGGAGTGTTAGTCGAAGTCTGATGCCTAGTCTCAGAGTGTGGGCATCCAAGAGTCTGGCTGGAAAGAGAGAAAGAGAGAGTGTCCACAGATTTGAGAGAGTTCTCAGGGTCGAAGAGAAAGTCCAAGAGAGAGTCGAAGGGCATTAACCCACCATCAAAAGTTAGTTTAAGTAACCAACATTGGCAATTCTATCAGTGTCAGCTGACTATTGACTGACGTCGGTGGGTGGAGAACGGGTAAAAGGGGCTATTTTTAGCCCTTTGCCCATTCCCCATCCACCAAGTGCATTTTGTCATTGGAGAAAGGTCAAATGATAGGGTTAATAGGTGTGAGGGTTAGTTAGAAGGTTGGAATAGGTCTTAGGTAGTTATGATATGAAGGACTTAGTCATGGGGTGAGTCATAGGGTAAGAAATAGTCTTAGGTGAGGTGTTTAGGCGAGGTGTCGAGGGGATGTCATTAATTTAAAATAAGTAATTTATTTTAAATTAGTAATGTGTGTAAGTGACCAAGGGGAGTCAACACAATTTTGGTGTCTACACAAACATCCTCCACCAGATTCAATAGTTCCTTTGGCCTTAGCCATAATACCTCAGTTCATTTATTCCTAGCCCCTACTTTCCATTATCCCATACACACTAAGATTAAGCTTCAACTAATTAATTTATTCCCTTATGTTAAATTCCCCTATATCAAAAGTTATTTCCCCTCAATTGGTCATGACTTGAGAGTAGTGATAGGCACAAATTTTCCCATGGTGACTATCTTCCCTCCTTTTCATCCCATGTCCCCTCTTCCCCATTGATTTCCTCATTCACCCCTTCCACTTCCTCCATTTCCACTTCACCTCATCCCCTACCCTTCACCATGATCACATCCACCCTTAATATACCTACCATAACTCAAAGAATATTCCTAAGGTCACATATGATTGATATGACCATCTAAGGTGACCTAGACATATAATGGAGATTCAACCAAATTTTGAGGAGAATGAAGAGGACATTAACATATAGGTTAATCTAAGAGGGTAACTTCATAGTTTGATAGAACCATCAAGATTTTATCTCCATCGCTAAGGTGAAGAAATTGACTAGGTAACAAAGGATAAGTGAGAATCCACTCTCTATTCTTTGGGAAACTCATGATATGTCATACAAGCTCTTCAAGGACATACACATCTAGGTTCAAACCTTAGAGGCCTAGGTGAAGAGATACTTCCCAATTGCGATGATTAAGTAGGCCAAGGATTCCTTCTTACTACTCTTCTTAGTTCTTGGGAAGGTAGTGAAGACTTTGGTTGAGACCAATGTGCTTATCCAACAGGCTTAGACTTACATGGAGAAGATTGTGGAGATAAATAGAAAGTGTAGGAAGATACTAGTGGAGATTAACAAAGGCATTTTCCTAAAATTAAAACTATTACCAACCTTATACTTGGGGTTGTATCATACATTTGTTAGTAATATGAAGGTGACTAGGGAGGAATGGATAGTTGTGGCTTTTACTATAACTAAAACCTTGGAAGAGAGCATGAAGAAATTATTGATATACTTAAAAGAGGTCAATATCTCTATGATATTTCACCTGGATGGCACCCTAATGGATAAGGGATAATTTGGATTCCACCTAGTTTAATTCAACTAGGTCATGAGAGAGAAGGTCTCTAAAGAAAATAAGGAAGGGGCATGGGCAGTTTTGGAGCTATTAAAACAATCCATGGCGAGCATCAACCAAGTCTCTAGGGTCTAGGTGTCAACAAAATCAACCTTCCAAGTATACTATAGGTTAACGACTCAATTTGAGGTGATATTGAGGGAACCCCTTATGAACCTTGCTAATATGGACAAGGAATTCAACCTCATGTCAGTTGTTTTGGAAGCTAGATATGTGATATCAAAGAAATAAGTAATTAAACCTTTTCATTCCCCACTATGTATCAAACTAAATGGTGCCCCACATATATTTTTGTGGGATCAAGGGGAATTTATTTGTTTTGAATTCTTGAATACATTTTTATGTATCTTGAGAAGCCATCATGGCCTAGGATAGGAATTGTATGCTATTTAGAGGTGAATCCCATCCTCATCTATATAATTCAAAACTATATTATAACTTAAGAGTAAACTATAATCTTGCTGGAAAGTGTTTTTAGATTATATCCAAGGTTTCAAATACTTTTTACTTCATCTATTTAGCTATAGGTTTAGCCAAGATGGATTATTGTAATAGCCTTCACTTTTTAATGATACAATTAATGTTTTATGCAAAGGGTTTATTCTATGTCTCAATCATCTTTCAACTCCATTTTTTAATGCTTATCGATGATATATAACTGGATTAATACTTTGATATTTAATGTATGATATGGTTATGATGTGTTTGGATATTATAATAACTATGTGATCTCTATCATTTTTATTCTATAGTACTATTAATTTGTGTGTTAATCTACAAATTACCATTGGGTTTTTATGTATAGTTTATAATAAAATCCTAGTAATCATATTTATTAAAGACTCATATTAGAGGCACACTCCCTTATTTATTTATAATCTTCACATTGTGTATTATTAGAGGTAGAAATTTAGTGAAACTTAGTCTACAATGGTATAAATGTAGCAAAGGGCACTTGGTTCGATGGTCAATGCATTGAGTTCACTTTAGAATTAGAGGATTTATTTTATACCTTAATCTCCATTCTCTCTCTTTTATTTATTTTATAATACTGAATTACCCTCTCCCCTTCTATCTAGAAAAAAATAAGCATAATACATGAAATCTTATAACACCCTTTGATAATTACATCTATGTGTAATAACCTCATGCTAAAATTTCAGTGGTAATATTACATCTCTTAGAGACTATTAAAATAGACTCCATTTATGAAGTAAAATACCCATAGTTATGCCCTAGGCTAATCCCATATTAGTCTTAAAATAGAGGATGATTTAGGAAACACTCAATCTCATGGATATTTCATGAATTGGGAGTTTGGATCAAATAATAGATAGTGATAGAAGGAGGACCTGATCAAAATATTTTAGTCTTGTCATTGATTTTATGAGTGTGTTTAACCCATTTTTTGGTTGTGAAGCATCCTAGAGACTAGTTTGCCTATTACTAGGGCTAGGTCCCACCGCAATTGATTTATAATTTCCCTTACTTTTTTCATAGAAACCCCATGATCAACCAAGCTAGACCTATTATGATTCCAATCATTTTGTCCATAAAACATCTCCTAAATGCATATCCTAAGATGTCCTAGTTAGTTGGTTGTGCCATTGATGTCTTAGGATTTGTCCATGATTTATTTAAAAACCCTAAGAGGTATCTTCCACATTTTACCCTACGCATAAGAGTAACTATGGAATAGAATAAAAATTCATATAAAACTACCTTAAGACTTATAATTATATAACATAAAGACATTACATGAAAGATTTCCCCTTCACTCTAATGGACTTAGCATATGATTGGTTCCTTAATTTTCATAAAGACTATCATGAGAAGGGACTATTTCAACATTGCTTTCCTCACCCAAGTGGGGAAAGTGATAGACCCCAAAAAAAATCTACTTGTATCAAAAGGGAACCCAATGAGCCTATTAGGAACTTCAATGCTAGGCTTTAAAATATGTACAACTAGGTCACCATGCTTTATCAAGTTAACCCTCCAATAAAACTTGAATTGTATAAGAGTGTGTTATTTCCTTAGATATACATGCTCATAAGGAAAGACATAACCATAACAAACCTATCATTAGATTATGTATGGGCCATCAAGGTAGATAGGCAACTAAACCCTTGGAAGAGAGTAAGAAAATTATAATGCCCTACTTCAAAAAGGTCATTATATTTGTGTTATTCCACCTAGATGGCACCTTGATTCACAAGGAAAAATTTGAATTCCACCTAGGTCAATTCAACCAAGACATGAAGGATGAGGTCAATTAAGAAAAAAAGGAAGGGGCCCAGGCAATTTTGGACTTATCAATGCTATCCACAATGAGCATCAACTAGGTCTCTAGGGCCCAGTTATTAATGAAATCACCCTTATAGGTCTACCAAAGGTTGGTCACTCAAGTTAAGGTGATATTTAGGGAGCCCTTGATGAACCTTGATAATATGGATAAGCACTTCAACCTCAATGAAGCCACTTTGGAAATTAGATATAAAAGATTGATGTAGTTAGGATCTAGACCTTTGTAGTCACCTCCGTGTATCAACTAAGTAGTGCCCCACAAATATTTTATAGGTTCAAGGGGATTTTGTTTGTTTTTAATTTTTAATTATGGTTTTTACTATCATTAGAGAACATCATGGCTCAAGATTGGAATCTCATCTTATTTATAGGTGAATCCCATCTTCATATATATAAGACAAAGTCATATTATAATTTAGGGGTCAACTAAAAACTTGATCATAAGTGTTACTAGATTATAACTAAGATTTAAATTATTTTTTCCTTCATCTCTTAAGAATTTAGAGTTGGATAAGATGGACTATTATAACAACATTCACTTTTTAATGAATACAATTCATGTTTTCTACAAAGGATTTGTTCTATATCTCAATTATCATTTATCTCCATTTTTGAATTCTTATCAATGCTAGATTAATTAGACTAATACTTTACTACTTAATGTGTGTTATGTTTATGATGTTCTTGTATATTATAATCATTATTTGAGCTCTCTCATTTCTATTCTATAGTATTGTTAATTTGTGTGTTAATATACAAATTATCATTGGGTGTTTATGTGTAGTTTACAATAAACTCTTAGTACTCATATTTAGTGAAGGATCGTAGTGGATGCATACTCCCATATTTCCTCATAATATTCCCACTATGTGTTCTTGGAGGTATAAGTTTCAAGAAAATATATCTATAGTGGTATAACTATTGAAAAGGAAATTTGGTTTGATGGTTAGTGCATTGAGTTCACTTTAGACCTAGAGACTTTATTTTATACCTTACTCTCCCTTCTCTTTTTGTGTTTGTTTTCTAAGACTGAAATACCATCTCCCCTTGTATTTATAAATAGAGAACCATAATACACAAACTTCCATAAAAACCTTTGATAATTAGATCTTTGTATAATAATTTCATATTGAAATTTTAGTGGTAATATTACATCTCTTGGAGACCATTCATGTATACTCCATTTGTGAATTAAAATACCCAAAATTATGCCTTGGTCTAATCCCAAATTAGTCCTAAAATGGAGGGTAAAATTATATAGTTGTCCCCATATTCCCTCTTAAGGAAAACCCAGCCTTATGCATATTTCATGAACTAGGAGTTTGGAAAGAATAATAGTTGGAACTAAAAGGAGGGCCTAATAAAAATAGTTTGGAATTTTCATTAATTTTATGGGTGTGTAAATATTATTCTTATTTATAATATTAACCAATATTTGGTTGTGAAGCATCCTAGAGACTAGTTCACCTATTACTAGGGCTAGGTCTCACTGCAATCGATTTGTAATTCCCCCTACTTTTTCACAAAAAAACAATGCTCAACCAACCTAGACCTACTATGATTCTATAAAATTTATACTTATAACCTCTCCTAAATTCATATCATAAGATGGCTTGGTTATATGGCTATATCATTGATGTCCCAGGAGTTGTCCATGATTTACATAGGAACCCTAAGAGGCATCTTCCCCATTTCACCCTAGGTGTAGGAGGAACTATAGAAGAGAACACAACTTCCTATAAAACTACCCTAAAATTTATAAATTTAAAACATGAGGATTTTTCATATAGGCATTTCCCCTTCACACTAAAGGATCTAGCATATGATTGGTTTTTCAACCTTCTTGAATACTCTATTTTGATTTTGGATCATTTCAACACTACTTTCCTTTCTCAATTTAAGAAAGTGATAGACCCTAATGTCCTCTAAAAATAGTTTATTTGTATCAAAATGGATCCCAATGAGCATATTAGTAACATTAATTATAGGTTTCAAAAGATATATAACCAAGTCACAATGATTTATTACCCTAACCCTTAGCTAGTACTCAAAATGCATAAGAATGTGCTTGACCCTTAGATAGACATGTTCCTAAAGAGAGATACAACAATATTAGACCTATCTTTAGCTTATTTAAGGGAATCAAGGTAGATATGAAAATTAATTCTCAAGGCCACATAATGACCCCCACTACTAATTTTCTACCACAAATTCCCATATTGAGAATCTTTCCAATGTCAATTAGAATGCCCCAATGCTTCAATTTCTCCCTCTAATGCATTAAATCCTGTTCGGTCATCCCACTTCAAACCAATAAATAAGTTTTCTTAACTCAAGGGGTCATCAAATAACGCCTTAAACACAACATTAGGTTATAATGTTAACAACTAATAATACCCAAACCATACCTTAGGAGTCCACTAAGAATGAGTTAGATGTCATTTAGTAGATGGTACAAAAAAATAAACAATGATTTCCTTGGGATATAGAGGTAGGTGAGTAAATATAATGTATAAAGTTATATCAAAAACTTCACATATCAAAGACCAATCATGAATCATAACCATCTTCACAACCCCCTAAAGCCTTCACCTAGTAGGCTTCCCATAATCAATATCTTTGAGATAGCCTTACCTAATTTGTATAGAGTGCATAACTTGACAATGTATGGGGAAATAGACTACATAGAATTTAGTTCTACTTTTGAGATCTTCTACAAGGAAATGGAAGAATGAGGTGGTTCCTAATCATCTTGAATCTTTTAACATAGGTAAAACCCTAGTTATGTTATGGTGCTAAAAACCATGAATTTCTATAGTCAAGAAGAAAACAATCTAGTAAAGGTTATTATTTAGGTGCAAAAGTTTTATAAATTTTAGAGGAATAAATATGTCCCCAATAATATGAAACAAAAACATCCCCTTACTATATTGACTCTCCCTAATAATAGTGAAACCCCACTAGACCAAAATTCTAGGAATGATCCCCCATATCCAAGACCTTAAGAATCTAAGGCACTTATGAAAACCCCATTGGTCCAAAGTAAATGGGGATATAACATAGTGTAATATATGAAAAATAAGAAAGGAAACATCACCCTTCATGAGCTTTCTCAAATCATAAAGCAACATAATCTCTTGTTGATATCCTTAACTCAAAATCTAACCCCATAGACCCAACAAAAACCATTAGCAATACACACCAATGTGCTCATTCACAAAAATAATATGGAGGTGCCCCATTTCCTCTTAATCATATATTTATTTGGAAATAATCTACATAACTGTTTAGTAGATTTAGGAGCCTTAGCCAATGTGATGCCATTAGGCATATGTGAAAAGATTAGGTTGGTCCCCATAAAGTCAGACAAGGTAGTGGTCAAGCTAGACAAGTTAGAAGTAAAAGTGATAGGTGACCTACTCAATGTCTACATCTAGTTGGATTCTAAGCCTAGGCTTTATCACTTCGTAGACATTCAAGTAGTGGATATTCTTGAAGATTATGGCATGATCCTCATTAGAGATTGGTCTAAACCCTTGAATATGTATATGGACACAAATTTATCCCATATGTGGTTATCATGAAGGGGAGTATCTAACCAAATATAGGTATATATATAGCCCCACATAAAACACATGAAAACTAAGTATAATGACATTAATGATAAGGTAAACCTAGTTTCCTCAGACCTAGACATATAAATGCTAAGCACAAATCTACCTATAGGTCAAACTAGTCACAACCCAAACTTACTTGGCATATGTTCTATTTATATAGATGGGGCTCATTCCAAAAAAGGTAGTGGGTTTGGTGTTCTACTTATATATAACCTATAGATAAAACATTTATCATCATATAGGTTATAGTTTCCTTGCATAAATAACCTAGAGGAGTATGAAGATCTAATCTTAGGATTGCAATTTACTTTAAAATATAAGGCAAACAAATTATGAGTATTTAGTGACTCTGAGTTGGTGGTCAAAAATATTAAGACTAAATTTCAATACAAGCTATCATACCTCAAGAGGTATAATCATAGGTCTTGTGACCTAATTAATATTTTTAACAACTTTAATACCATCGCTATCCCCCAATAGGAAAACCAAGTAGCTGACTCAATATCATCTACAATAACAAACCTAACTCCCTTGGATGACACTAAGTTACAAGAATTCTCTGTGGAACTCATCCCATGTCTCTCTATTCAAGACAACATGATAAAAGTTTATGTCTTCAAGGATGACCAATAGATCATCCAATTTATTAGTAATAAGGGAATATTCAAGACCCAAGTTATAGATGAGAAAGACAAAGACAACCTTAGGGATGAGATAGATAAAAATGGGATCTTAAATATTCATGGGAACTAGATCTAAAAGGGGATGATCTCATTGGAGAGAGAATTAGACAATTTAGACCCCACCTTTTGAGTGAAAAATCCCAAGTTTAAGGACCAAAGATGATGACTCATCAACTTGATCCTAGTAGAAAATCCCTAGATGGTTAATGTGGGTCATGGTTTGACATACTAAGAATTAGAGTAGTTACTAAGATTACTACTAAAATATTAGGATGTGATTTCTTGGGCCTATGGGGACCTTAAATTATTTGAACAAAGAGTAATCACTCCCACTATCCATCTAAAACCTAATCAAAACCTCTTTAGGAAAAGACAAAGGCCCATATACCTAATCATGGAATCCTTAATACATAAGGAAGTCCATAAGATGCTTTATGTAGGGATAATTTTCTCGGTCTACCACTCCATTTGGGTGGCCAACTTGGTGCCTGTGCAAAAAAAGAATGGAGAAATCCATTTATGTGTGGACTTATAAAACTTGAATCAAGCCTCAAATAAATACAATTTCCCATTACATTCCCTTGATGAGGTAATCTAAATGGTGAATGGGTCTCAAATAATGTCTTTTTTGGATGGCTTCTCTAGATACAACCAAGTCTTGGTCAACCCCAAAGATAGGACTAAGACTGATTTCACCACCAAGTGAGCACATTTTATTATAAATAAATTCCATTCAAATTGATCAATGTTATTGCCATTATCTAGAGGGAAATGGACTTCACTTTTGAAGGACTGATAGATAAATTTATAATAATCTATATGGATTACCTAACTATGTTTTCATAATATAGGTTAGATCATATCCACCACTTAAAAATGATATTTGAAAGATGTAAAAGGTACGGAATTTCCTTACCCCAAATAAGAGTGTGTTTAGTGTCACCAAGGGTAATTTTCTTGATCACATTATCACAAAATAAGGTGTTACTACCGACCTTGAAAGGGTGGATGTAATTTCCAAAATACCTTTACCTAATAATAAGAAAGAACTGAAATCTTTCTTTGGAAAAATCAACTTTGTGTGTAGATTTATTTCCATATTTACTGAAATAGTAAAACCCTTGAATGCAATGTTGAAACAAGATACAAAATTGAAATGGCATACATAATCAAAGAATGATTTTCAAGATATTAAAGATGCTATTATGCAAGCCCCAACTCTCATCAGTCCACATTATATGTAGGATTTATATATCTACCCCTTTACTTTGGATCACACCATTGCCACTTTCCTAACCTAAACATTAGAGGGAGAAGAACAACCCATGAATTTTATGACAACTTATTTTAAAGATGTTGAGCTCATATATCATACCCTAGAAAAGCACACCTATGCCCTAGTCAAGATGATGAAGAAATTCAGACATTAATGTTAGGAATTAAAAGAATATAAACTAGATTTAAATCACCATAAAATCACATAACCATATTTTAAATGTGAAATTAGATTTAATTTTGCACTAACATACATCACTAAAATAACTCCTCAAATCATAATTAAATGAAATAAATAAAGAGAGAATAAAAACAATAATCAAACCATAAAATAGATCTACCATGGTTCACCTAATGTGGGCTACATCCACCAAGAAAGTCCTCAATAAAATCTGTAAACAAGATTACAAATAACCTCTTATGGAGATAGAATATCTACTATATAAAATGTCACACATATGTTATGCTGAAATTGCACCTGAACCTAAACAATATTATATCATAACTATTATAACAAACCCTATAAATAAACACATATACTTTGAAAAAACATCTACACTTTGACTTTTTCTCTCAAAAGCCACACCCTAAAAAAATTCACATCACTCTGAATAGTCATAAAACACCTATATATGTAATAAAAAAGGAAAAATCCACCAAGCAAGGAGAATTACTTAATGCTTATCCAAGATAAGAATTATCCACTAGGTAGCACCTCCCCTCCACCTAAACAATCTTATCCACAAGCCCACCTAAGGAGGAACTCACCATCCTCACCTCTCCTCCTCTAAAGGGCATATTTTATAATGATATGTGATGATAACCAACTCCTTCAAAAAAGGAAGTCATTATCTTTTCCAATAAACAAATAATTGCCTAAAAATAAGGAAGTCAACATGTAAAATAGACATCTAACAACTAACTTCAGAAAATATGGAAGACATAGAAATTAGAAAATACTAGGAATATTCCACTCATAGGGAATCATGGTTTCACAAAAGGTGGAGTGGGGAAAAATGAACTTCCCACATTTTTGGAGCTCTCTAAGCCCCCAAAATGTTCCACCATGGTCATATGATAGCCCTAAATGGATCCATAATCAACAATCTCCCACTTGGAGACCATTTCTCCTAAACAAAATCTATCACTACTCCATGACCATTAAGGCCAACCAAATCTAAACATAGTCTCAATTTGTCCAATGTGACCACTTTGGTCATCATATATAAAAGATTATAGCTATTATGAATCTTCTCTAGCTTCACCAAGTTATACTCCAAAGTTATCTTGATGAAGTGATAATGTAATTGAATGCATTTCATCCTCGAGTGGAAAGTGAAATTCTTTGCCAAATGAATAGAACTTTGACTATAATTGTGTAGTATCTCAACTTTTTACTCATGCCCCAACTCTTGAAATAACTCCTCTAACCAAATCATCTCCTTGATAGCCTCTATGGAAATAACATACTCTACCTTTATGGTTTATAAAGCCACAACCTTTTGTATCCTAGAAATCCAACTAACCACTATATCTCCAACAATAAAAATATATCCTATCTAACTCCTCTTGCTATCAATATCTCCTACCATATTTGAGTCCACATAACCACATAAAATGGTATCTAACCCACCATAACATAATGAAAAATCCATGTTTCTTATAAAATATCAAAGAATCCATTTCACTACTTGCCGATGCTCATTACCAAGATCACTCATATACCTGCACATAACTCCCACTGCTTGGGCAATATTCAGCCTAATATAAACCATGGCATACATCAAGCTACCAACTATCAATGAGTAAGGTACCTTGGACATCTTAATATTTTAAACCTCTATCTTAGGACACTACTCTTTTTATAATTAAAGTGTCCTACAAATGGAGTACCAATATATTTAGCATCCAACATGCTAAAACTTTCTAAGACTTTCTTCACATACTCTGATTGGGATAAAATCAGCTTCTTCTCCTTTATGTCATTAGTAATCCTCATAACAAGGATTTTCTTTGCTACACCCAAATCCTTCATAAAAAAGGAGTCACTAAGCTATTTCTTAAGTATATGAATATGTTGTATGTTATTTCCTACAACTAACATGTCATCCACATACAAGCATAATATAATAAAAAAACCATCATCAAAATTTTTGATGTATATGTAATGGTCAAAATTACACCTTTGATATTCTTTTTCCAACATAAAGCAATCAAATTTCTTATACCATTGCCATGGATCTTGTTTCAGGCTATACAAAATCCTCTTTAGTGTACACACATAGTTATCCTTCCCTTTGACCTCATAACCCTATGGTTGTTTCATATACAACTCTTCATCCAAATCGCCATGTAGAAAATTAGTTTTCACCTCTAACTATTCTAAGTGTGAATCCTCAACTACAACTAAACCAAGAATAGTCATAATATAAGTTATTTTTACAATAGGAGAAAAATCTCATCAAAATCAATAGCTAATTTTTTTACAAACCCCTTGAGCACCATCCTAGACTTATACTTTTTTCTCCCTTGATCCTCATTTTTTACTCTAAATATCCACTTGTTTGGCAATGCACTCTTGCCTTTGGGAATCCTTATCAAATCCCACATTTGGTTCTCCATGATATATCTATTCTCCTCATCCATGGCTTACTCCCACTTCATCCTTGAATCTACCTACATTTCTTCCTCATAACACTCATTGGAGTTTCTGGTCCTTGTGTAGAAGGTTCCTGAACTAAATCATTGGATACTTTGCCATCCTCAATGTCATCCAATATTGTGTATTATTTATATTCATGTTCCTATTCTTGCAACTAATTTTTACACATGAATTTTTCATTAAACACTACATAACTAGACTAAAATATTTTCTTATCTTTAATGCTCCATAAATGGAAACCAAAGTCATCCTCACCATATCCAACAATTGTGAATTTTTTTTATTTTGCCTCTAACTTGGTCCTATCCTCTTTCTTAATGAGATAAAAATCCTCACATCTAATGACTCTAAGAAAAGAGTAATTAAAATTCTTATTAGACCAATCTTGTTCAAGAATACATCCATCCAAATGCATAGAAGGGCCTTTGTTAATTAGATATACTACTGTGCTAACTACTTCTACCCAAAATTATAAAAGAAACCCTACATGTAACCTCATGATCCTAGCACATTCTATTATTATTTTATTTATCCTTTTATATACCTCATTCTACTATGGAGTTCTTAGAATCATCTTTTTCCTATGGATTCTATTGTTAGAATAATAGTCAAAGAAATCATTACTATAATACTCACCTCTATTATCTAATTTGAGACAATTCAATTTGAGACATGTTTCATTCTCAACCAAGGATTTCCACTTCTTAAAAGTATCAAATACATCAAATTTATTTTTAATACAATAAACCAAAATTCTCCTAGTTTCATCATCAATAAAAGTGACATAATAATTAGAACCACCAATAGAAGATACCTGAGCTAGTCCCCATACATCTAAATGTACCAACTCTAACTTGTGCTCTTTATTTATGGATCCAACTTTCAAGAATTTAACTCACTTCTATTTCTCATACACACAATTCTCATATAATTCTAAATCAATCTATTTTAATCCAAGAAACTTATCTTTTAAGATTTCCATGCCCTTATGGCTCATATGATAGAGCCTGTATTGCCATATAGTTACATTTCCATCTACAAAAACTAAATCAAAAGAATCAACACTACTATTCAAATATAAAGTACCATATTTATTACCTCTCAAAACCATAATATCACCTTTGGTAATTTTCCTAGAATATGTAATAAACATTACCGAACATTCCTCACTACTGAATTTCCCTAATGAAACCAAATTTTGTCTCAATATAGGCATGTGTATGACATCCTTAAGTATCCATGTGTTCCCATTCTACATTTTAACATGATCACAACCTTACCCTACTATCTTGCATGGTTTACCATCACTAAAATAAACATGTCCCAAATTATCTTGAACATAATTAGTAAAATAATGCCTATGTGGGGTGGCATGAAAAGAAGCACCTTAATCTAATACCCAAGACTCAAAAAATTATCCATGGGAATAATTAATTCATCTCCACATGATTTACCTAATGTCACATTTACCTAATTCATTTCTTCTTTGTTGGCATTATTATCCTGAAGTTACCAACAATACTTCATTGAGTGTCCACTCATCCCACAATGCTAGCATATCATCTTGGATCTAGATCTAGATTTAGATCTACCTTTTTACTTTCCATGGTTGCCTTTTCTCTTGTCCTTTTACTTCCCTCTAATTTCAATAGACAAATAATTACTTTAAGATGATTCAATAGTGATTTTAATTTGCATTTCCTCATTGAGAATCACACCTAAAATATCCTCAAAACTTAAGCTTCCCTTGGTAGGGACTGCATTACTCACAACCATAACCAATCTATCCCAACTATCAAGCAAAGAAGATATAATTAGTAAAGTACTAACTTCATCATCAAAATTAATTCCAATAGAAGTGACCATACTTACAACTGTATTAATATCATTAAGATGATTAGCAATATGACCATTCTCAAAATTTTCATATTAAACAATCTTTTCATAATTTTTTTAATCTAAAGTAGAGGGTTTCTCGTACAACTTCCCAAGTTTATCCATGAGATCCTTTGTAGGTGTCTCATCTAAAATGTTAAATTTAATAGAATATGTAAGACATAACTATATGGCTCCCAATGCCTTCCTGTCAAGCAATGACCAATCCATATCACTCATACTTATAGGTTGTTCCCCTTTCCCCTCTAAGGAGAGATGAAGCTCCTTTTGATACAATTAATCTTCCATTTGCATTTTACACAAACCAAAATTCTTATAATCAAAATTTTCAACCCTGAATATAATCTCCTCTCATAGCTCCCACATAAGTTAATAACCTTTCCTATGATTTACCAGTTTAGCAAAAAAACACCACCAAAGCTTTGATACCAGTTGTTAGGAATTAAAATAATATAAACCATATTTAAATCACCATAAAATCATATAAAAAACTTTTAAATGTGAAATTATATTTAATTATGCACTAACATGCATATCAAAAATAATTCCTTAAATCATAGTTAAATGAAAGTAATAAGAAGAGAATAAAAATTTCAATAAAATCATAACAAAGATCTACTATGGTTCACCCAATGTGGGCTAAATACACCAAGAAAGTCCTCAATAAAATCTATAAACAAGATTAAAAAGAACCTCTCATAGAGATAGAATATATTCTATAAAAAATGTTGCATATGTTATATTGCACCTACACAATATTGTATCAAAAGATACTACACCACACCCCATAAATAAACACCTACACTTTGCAAAAATATCTACACTTTTACTTTGTCTCTCAAAAGCCACACCCTACAAAAATTCACATCACTCTTAATAGTCACACCACACCTATATATATAACAAATGACAAAAAAATCCACCAAACAAGGAGAATTTCATAATTATTATCCCATATAAGAATTATCCACTAGGTAAAACCTCTCCTCCACCTAATCAAGCTTATCCACAAGCCCACCTAAGGAGGAACTCACCATCCTCATCTCTCCTCCTCTAAAGGGCACATTTTACAATGACATGTGATGATAACCAACTCTTTGAAATAAGGAATTTATTCCATTTTTCAATAAACAACTAACTCCCTAAGAAAAAGGAAGTCAACATGGAAAATAGACATCTAACAACTAACTCCAAAAAATATGGAAGACATAGAAATTAGAAAATACTAGGAATATTCCACTCACATGAAAGCATGGATCCATAAAAGGTGGACTGGGGAAAATGCACTCCCCACATTTGTGGAGCTCTCTAAGCCCCTAAAATATACCACTATGGTCATATGATAGCCCCAAAGGGATCCACACTCAATAATTAAATCTTGCAAATTAAAGTACAAGCAAGTATCCTAGACCTAGATATAAAGTAGATCCTAGAGTAAAGTGAGTTGGGTGAAATAATTTGTTGATGGATGATATATTTACAAGGGTATGGATTGGAAATCAAGTTGACCAAAATAGTTATAGGAAAAGTCCTTACTCAACTAATAACAAAGATAGATCTGAGGATTATAGCATACTAAGTGGACCAAAAGAGAGTACTATAATCAGAATGGTATACCCTAGTCATGCATTTTATTATCTATGGTAATGCACCTATAGGACTCAACCACATAAAATAAAGGTCCTTTTAGTTGAAGGATAAAAAATATATGCTAAAGAAGTGATTTATCTTAAGAAGTAACCATGGAATTTACCTTTGATCCATGTCACAAGAAGAGGCAAAAGAAATAATGTATAGTTTCCATGAAATATTGGGAGATAAAAACCTTGCAAAGTTATTTGATCAGGATACTAATGGCTTACATTGTTCAAATATATTCACACCCATGTATTCTTATACCATCAATGCTATACCTTTGATAAAGAGAAACCCATACAAAAATGCCACTACAACCCATCATGGAGTCTATACCATTCAGATAATGTGGGATGGATTTCATGGCAATCATCAACCCTAATTCATCAGTCAACCATAAGTTTTTCCTCAAGAGCACAAACTATTTCATGAGGTGGTATGATAAATTCACAACTAAAATAAATATTATTGTTGAAGTCATCAAATTCCTAGAAGGCACCATAACCACCTATTTTGGGGTCTCCATCTCTTTGGTATGTGATAATGGTCTAGCCTTTCAATATATAAAATTCATAGAATGGGCTTATGGTAATGGAATCAAGCTGAAGTTTTCATCCAATCACCACCCATAAGGGAATAGATTGACAAAGTCCATAAATAAGACTTTAATAGACAACATTAAGAAATCAACTAGAGAGAAGCCTCATGAATGGCACTTATTGCTAACATTTTCCCTATGGGAAAAAATGCACCAGGTATAAACAAACCCTTAAAATCTCTCCTTTCCTTCTAGTCTATGTACTAGATCCAATCATGTTGGTCACACTCAAGCTACTGACTTATAAGTTCATGTAAAAATTCATAGAGCTAGATGATAAGGTAGATTCCAAACTCGTAAACCTAATTCAATTATAGAAAACCCATGATGAAGCTATGTTAATATCTATAAAACACCAAGATACCTTCAAAAGGTGGTTCAATAAAATAGCAAAGATCAAGACCTTTAGAATATTTGACCTAGTCCTAATGTGGGGACAAGGCTCATGAGAAGAAATGCCAACATTCAAAATTTGATCCCATCTAGATTGACCCATACCAAATAGCTAAAATATTGGGCTAGAACACTTTTCATCTCAAGTATTTCGAGGGAAATGAGTATCAGAGGATTCACCAAGGTCCGAATAATGAGGATACATGAGTCATGGTTGCACGGGATGAAGCAAGTGAATAGCACAAAATGCTAAAGTAAATGAAATTAAACAAGAGACAATTGCATATAAAATTTGGAGAAAAGCCAATATTCTATTAACATAAGATGGACAAAGTGAAGAATACATATAGGAGAGCACGTAAGTAACTCTTCCACAAAAGGTGGTTAAAGCGCCCCAAGAATAGACTGTAACTCCTCCATGAAAGGTGGTGACAGGGTGCTAAGAATAGAGAAGTAACTCCCATACCTAGAATAACTAGTCAAAGGAGTTACTTAGGACATTCTTATGACACCTATGACACATCTATGACACACATCTCCACATAAGCTAGCCTATCCCATGAATGTAGGAAAACTCCATGTATGCACAAATATATGATTTCCCTAATTAAATAATAGGGAAAAATAAAAACCTACACTAACACCCCCCCCCATAAGCACAACTTAGGTGGGCAGTGTGGAAATATAAAATGGGTCCTGGCAACTAGGCCTGATGAGGTACTCATGTACAAAAGCAATCTCCCATAAGATAGAGAAAAGGAGAAAACCCGTAGGAAAAAACTCCCCCCCAAAAGAGAGACATAAATAAATGAGAAGGCTAGAAGGCCCCCCTGAAGATGATGATGATACAGATGTAGACCGCACCCCAAGAAGAGCTCATAGATGAATGAACTTGCTCTCAGTGAAAGGTTTGGTGAAGATGTATGCAACCTACTCCGAAGACTAGTAAAAGATTAGGTCAATGACCTGACTATGAATAAGCTCCTGAATGAAATGCATGTGAATCTCTGTGTGCTTGGTCCGCTGGTGCTAAATCAGATTCCTGTAAATCTAAATGGTACTCTAGTTATCATAATAAATGATGGTGGGCTGCCTGATAGGAATGCCAAACTCAGAAAGAATCCCTTGAAACTAAATAGCCTCAGTAGCTGCATTAATATCTCCCTTATACTCTACCTCTATGGATGATATAGCAATAACATTCTACTTCTTGCTAGACTAACTGATAAGACTAGAACCTAGAGAGAAACTATAACTAGAAGTGGACTTGCGAGTCTGTGAATCACTAACCCAGTCTAAATTTGTATATCCAACCAACTCAACCTCTATGCTAAATATGTAATGAATCTCATATCTATGTGAACCTTGTACGTAATGAAAGATCCTCTTAGCTACTTTCTAATGTAGCTCATGAGGTTCTTGTATAAATCTAGAGACAAGTCCCAATGCATATGATATGTCAAGCTTGGTGTGAGTCAAGTAGATGAGACTACCAACAGGTTGTCGATACCGAGTGGCATCAACCAATGGTGAAGAACAATAAGCCTCAAGCTTGACTCTTGATATAAAAGGAGTCAAAGATGGCTTGCAATTAGCCATGTGAAACTGAGCCAATAAGTCAAGAGCATACTTAGGATGTGTAAGAGAAATCCCTGAATCTGAATGTGAGATCTCAATACCAAGGAAGTAGTGCAACAAACCTAAGTCTGTCATGTCAAATCTATCCTAGAGAGATGCCTTCACCACTACAATAGCTGATGAAGAACTCCTAGTGATTAAAAGGTCATCAACATAAAGACCCAGAATCAAGAGTGAGTCATCCTACTACAAAATGTAGGCATTAGGATTAGAATGGCACCTAGTGAAACCTACTATGAGAAGGAAGGAATCCATCTTGGTGTACCATGCCTAAGGGGCTTATTTGAGGCCATAGATAAATTTTCTAAGTCTGCATACTAAGGAGGAATCCTAAACAAATCTTAGTAGCTACTTCCTATAGATCTCCTCCTCTAGGTCTCCGTGAACAAAGGCATTCTTCACATCCATTTGGTGCACATCCCAAACATGTGTTGTGGCAATAGATAAGGTGATTTAGATAGAATTCATCTTTTCAATAGATGTAAAGGTCTATGAGTAGTCAATTCTTGCCACCTAGGAGAAACCCTTGGTAACCAATCACGCCTTGTACTTATCAACTAACCCATCTGTTGCAAACTTGGTCTGATATATCCACCTACATCAAACCATGTTCCTTCCCTTAGGAAGTGAAGTCAAATCCCAAGTGTGATTTTTGATTAAGGAATAATATTCTTCCTCCATAACACTATCCCATTCAGGTACCCCCAATGCCTCTCAAAAAGTCTGTGGATCTAAAACCAAAGTAAAGAAGGCATGTGGATCTCTCTGAAAATCCCCCCTAGTTCATTTGTCATTTTCATGATCTCCTGCCCAAGTGCTAGCACTCTCAAGTGTTTGTCTAGCCTAAAGTGGCCTAGAAGTGGGCAAGTCAAGTGCTAACTCCTCATCCTCTGACTGACTAGAGGTGGATGTTTCTACATCACTATCCTCACTGTCTAAACTCAATGAAGAAGAAGATGTCTCTGGCTCAAGAACCTACTATGGCTGATCTGAATCTGATGAGGAATCATCATGAAGAAGTAGATCCAATGAGGGAGAAGAAGTTCCAAGTGTTGAGTCTCTAGGACTCTCCTAAAAATGGACACTTCTCTCAATGACCAACTCATGAGTGATTGGATCTAGAAGGTGATACCCCTTAACACCATCTAGATATCCTACAAAGATGCAAGGCTTAGACTGACATTCCATAGCTTTGTATTTATTCTTCGATATGTGGGCCATGGCTGGGGATCCAAAAACCCTAAGGTGATCAACATCAAGTTTCCTTTTATGCCAAGCTTCAAAGGGTGTTATCCATTTCAAAGCTTTGTGAGGAACCCTATTTTGAATGTAGCAAGCACAATTACTGGCTTCGGCCCAGTATTATGGTGTTAATGATTCAGAGTGAATCATACAGTGCTACCCATCTCTTTCAAGAACCTATTTTTGCATTTTTCAACCCCATTCTGTGAAGGACTATAAGTGACTATGCACTACAAATTTATCCCCTCTGTGGTGCAAAACTACTCAAACTTGTTGCTGACATACTCCCCTCCATTATCAGTTCAAAGAACCTTGATGGATTTCACACTCTATTTCTCAACAAGAGCCTTAAAGTCTAGAAATTTTTCAAACACTTCAGACTTTTGTTTGAGAAAATATATCCAAGTGTACCTAGAGAAATCATTAATGAAAGTGAGGATGTACTTGGCCCTTATGAAATATGGTTTGGGAAAGGGTCCTGATACATCACTGTGGATTAACTCTAAAGGTTGTGAAGCCCTCCAAGCTTTGCCTTTGTCAAATTTTGCTTCAGGATGCTTCCCAAAAGAGCACCCCTTACAATGTCCTTTTGAGAATTAGACACAAGGCAAGCCAATGACCATGTCATGTTTACAAAGTTGCTCAAGGTAGTGGTAGTTAAGGTGGCCAAACCACTCATGCCATAATTTTCTAACTCCATTTAAATGAGTTAGCAATGCTGTTGGAGAAGAATTAGGTGCAAAATGTGAGGTGTATAACCTTGCTTGGTGATCTGCCCTACCCACTGCCACTATAGTATCACTATGCAACTCCCTGATAGCCACTAAATTTGGAAAAAGCTCAAATCTCATGCCCCAACTAATGTGAGTGATTTGGTACACTGATAGGAGATTGGTTGAAAGAGAAGGAACACTTATAACATTATTGAATGTTCCTCCTTCCATTTCAATTGACCCTCTCCCTGTAATAGAAACTAATGTGTCATCACCCAAACTAATTGAAGTCATGCTACAAGGCTCTAAAGATGAAACCTCAACTAGTGAAGAGCCCATTTGGTGAGAAGAACCCAAATCAATGACCCATGATGTTGTTGAAGCTGCATTTGCTACAAGGGCCTTTCCCTTTTCTTTCTCCTTACCCTTTCCTTTTGCCTTGGTAAAATCTTGGGTAGATGAATTCTGCTTGATGGACTTAGGAACACCTATGTTGTGCTTCTCTAGAAGATGAGTTAGGTGCTCTATTTTTTTCTTCATGCATTTGTGTTCATCATGCCTTGTCTTCCTACAATAGGTACACTTAACCTTCTCCTTCTTAGGTTTAGAATTGGAGGAGGAAGACTCAGTGTTGTTTTCTTTCTTCTTCTCCTGGTCCTTATTCTTTTTCTTCTTCTCCTTCATTGAAGTCTTATCCTTACCATTTCTAGCTATCAAAGCTTGGGGTTGAGTAGACTTCATTCTGCCCATTTGGATTAGTTTATCTTGCTCCCTAGTGAAGTTAGAAATGAATGAATCCAAAGAAGGAATTTTACATGTAGCACCAAGGGCAATTTTTGTGGCATGGAAAGTGGAGACAAAGATTGAATAGCTTAGACCTAACTTTGGGAGAATAGAAAGGATGAGTTGTTCATATTTATTCTCTATCCTAAATTCTTTCAATTATAATCTAAGGGCCTTAAACTTAGTGAAGAAGTCCTATAGGGTGTCAAAGTTGCTAGGACTTAGACTTATGAGTTCGTTTCGAGCTCATGGACTCTCATCTCATCAAGCTTCCAAAATAAGGTTTCTAGGGTTTCCCATATGTCTTTAAGAGTCTTGGAGGTTTCTAAATGGAAGAGAAGTTCTGGAGACATAGACAAGCTCAATAATCTATAGGCCTCATCACTACAATTGTACCACTTAACCTTTTCAGCATCAGTGTTGGGTTCTACTTCAGTACCCATGGTGTTCCTATACAACCCTTTACTTCTAGAAATGATTGACATTTTAAACTTCCATTCATGATATTTGAAGGGTGTTAGGATTTTAAGTTGAAAATAATCCATTTTTAGCTGAATTTAGGTGAAGTTGTGTTGATTGCAAGTTGTGAAATTATGCAAAAAGGAGAATGAAAGTAAAGATTGCAAATGCTAAAAAGAAATCACACACCCCCACAAAATGTTGAGCCCCTCCAAATATGTAATTGCATGCTCAAAAGGCATCAGGGTCAGCTGAGAATGTGTCTTAGAGCAATCAGTGCAAGACTTTAAGCAAACAGGACGTCGGACTCATCTGAAAATGCGTCTCAAGAGACCCAAATTTTAGGCACTTTATAAACTAGTTATTTTTTAACAAATAACAAGCCTAAGTTATATATAATTGAAATACAAACACTTTTTCAAAAAATGGCACCTAAATCCGAGCTACTGTTTGCAAGATATTAAAGATTCAATTTCCCATAAACTAGTGTTTTTACAAAAAAATAGCACTAAAACATTAAAAAAATGCCTGTTTTGAGAGAGAAAGTGGCCTTCCAACCACTTGTTGGACTTGGCATGGAGTGAGGAATATAAAGGTCTTTTTGAGGGGGAATTGGCCTCCTACCAACCCAGGCCTCACCCTTCGTCTTCGATAGGTGAAGATACAAGTTTAAATTTAAACCCCCAAATTATCAAAACTTAAAAAATTGTCTAAAATACTCAATACTCAGTCAAATTGAATGATGATTTTTTTTAGACAAGTCAATTTTATCTAAAAAATTAAAGTAAACTACAAAATTTAAAGGATTGCCAAGTATTTAAGGGCCCACATGGGATGCCAAACAAGGAGAGGGACGCCAAAGTTTGAGCAAAGAGCATATTTAAATTTGCTAGGCAAAAAAGACAGTAGAGACACTGAATTCAAAATAGATTATAGGTCCAAGGAAGGCTTAAATTTAATGACTTTGTATTGAAATCATACCATAACAAATTACTTACGTGGAGAAGGAGAAAAGGGTGTAGAGCTGGATTGAAAATTTCCAAGGAAAGTGTGCCAAGGTGGACGTAGGACTGCGTTTTACCATCATGCCTTTTTTGAAAGCTCCACCATTGGTGTTTTATCACCAATAAGTGACTTAGCTATGAACCCAACCATCTTCTCTCCTTCTTCCTACACAAACTCAGCCTTTATGTGCTTAGATTTCTCACTTGTTTTGGAATGCCATGGCTATAACTCCACACTTCTACACTCGGGTCTGAGACAAACTCTTATGCAAATCTTGAACACTGTGAGACTTTCAACACTATGCTGAGAGGATCATGATCATAGGCTTGCATGTATATGGATAGACCAAACAAGCCATGGAAGGAATAATAGCATGGTGAACTAGCAATATCTCCCAAAAATTTTCAAATTTCATAAAAAAATGCCTTAACAAAGATCTAGATTTCAATGAAAGCAATAGAAAAATAGACAACTAGTTACTAGGGGTGATCTGATGCCATATCGGAGGATTCACCAAGGTCTGAATAATGAGGATGCATGAGTCGTGGTTACACAGGACGAAGCAAGTGAATACCACAAACTGCTAAAGTAAATGAAATCAAACAAGAGACAATTGCATAGACAATTTGGAGAAAAGCCAATATTCCATTAACATAAGATGGCCAAAGTGAAGAATATATATAAGAGATCATGTAAGTAACTCCTCCACAAAAGGTGGTCAAAGCACCCCAAGAATAGACTGTAACTCTTCCATAAAAGGTGGTGATAGGGTGCTAAGAATAGAGAAGTAACTCCCATACTCAGAATAGATGGTCAAAGGAGTTACTTATGACATTCTTATGACACCTATGACACATCTATGACACACATCTCCACATAAGTTATCCTATCCCACAAATATAGGAAAACTCCATGTATGCACAAATATATAATTTCCCTAATTAAATAATAGGGAAAAATAAAAACTTACACTAACAATGAGTTATCGCTTCTAGTAAAAAGGTAGTTCTTTAAGTTCTATTTATTTATTATCCCCTCCAACATTATTTTTGAGTAGTCTAGGCAAGGGTGGTAATGTATATATTAGACATGTTTTCTTTCAATATGTATTTTACATTCGTTGTGTGTTTTATTTTGTTTTATGTTTTGTACCTATAGTTTATGCTTTATTTTTTAGTGTTATTTTCACACATATCCCTATTAATAACCCTAGGTGATGGCCAAAGCTTGGTAAGGATTGTTGATAAGTAGGAAGATGCAAGTTGAATCCTTCAATTTAAGAAAGTCAAGCATGATTATTAATACTTTCGACATTAATATATGAGAGGCCAATGATTATAATATAAATAGGAAGATTTTAGAATAACCCACATCTTGATAGAGCTACCAAGCTACACTTAATATGACATCTCAGAAAATAATGAATTATCTAAGAAAATCAAAGACTAGTTGGGTATTCAAGGCTTCCTCATCATCCTTTCACCCTTGGCTTGGTCACAAGTCCTTAATGGAAAAGACTAATAAATGATAATATTTTCATACAAAATATTTGAAAATGATAATAAAATCATGTAGAATCTAAATTCTAAGTCTTCCTTGACAGGGCTATACAAGTAATCTCCACCATAGGCTTTCTAACCTAGCTAGTATTAGATCAAGGCCATGAGAAAGATTAGAGGTATCTCTATTGGGGATATAGACACCCATTTGGTAGTATATAAATACCCAAACCATCTCCCCTCCAAGCCATCAATCCATTAACACCCTAAATGGATACTAATAACGAGTCCAACCTCTATTGACTGAATAAAATCTAGGATTGAAAGGAAAATGAAAAATTAACTTCTTAAACACACTGGTGGTCATCTATAGTGTTAAATATTAGTATACCACTTGATATTACAAGATTTTAGTGCCTTATCTTTTTTGATATGTATGAAGATTTCTCTTACAATATATGTTTTTTAAAGGAGAGGAAATTAAATTAGGTGGGTTCTTAGTGTTTGTCATTACTTTCCCATGGAAGTTGCCATTTTTTGTGGCTAGAACACTTCCTTTTACTTGAAATGGGGGACCCTTATAAAAAATTCTCTGAACTAGACCTCTCGAGTCCTTTCATTTATTCTCATTGGCTTTTCCTAAACTAAAATCCTTGAAATATTATGTCATCCTAATTTCCCCAAGCATTAAAAATAATTATTTATTTTTATAACTAAGATAGATTTGTTCTTTTTTGGATTTAGGGTGATAACATTATAGATCCTCTTTTAAAGGAAGAACCCAGAGTCTTGTTCCTTTATTATATTAACAAACCTAACACCCTTCACAATGAATTAAAATCTTAATAACATACAAGTATTAGATGTATTGCATGTATTTTCATCTCTTACATAGTATTTTTGTGGGTTTCATAGGGGAAATGACCTAATTAGAATGTGCCATATCACCAAATTTTAAGAGCAGCCATTCCCCAGACCTATCAAATATCTTAGATCCTAGAGAGCCTAGCCTACTCATAAGGTGCCATATCACCAAGATATCAAAGTGGTAAGTCCTTGAACCTATTAGATATGTCAAAGATTGAGAGAACCTAACCTAAGTATAAGGAACCACATCACCAAGATGTCAGAGTGGTTAGTCCTCATACCTATCAAAGATGTTAGGTCTAAGAGAGATTGACCTATTTAGAATGTGTCACATCATGAAAATAGGTAGATGAATAAGTGGACACCTAAGGCCATGAAAGGCTCATAATGGTGTATATATTGAGCCTCTAAACCAATCAGAGTGTGTTGCATGTCCTTAAGTGATACCTCACCCTTCCGAAGGGTATGCCATGGAGTAATAATCCTTTCCTAGGTTCTAACCATTAGCATGAGGGTCAATGAGTATATGAAACATAGAAAAAGTGGGAGTAAACTAGGAAACCTTTAATATGTGTGACCATTTGCCTATCATGGATTAGGTATTAATGAAATATAAATTTGGTCTTGATTAGATAGTTTTAAAGCATCCCATTGCCATACTAGATTTTTTGGTGGCATAAGATTGTGCACTCTAAATTTAACTATATATTTAGAAATAAAGAGAGGAGATCCATCCACCCACTCAAATTTGAATTCACATCAAATGAGCTACCAAATTATATTAATATAGGAAGTTGAGTGTATATGTTTATAAAGTCCTAAGGAAATCCCACTAATGGATACCACTATATACCTTCAAGAGAACTCCAACTCTTAGATTTTCAATGATCATAGAGTACCCCTATGTTTCTTACCTCCTATGATTAGAGCCTTCCTATTTCCCCTAAATCTTAATACAATGGTATCATACTCTTTGAGCCTAAAGGATAAGTCTAAGTACTAGGAAACCCTATTCTTGGTTGGATTGACTAATTTCAAGTACTAAAATGACATGTTCAAATAATTTGAGTAGATTCCCATAGATTCAGGCTTTGATGATGATGAATGAGTAGAATTCGAATATACCCTCTAGGCCTACAAGAAATACAAACTTTATACGGTTTTATCCAAGCCAAATGCATTTCCATACATTGACATATTCATTGACCTCATTCTCCTTACCATATGAGTGCAAGATGGGGTCTATGACTAGGTTTTCTCACCCAACTCTTGGCACGAGATCACTAATATCTATGGGAATGCCTATAAGTCATATTATTGCCTCCCTATTTTCAACTTCACTTATGTTATTATAGTGTTAAATACCTATATGGATATCTTATATATATGTAATTTCCTACAATACTAGGTTGAGAATGTGGATGCTAAATGGGTGAGTAAGGAGGATATAAATGCATACAAAGTTTTCACCTTCTAGGAGGGATTTTGGGTAGGCATGATTTTGTTTAACTGATTGTTTATAGCCTATGATTACTTTCATATTAATGAGTTATGGGTGCCCCTCATTCATATTATCCTCACATTCTCCAAAGTTATGGATATGGGATGAGTGATCAACTTCAATTTGGTCAATACCATCATAGATGCCTGAGTGAAAGGTAATTTATATATGCTAAGATACTTTATGGATGTAGTAAATGGGATGCTCTCTTTCAAACCTTTAGTTTTTCCTATGTGTGTTGTCAAGGGATTGGTGTTCCATGTAATCTTATATAAACTATATGTCCACCAATACCATAACCACATATATGACATCTATGAGAGATTCTATTTGGTGGTCTAAAACATGATCAATGAGGCCCCAATGCCCCTTCTATCACATGTAATATAAGACTCCATTATCACCATTGAGGGCTATTAGTACTATAGAGTAGACAATGTGATCTGAATTATAGGTGTCCTCAAGTAGTCTTTTTACTTTCCATATTTTATCGCATATCATTTGATAGAGTAGGAGCTTTCCTACCATATGGTGGAGGGTATCTTTGGCTTTTTCATAGGGCAATAACAAAATGCATGCCTATCTCTCCCAATCTCCCTTAGGCACCATGTACAGGCCATTCCATCACCTCATGAAAATGGTGGTTGAGTAAGACTCCTTTTCCATAAGGAGAGTTGAGCTCCAGTATTCAAACCCAAAGTGGATGATTAGAGATCACCTAGTGAAGTATTCAACTTTCCTTAATATAAACTACATCCATCAAATGGAAGATGACAATGAACTATACTTGGATATTGCTAATCACTAGGAGGTATTGTCTTAAATCATGAAAAAGACGAATAAAAATAAATAAGGTCTAGATGGGCCCATATACTCCCCTTTTATCCCATGCTCACTCTATAGAGGATCCAATTTTGACTCCTATCTCCAAGAGGATTTTATAAGGCATTATACCACCTCCTTTTCAAGATTTAGATCTAGCTTTGCCTCCTCAATAATCTCTTGCTCCTCATGCCCCATCTCTTCCTCTTCTAATTTATCCTCATGTCCTAAATCCACCTCCACCTAATTAAATAGTCTAATATTATGACTAAAACTGAGTTAGTCCCCCATTACTCGATGGCAAGCAACCTAGGCGTAGGCATTTAAACCACTAACACCTTAAACCTAGGCTGTATAGACCCTAGCGTTTGACATAACCAATAATCTAAAGGTGTTCCTAGAACAAAGATCCCAATAGGCACCAACATATGTTCTACCCCTTACACCTCCCATTTCCTCCATCTCCCTTCTACCCATCACTTCTACCACTTTCAAGCTCCCAGTCACAGTACCCATATGTTCTGCTCCACTCCCACAAGCTCCCGAAGTGGTGCCTCTAGTTTTCCCCATTTCACTCCCTCTATAATTTACCCAAGTAACTTTGTCCTTAGTCTTCCCAAGCATACTTACCTCTTCTTTCCCATCCATCCCATCTATTATATAACCTAGAACCTTCATGATGCCTTCTTTAGGCTTAAATTCAATCCCAATACCATTAGGCACATATTCATCAACAAGAATGGATAAAACCATTAAGAGTGTGCCTCTAATGGTACAAACTATCTAATTACCCAATTCAATCATCCCAATTCTTCCCTCATTAATTTTAGTTCCTCCACCATTGACCCTCATGGATTTTGCTATCTAGCCAATTCTTCCACCATAACAACCTGCGCTAACTTGTGTTAGAGGGCAAAGAAAAATAAAAGGTAGCTCACACTATAAATTCAATTTGGAATCCTTTCAATCTAATATAAGCTATTATACCATATTTAATGGTTCATTCTACCCTAGCCAAAATACCTCAGTGTATTTCTCCCTGACCCCCACTTTTCATTACCTTTGGCACCCTAAGATTTAGCTTCAACTAGCCAATCTCTTCCCTTATATTGAATTCCCCTCTCTTGGGAGTCATTTACCTTCAAGTGGGAATGACCCAATAGTATTATAAATCATAAATTTTCCCATGGGCATCCCCTTTTTTACTTCATCATTTTACTCCCATGCCCCTTCCTCCTCCATTGATTTCCTCACTCACCCCTCCCACTTCCTCTATTTCCCCTATTCCTTATCCTTTACCCATCACCACCTTCTTGGACACCCCTCCTACACATCCTTAAACCTAAGTGATATTCCTAAGGTTGAATGTGCTGGAGATGACCATATAGGGTGACTCAAATGTATAGTGGAGCTTTGACTGATCTTTGAGGAGAATGAAGAGGACATTAACATAGAGGTTCATCTAAGAGGGGAACTTGGTGGTTTGGTAGACTATAAAGATATGTTATCCCTCACTTAGGTGAGGACTTATAGTAGGGAAAAAAATATGGTTTAGGATATACTTTCCATTTTTTGAGCAACTCATGATATGCCAAAGAAGTTCCTTGAGGACATGTAAAGTTAGGTTCAGACCTTAAAGGTCCATGTGAAGAGATCCTTCCCTTCAAGGCTAATTGGGTAGGTTAAGGAAACCCTCTTAATAATAGTATAAATTCTTGGGAAGGTATTGGATATTTTGGATAAAACCAATGTTTTTATAGTGGATTCAAGATTACTTAGAGAGGATTTTAGAGATAGTTAGAAAGTGTAGGAAGCTGATGGTGGTGATTAATAAAGGAATGTTCCTAAAATTAAAACTAATGCCAACCTTAGAATTGGATTTATATTAGACATACATCAAGAACATGAATATTAATATGAAGGAATGTATGGTTGTGGATCTTATTATGACTAAACCCTTAGAAAAGGGTATGAAGAAAATATTGACCTACTTCAAAGAGGTCAATATCTTTGTGTTATTCCACCTGGATGGCACCCTGCTAGACAAGGGAGAATTTGGAGTCCGCTAATTCAATTTATCTAGGTTATGATGGATAAGGTATCCAAATAAAACAAATAATGGATTTGGGTGGTTTTGTATCTATCAATCAAATTCATGGAAAGCATCAAATAGGTCTTTGGGGTTTAGGTGTCAATGGAAGCACCCTTCCAGGTCTACTAGAGGCTAGTGACTCAAGACAAGTTGATATTCATGGAGACTCCAATGAACCTTGGTAAGATAGAAAATGAATTTAACCTCATGGTAATTGAATTATATGTTAGATATATGAGATATAAGTAGTTAGGATCTATATCTTCATAACTACATCTACATATCAACTAAGTTGTCCCTACAGATCTTTTTACAAGTTTAAGGGGATTTTGTTTGTTTTGAATTTTGAATTGTAATTGTAACTATCATGGCCCAAGATGGGAATATCATGATATTTAGATGTGAATTCCATACTCATCTATATAAGGCAAAGCCATATTATAATTTAAGGGTCGACTAAAAACTTTATCAAAAGTGTTGTTAGGTTATAACCAATATTTCACCTTTTTTTCCTTCATCTCTTTAGGCTATAGAATTGGCCAAGATAAATAATTGTAACACCATTCACTTATTTTTGAATACAATTCCTATTATCTACAAAGTTTTTGTTTTACATCTCAATCATCTTTCATTTGCATTTTGGAATGATTTTCAATATTAGATTAATTGGATGAATACTTTGATACTTCATGTGCGGTATGGTTATGATGTGTTTGGATATTATAAACATTATGTGATCTCTCTCATTTATATTCTATACTAATATTAATTTTTTTAAATCTACAAATTACTACTAGTTTTTTATGTGTAGTTTAGAAAAAACACCTAGTACTCATATTTAGTGAAGGCTCATATTGGAAGCATAGTCCCCTATTTCCTCACACTCTTCCCACTATGTTTTATTGGAGGTATAACTTTTGTGAAACTCATTCAACACTGGTATAATTATAGCAAAGGGAACTTGTTTTTATGGTCAATGTATTGAGTTCACTTTAGACCTGGAGGCTTTATTTTTTTCCATACTCTTCCTTCCTTTTGTGTGTTTGTTTTCTAAGATTGAACTACCCTCTCCACTTATATTTATAAATAGAGAATAATAATACATAAAATCCCATAATAACCTTTGATAATTAGATTTGTGTGAAATAAATTCATATTGACATTCCATTGGTAATATTACATATCATGGAGACTATTCACATAGATGCCAGTTTTGAAGTCAAATACCCATAGTAGTGCCCTGGGTTGATCTCAGATTAGTGCTAAAATAAAAGATGAAAGTCTATAGTTATCCCCATATTCCTTTGTAAATAACACCCAATCTCATGGGTATTTCATGTACTAAGAGTTTGGATCAAATAATAGGATTTATTTAATAAGTATTCATGATACTCCATAAAATTTTCAAATGTATTGCTAGCCTTTAACTTTTAAATCTAGGTACACTATGTATACATAAAATATTTGTAAATTCTATTAGTTACTAATTCTTTCTCTCTTGTAGTAACCTATAAAATATCAATCTCTCTATGTTCACACCTTAAAGGGTGCACTAGGAAAGGGTTTGGTATACCTTTGGTGTTTCACAGGATTGTTGATCCCTATACCATTACCTAAAACCACTAAACACTATTCTTATCCAATTCCCTAAGAAATTCACTACCCAAAATAGCCCTTACCTAGGTACCACCCCTTTTTATTCATTTTCCTAATACATCATCTCGATTAACCTTTTTATTACTTAACACATGTTATAGAACTTTGTTGGCCCAACCCACCTAGTTCGATACCTAATGACTCTATTTCCTACCAAACAAAGTTGACCCAGCTAACCTTGTCAGATAAATTATTGGGAGGGTTTACGGTCAATACATGGCTATAAATGCCCCTTTTCCTCATTTATAAATAAGGGATCATTCAATTTCACATCATTACATCTCACAAATATTCTTATATTATCAATTGAAGGTTTCATTTCTTAGGCTTTTTGTTTGGAGTAGTAACACTTGTCTTATGGAGGTCTTGGATGCATAAGGGAAGTATTTTAGCCTATAAATTATTTATGTTTGTGATCCTTAGAATCCACAATAACCTATTGCAAAGCACCATTGACCAAGGGAGAGATTGAGGCACCATAGGTTCACTTCAACAAGGTAAGTATATTCCTAACTCTTCTTATTTTGATAAGTAGATGTTATAAAAAGTAATTGTTTGAATTGTATCTCTCCTTGATTAGATGACTTCTATATTGTCTTGAAGATAATTATATTGGCTTGTTTATTGTATTCCCCATTTGTTCCACAAGCTTTGGTGAGCACTAGATTCACTTGAATATTTATTTATTATACTATCTTGCATATTTATTTAGTGTATTATATTTCTTAATTTTACAACCATAAGACCTAACTAGGGTTATTATACTATGGCATTTGATTATAGACCTTGTGAACCTCTCCTTTGCCACTGTATCATAATATATCCCTACTTTTAGTTTTAACGGATCCATAATTGGTCATGACCATGTTATAAAAAAGTATTGCTAAGAGGATTGACATTTGATTACCTTATTTGAGATTGAATATTAATAAGTATAAAAATTTGTATATCTATCTTATTTTACTTGCATCCACACTCTATATTGATTTATCACTACTTAAAAACTCAACAATCAAACATTGTATGATATTAAGGCCTAAGTGAATGTGAGTGTAGATGCATCTCACACTTATGGAAGATTAGGTTGAATACTTTACTTAGATTTATCTATTAATTAAGTGAACAAAGGTGGGGGACAAAAATGGTCCTACTCATTGACATGATTTTCCAAAAAAAATAGAAATCAAAAGTTCTATAGATAATTTGAGATGGATTCACTCAAAATTTTAAGATGGTATAAGAACATAAATTGTATCATTTTGAGTCTATTTTCCAAAACACTATTGTTTTGAAAAATGGTTTAGTATAACTAGGTAAAACATATGAATTTTGAAGAGGAACACCTATTTTTTAAATAAAAATAGAGTAGATTGATAGTTGTGTGACCCACCATTATTTAGCATTGTTTAATATTGTTTAAAACCCTTTGGTGAATATTTTGATAAGATATTATAATTTGTGACCTATATTTTATTCAATTAATATATATATATATATAATCTAAAAAAAATTATGAAATATAATTTGTAATCCTTTACTAACACAAAGTCTTTCTATTAGGAAGAGTGATAGCTTTAATAATACCTTTCTCAATTTTGTTGACTAACAAATACCCAAAGGCCTCAATGGTAATAAAATATTTATAAGAATCAATTAATAAATTAGGCTATTGTACCCACCATCAAGATATTTTAGGGAGTGATAAAGGATGAGTAGGGATTGAGTATAGATGATGAGGGAGCCATTAGGGATAATTAGGGATGGTGAAGGTCAATGAGGGAGTGATTAGGGGTGATGAGGTATTGTGATGTTTAATGAGGGAGTTACTAGGGGTGATGAGGTATGAGGAATGAGTAATTAAAGATGATGATGGATGATAAATCAAATATTAAGGATGATGAGGGATGATGAGGTTTAATAAGGGAGTTATTCATGATGATGAGGGATCCATTATAAATTATGAATAATGGTGAGGGTCAATAAGGGAATGATTAGGTATGATGATATATGATAAAATACTAATTAGGTATGATGAAATAATGATTAGGGATGATGAGGGATTTATTAGGGATAGTGAGGGATGGTGAGAGTGAATAAAGGAGTGATTATGGATAATTAAGGAATGATTATAGATGATGAGGGATGATGAGGGTCAATGAGGAAGTTATTAGAGATGATTAAGGATGAGGAGGTAGTGATTAAGAATGATGAGGGATAATGAGGGTCAATGAGGGAGTAATTAGGAATAATGAGGGAGTGATTAGAGATGATGAGGGATAGTGAGGGTTAATGAGGGAGTGATTAGGGATAATGAATAATGAGGAGATAGTGGTTAGGTGTGATGAAGGATGATTAATAAGTGATTAAGTATTAGGGAGGGACAATGAAAAAGTGAAATTAACATAAAGTGGTCATTTGAGGGTGTGAAAGTTAAAAATGTGACCTGTTCTACCCTGATCACACCACTTTGGATCAATTTTAAAGTAAGTGGTTTTCAAAATTTGAATTTGACAAACTTAGGACTCATAGAAATGCCAATAAGTAATCTAAAAGGCACAAAAAACTAAAAATGACTATATGTTTACCAAAAATTGGACATTAATTGCAAACACTATGCCTTAAAATCCATAAGTTCAATACTAAGAATCTAAAAATGTCCAAGTACTGACTATATTGGATTTTGAAAAATTATTTTACACTTGTAAGACATGTAATTGTGATAATAAATCTATCAGATGAAAAGTGAACCTAATTTCTTATATTTACTTAAATAGATTTAAAGTATAAGGAATATAAATGTACAAATATAAATTTAAACTTAAAATTGATTTTAGTAAATATCAAATTTAATTAAATATTACCTTCCTTTATATGTTCTTGTGATTTTGGGTGAAAATAAATAGGAACATATACACATTCCTAATAATGCATACACATTCCTAATAATGTTTACGTATTCTTAGGTTTATTGGTTCTAGGCCTAAATTTAAATAAGATGAATGTGTCATGATCATAAAAAATATTCATTACTAGCATAATGTGCATGTGTTAGAATAAATGTCCATGGAATTTTCCCCCAACTTCATGCAAAGGGATTTGATTATGGCATGTGAGATATGTATTAATAATTATTTTTGTTCCCATAAATAATAAATTTTACCTTATATTTCTCCATTATGTTATGATTATGTAAATATATGTCATAAGATTTGAAGATAAAAAAATAGATAGTTTATCGTTCAATTATGTAAACTATAAGTATAGATATGCACAACATCTAATTTTAAATCCACACACAAAATATAAAACCTAAAACTATAAATATTATGGAATTAACATAGAAGGAATGAATGGGGGTAAAGTATAGTCATTTTCAATCTTATCTTAGGAATTAATGATGTAGTTACCATTATTGTTTTTGTTGATTTACATATCCAAAATTAACACACAACTTCCTACAAGACTACATTGTCTACATCTGTCCTCAAAAAACATAAATCCATATTAGGCTCTCTTTTTCCATTGACTTTTATTTTCTTTCAAGTTTAATTTTCAATCCAACACTCTCATTTTTCAAGTTGATTATTTTTATAACATAGGATTAGGTCTAAATTATATTTCTAACTTATTTATCATAGACTTAATCATATGTAATTGGTTTGTTAATTGTTTAAACATAAGGTAATTTTATATGAAGCATCAACATCCACCACCTAATCCATGATAGTATAGATAAGGTTTAGATAAGTCTAAAAACACATTCAACACTAATAATAGTTACTCTATAGTCTTTTGGAGAAGTTGACAATGACACAAAACGTAATTAAGTAGTAATTTGACCAATAGTGAATTGAAAGAAATTTCAAAATATGGGGTTGGGTTATTATGTTTTAGATTAAGGTAAAAGCAGGTTTTGAAGGGGCCCCGAAACCCTATACAGATCAAGAAAGATAAAACATTACAAACTGCCAGGGTTGGGTTATTATGTTATTTAAAAGATATAATAAAATTTATTATATATATATATATATACATATATATATATATAATATTTTTCCTAATTATTATGGTCCTTATTATATATTTTAGAATATTGTAAGCATGGCATACAAAGTGGAGTCACTTCATTCAATGAAAATTCATATAGTATTTCATGTTTCCTATTTGGATAAATTAATTAGAAAAATGATTCAATCCAAGATAAATTTATTATATATTTATAAAGAGTGAAAAATCATATTGGATCTTATATAAATCCTTTATACACATAAAAAGAGGTTGAAATTTATGGTGATTAAAGAGTATGCTTTAAGTTAAAGAGTTTGACTAGTGAGGATACAACATAGGAAGATGAAATTTTTATATATAATCATTCTCATATGATCAAATTTGATCACAACACTTATTTTAATGAGGGGAATTATACACCCTTAATATATGGCATGTATTTGGATATGTGTGTCCAACTTATGGATATCATAAAATTTAGTTTTAGCATATGATAATTTATGTATCTGCATATTCCTATTAAGGCCAACATATGTAATACACATAGCCTAAGTAGGGTATATATAGGAGGTGTTGGTTTGTATTAAATCATAACATATTTTGAAATATGTTATTAATATAAGGTTATGGAAGTTTACCCCTTGAGTTTCCCCTTGAATTTCCTACTCTCAATTATCTTTATTTATTGTAAATATCCATTAATTATACCATACTATTTATCTCAATGATTTATCAAAATTATGGGATTAAATGATCATAAATAGATCTAATGTTACACAAAGGTGAGTAATTGCATGTAATCAAACAACTTGCATAGGTTATACTTATGATATTAGATATATTCTATGTATGTAACACATAACACATAATTTCATTCTCTAACTTCTCTTTATTGATTATGAATATATATTTAATTATACCATACTATTTTAATTACTTATTTACTTCTCACTTATGAATACATCTTATACGCACTTCTCTCTTATTGCATTCTTACACTACATAGTTCTCTTCTTATATATCTCACTCGAATGTTTTTTATTATTCAACTAATTTACATTCTTATATATCCTTTCAAAGGAAGTGGTTAAAATGATTTAGTATTTTTTAACTCTTAAGAAAAATTATTATATATTTATTTTCCCTCTTAACACCATTTTAAGTATGTTTAATTATATAATATAATATACCTAGTTATTCCTCATATAAACTATAGTATATAAATTTAATGCTACCTATTATATTCCAGAGACATTTTTTATTCTTAAAAATGTCAAGATATGAAGTAAAATGTCTATTATTAATTGAATTCAATGGAACATGTTATCAATCTTCATACAGTGTAGCATATGACCAAAGTGTCAATTATATATTATGTCTATCTATCACAATTAGCCATGTCATGACATGTTTTAGGTATTTAGTGTCTACGCAAACCCTTATCTCACCTAGATAAATATGTAAAATATTTATCCAATGGTCTGTAAGATGTCATGAATCTATGTCCTATGTTATGTGTGTACCACAATGTCAATATTGTTCTCTATTTATATGTTTCATTTTTTTATCATTGTAGCATATATGGGGTTTATTTGTTATATGAGAATGTTTTTCTAAATTTGATGAAAATTATCACAAATAAATTGATTTAAAATTTTCTTACTTATGTGTTTTAATTTGTTTTATCTTCCCATGTTTTCTTCTTTGTGTATTATTATTATTATTATTATTATTATTATTATTATTATTATTATTATTATTATTATTATTATTATTATTATTATTATTATTATTCGATGAAATAGGGTTAGAAGATCCCTCGCCCTTTTAAATTATATAAATAATTTTACATAAGGTGACTATTGTTCCATATCATAAAAAATAAGTGTAGGATAAACCTCTACCATTATAATTACAACAACACTTCATAATAAATAGAGAGTGTAATTTTAAGCATAGATTATGAGGAAAGAAAAAAATAAATTTATGTTCAAACAAGGATAACAAGTCTTTTAAAACCAAGTAAAAGACAAAAAGTAAATTAAAAAATACATATATTATTGGTTTAAAATCAAATAAAAACTCTCCAGTGCCATTAAAAATATAGTAAGTGTGTGTAAAATAAAATTATATAGAAATTTAAAAACTAAATAAGCTACAAAACATGTAGGAGAGAAAAAAAATAATTAATACGTTATCCTTAGATTTTATTATCCCAACATATTCCATAACTAACTTAAATATGATACTACTATATAAAACCAAATTTACATTTCTTACAGATATAAAAACATGAACAATCTTTGAAGGATATTGAAAGGAATACATTATTTGTAAAAACATTCATTTATGAAAACTTTAGCATTATTATGACCAAATAGAGGTAACTTATACATATAAAAGAGTGTCCTACTATCTAAAAATCCTTATAATTAATTTATTAGTTGATTTTTTTGGTATATTAGGCTACTCATTTGATCACTATTGAAAATTGATCTTAGAATAATATGATCAATTCCAACATTAGCTAGTATATTTGTCACTTAATTTGATTCTAAGAAACAAATTTGAAATGTTATTGAAGTAATTTGTCCCTCTAATTATTTGTCACACAAAGGATCTAATTCAATATCCAAGTAGGTGTTAACCATTTTATCATAACATTTATAATTATAATATACTCCCACTCCATCATGATCATATCACACCCTTTTTCTTTAGGAAACTTGATACATCTAATAGTGAAATAGCCTTTGCTTAATTATTAGTAGCTTTGTTAAGGAAAAAAGAGCAATGCCTTCTAATTTTCCTTATGTATATTTTATTATACAACCCTCAAATATACCATGATTTCCTCAAAATTCCATCAAATTGAATTTAAAAAACCTAGGTGGAGGTGGGATTCATTTAACTTATGATTTATCCTTATTATTACCAAACTTTTATTGGTTGGCTATATATAACTCTATATTATGATAGTTACCTAGGGTTTCTAGTTCTATGGGTTCAAACAAAATTTTATTAATTTTCGAAGAAAGTGAAACATTACCTAAAATCTCATGTTAAATCCTTTTCAAACACCTCTCTAGGTCAAATTCCTTATTTTCAAAGATCCTAATATTAATTTCTTTCCAAATATTATATATTACATTATTACATGCAATAACCAAAGAATAAAAAGATGTTTAAAAACTAGCAGCCAAGTAACAAAGGTGTCCTTGATTAGTCTTATAGAAACCCATAGTTTTCCAAGTATGGAAAAAAGAGTGGAGAAAACCCTTATTGCATAGGTATAGTGTAGAGGAACATGGTCCACTAATTCTCCCTTATGTTTGCATATGATAAAAATTATTAGACTAAAGAAACTCATTCATTGGATTCTATCCAAAGAGGATTTCTCCCAAGAAAGATAACAATGTAAAATAATTTTCCATTAGAGTGTGAAATATGTTCCAAATGAGTGAGATTGGATAGTATACATCCACAATATCTTTATCAAAAAGATTATATCTATCTTTAACACTATGGAAACCATATATGTCCCACGTCCATCTGAGAGTATCCTTTGTGTTTTCAAAAAATATTTTAATGATTTATAATATCTAAGAAAAATTCTCTTTCTATTTAAGAGGGCCATCAATATATTTTAAATTATTCCATTATATAATATACTCAAAATAGAGGGAAAATGGAATCCAATAATCACATATTCTATATCCCCAAAGAGATTCCATAATTTTTTGAATATATTGTAAACATGTATACACTACAACACTTTTTCTCTTTGCTATGACTCAACCCAAAAGTATTCCAACTCTTTGTTTCATCTATCCCAAGACAAATTATCAAAAATTATGATTATAAATTAAATAATAAAATTCCATATATTTAATACGTAATGAGTATTTTCAACTATGAAAATATTATTATGTATATCATTGTCCACATACTTTCCTCTCATATTTTGACTCCAATGAGCCATATTTTCATCATATGGATTCCAAACAAGTTTTGATCCCAATGCCAAATTCTAAATGTTGATGTTTTTTATTCTATTACCAGTATTAAATTTAGATGTCAAACATTCTACCACTTTGTTACAAATATTTTCCTCTTTTCTTCCTTACCATGAAAAAAAAAGTGATAGAATTGTATTTATTTTTTTATCACTCTAACTAGAGATAATATAGCCAAGAATAAATAGATTGAAGTTTCTTATAAAGTATATTTAGTCATGATAATTTAACTAGCCAAACTTAACCTTTTTATTTCAATCCTCAAACCCTCGTTACTAATTGTCAATAATATTTTCCCATAATTTTTATTTTGTAGGTCAAATAAATAATGACACACCTAAGTATTTGGTATGGAATTTACAAATAAGTATTACCAACACCTATTAATATTTTTTTGTATATCATGTCAAACCTTGAAAAATAATGTGTTATACTTTTAAATATTGATTTTTTGTCAATGTAAACTTCATACTTTTTAGATTTTTATTGATAACTAAGCCTCAATCATCTTAGCAACAATAACTAGAATAGTGTCATCCACAAATTTAAAATTAGAATTTTTAGCATATCCATCATGAGCATTAAGACCATATATCTTATTATTTTTTATTAATTGCATAAAATATTTTCCCATTGCCTCCACCATAATAATGAAAAGGTAATGAGATAGGGCATCCCCTATATGAATTCCTTTGGAATTATTGAAAACATTGTTGGACTTTCATTAATAAAAATGGGGAAGAAGACTCCATTACAATAATTAATGACCCATGTAATCCAATATTTAATATACAAACAAAACTAGAACTTATAAGTAATATCTACTTTAAAATATAAGGAACCTTCTCAATGTCAAATTTTAACAACATACATTATTTATTTTTTGTACTAAGTGTGTGAAAGATCTCATGTATCATGATGACACCATCTAGGGTCTATCTTCCACTAAAAAATCCACCTTATTTAGGAGATATCATGATAGGTATTAAAATTTATATTCTTTCTATAATAGCCTTATATATTTATTTATAAACTATAATCCAAATAGAAATTGGCCTAATTGTGAGAAGGTTCCCATGTTATATTTGTCTAGAATAAGAAAAATAAAAGTGTAATTTATATCTCTAACAAAATTTTTAGATAATAAATATTCACTAAATACATCTATTAATCATACACCAAAGATATCTCAGAAGCATTATAATATATTTGTTGGTAACCCATCAAGACATGGCACCCTTTTAGACAAAACAAAATTTAACGAAAACCATTGTTTCTTCCTATTAAAAAAGGTTTCATCAAGTACTAGTTATAAATATTTATAATTATGGTAAGCACAGTAGATAAAAAACTATCCATGGATCTCTCATCCCATTATCTTAACTCTAAAAGGGGTGATGTGAAGAAGCTGATGGTTTCTTCCTTAATCAATTCAAGTTCTTCAAGAATATCTCCATTCTAGTTTTTGATCTTGAAGAATCAATTCATTTGTCTTATAGCAATAGTTTACTGATGGTTTTTCTTTTTAAATTTCTATTCTCCTCCTTAACACATGATTTCTCAAATTTATCTTCTGTAAAATATTTGTTTTAGGTAAACATCATATAGATTACGCATCAAGCTATATTTTTCTTGAATATTTTGAGTTATCAAAAGAGATGATTGATTTTAATAATTGAGAAATTATAATTCATTTTCAGGTATACTTTTTTCTTCAAAGATATTAATAATATTATGTTGTTCCAAATCCTCAAGTATTCTTTCAACAATTTTGGATTTTGATAAAATTGAAGCAATAAATATCTATTTCCTTGATCAAAACATTTCCAACAAAAATTCAATTGACCATCAAAATCTAAAAGTTTAAGTTTTTGTATTTTAAACTCAAAAGGACACCTTTCAATAAGTTTGTTTATTTAAATGATACATAAGTTGGTGTGTGATATGAGATAGAGACATTAAGAATAAAGATTAGGCTAACCTATTTTCATAGAGCCATGTGGGTGAAATTATAAATGTGCCTAAACATTCGATAATATTATTTAAACTTTTCCTCTTATTTGCCCATGTAAATTTCTTAGTTTTGGAGGGAAGTGTATGTACCTAAAACCTATTAATAATTCTTAATATAATTCATGGCATCTCCATCTAAATTCAAACAATTAGATAAATCAACTTAATTAATTATGTAAACTCTTAAATCCTTATTTAAACATAAAATCTGAATTTTACACCTCACTTAATATCTTCCACCTTATTCTCCCTCACATGTTGACTCATCCCAACCAAACCCAAAACTTCCTCATTCTCCTTTGAGTCATCCTTTGAGAAAGTTTGACTCATTCCCAATGATTCAATTAACCATTCCCATACTTCCTTCAACTATTTGAAATGGTCATCATCCTCATGTGTGAGAACTCATTAGCCATTTTTGATTTTTTGGATCATTTAAGAAATCAAAATAATCCTCCATCATTGTATCTATCTCTAGAAAACTATAAATAATCTTGAAAACTATCATTTTCATCCATCTTGACTTATGCTAAACTATGTTCTATTCAATTTAAAATTGAATACAAGAAAATAAAAATTATCCAAAAATCCTTTTTAAACTAAAACACAACCCCTTCTCCTTTACATTGGAAGAGTAAGCAACCACATTATTGAAGAACAAATCAAGTTTACATCACAATGGAGGAAACTTGCATATTTAAGGTATAAGTTTGTGTTTACTATTTTTTTGTTTGTTTCTATATCTTAGCTTGAATTTATCTTAGATTAAGATTACATAATTAGTTTATTTCATATAATTTATATATTTAGTTCATACATTTTGGCATACTCGGTGGGATAGTTCCCTTATTTTTTTAATCCTACGTTCATCATAATTGCATTTAAAAAGTGTTTTTCATTTGATTATTTTTTTATTTGTATTTACATATGAATTTAATATTAAATTTTTGAGTGAATATTTAAGATATCGGTCACTATTAGACATTTTTTTCTCAGCTACGTATGCTTACTATATAACTATGAATTTGGAAATATTAGCTATAAAATACTACCTCCTAACAACAAAATCATTTTTTGTCCCATTTTTAGTCTCTTTTTTCCTAATTTTCTTTACAACATTAGATTTATATTCACTTTCTAAGTTTTTAAGTGTTTTTAGTTTTTATAACTCTCTATTATAGGAAAACATCAAAATCAGTAAATGTTTTAGCAAATTCATTATTTCTAACTGTGAATTCATCTTAATTCGCTAAAAACCCATTAACATTAAAAATAAAATCATCCTATAACTATGAATTTGTCCCTCTATGTCTTATATGTTTTTTATTTCTATCTTGATAGGTATAATAGTGAAATTAGTTTATAGTTACAAAATCATCATTTTGAGCAGTGAAATTATCATTTTGTAGAGAGAAATCACATTTTTCTGAGTGAAATCATTTCTTCAGGCTGTGAATTCATCATTTTAACTAGTGAAATCATTTTTTTAACTACAAAATTGTCATATAGGCTAGTGAAATTGTTTTGTAAGTGTGAATTTGTTTATTCTATGTTTTATGTATTCTATTTATTTCTTATGTTTAACTTTTTACAATTTCACTTTTCTATCTTTTTGTGTAACTATGAATTTGTCATAGAGAAGTAGTTTTGCATTATTTTATGTTTTTTTTCTCCATTGTAGGTTGCCTTGTATCAACACTAAACAAAACATTCTAACCATCTATTTACATAATGCTTGTCAAAGATAATCCATAAAAAGGCTAAACAAAAAAACCAAATTCATTTATTTTACTAATACTTTCAATTTCATTTTTCAAAGTTTTTAGTAATTACATCACATTTAATTTAGATTTATTTATTTTCTTTTTAGTATTCTATTTATAATTTTATAAATTGTTTATGCTCTTTCCTTGGCATTACATTGATGATGATACTCAAGAATTATAAATAATTCCATAATTTTTTGTGTTGCCCATGTGGTGATTGCATATGCTCTTTCCTTCATGTTACATTGTTGATGATACTCAAAAATTAGAAATGAACACTTACTTTTTATTTTTTTTCTAGGAGATATATTGACCATTGATTTCATACCCTAATTATTAGTGGGCTATATAAATCAAGATTCAACTATTTCAATTGCCTAAGCAGTTGTGTGTTGTAAGCACTCCATGACATGAGGGGATTTCATGCTCTAATATAAAAGGTTTCAATAACTACCTTAAAATATGATATAATTGATTGTTAACACACTAAGACCCCTACATATATGTTGAGCACTTTGGGATAAGACCCAATAATGTGCATCCACTTTATCTATTTTTTCCATAGTTTTCTCCCCTTAGATAATCTTTTTTAATCCTTAACCCTAGGAAAGCCTCTTTTTCCATTCAAATTTGGTGCATCTATTAATGGTTAGTGTTGAGATGTTACCTTACACACACCTTCTAAACTAGAAATAATGGGACATGGTAATGAAAGGATCCTCCATGGTTAGTTCCTTGAAATATTAGGTTGTAACTTAGAGTAAATATGAGTTAGTGACATCGAAAGGCCTAAAAGTTGTTCATGAACCTTATCCTAGTTTTTCACCTTTTATGTGCAATTGTTTGACTTCTTAGAATAGGAATTTGTCTGTTATTTACTTGTGTTTTACCATGTGTTGCATTATTATTGATTGAAAATTAAGTTCTTATAAATAGTAAAGATATCATACATATTAAAATGAAACTTGCCCAAAACTAAAAAGCATTTAGTTAACAATCAAACTTTTACTCACTTTGGTATTTTGATTTACTAGAATCTAGTTTCAAATCATTTTCATTTATTGAATCAAGTCTTTACCTTATCAACATCACCCATTGTAAGGTACCTAGATATGTTGAACATTCCCTTGATCAATTAGGTCACAAATCCAAATCCAAATAATTCTTGTCTTAACCTAGGGTTCTATTCAACCAATTTTGATTCAAACAAATATCTGAATCAACATTAAATAAATCATTTAATAAATCTAAATAAAATTTTAAATGTCATTGCAAACTCATTAATCAATCATCTAATAAATCAAAATCTAAGTTTGAATATGCATTAAACGTCACCCATAAATTAGTTAATTTCAAACTTAAATAGTCATTCAATTTTACCAATCGACTAATCCAACCCAAACATCAATCAATCAATTTCAAACTTGAATACTCATTCATGTTTGCCCATAGATCAACATCCAAATTATACTTTAGGGACAACATTGAATCAATTTTTAGGCTTTGATAGTCAAAATTATTTGAATTCTTTTACAAGTTATACACCACCCATAAGTCAAAATTCACCAATCAAAAATCAAAATGTAGTCATAGATCCATCTAGTTATAACATTAGCATCAATCTAAATCAAACCTTTGGTTCACCTTCATCACCACTTTCAAATATTTACTTAAACCAAAGCACATCCATAAATCAATCCCTGATTTAATAAAATATAAATATCTTCCATCTAAATCAATCGTTCAACTCCTACACCCATCAAAACCAACCTTTCTACATTCACCAAAATCAACCATTTTATTTTGCATCCAATGCATTCCCAAAATTGAACCAAACTACAAAAAATCCACATTTGTTCATAAATATAGCATATTCAAATCCAAAAATTTTCACAAATCCATCTACCTTTACAAATCCACAAAATCTAAATACTTTCACCTTTAACACAAATCCAACAAATCCATCCTCCCAAGATCAAGCTACCTCTCAAGCCTAATTCATTACTAAATAATGTCAAAACATTCCACATCAACATCACCCTATCACTAGTGATCCTATTTTCTAAAATAAACCAAGTATCCCATCTACTTGTTATAGTCTTAATTCAAATATCCCACATTAAACTAACAAAGGGAATCTAATTCCAGCACCCCTACCATCTAGTATAACTTCACCCCCAAAGCTACAACAAATTCAAAACTCCTAGCCTATCAACAACATTACTATGCATATTAAGATAAAATTAACTTATTTAAGGGAACCTTATGATGTATTATTTAAAAACTTGGTCGCTGTAAACTTAGTCATATTTCCAAACACCAAATACTTTGAACCAAATGTCCCAAAACCTAAGTGGTATAAACCTAATGAATATTGTAATTATGAGAAAATTGAATGTCATTATACAAACCATTATACAATACTAAAGCATTATATCCAAAATTTTATTGACAAAGGGTACATCAAGGTAGGGCCAAGTGTATCCATGTCTAAAAGTCATAACTTGAAGGTATGCCATGATGTCTCTTATGAGCGTAATCAGTCCACTCCATGTCCAATTCAAGGTCATAACCTTCCATCCATTTATCACAAACCTCTTTTTTACACATCCATTTCTAACCAATCCATAATCTACCAACCTAACTTTGACAACCATGGTATACCATATATTTTTAATGAGCCTATCTTCGACCAAACACTTATATTTGATCAAGATCTTATTTTTGATAAAAATCCCATTTTTTACAAAGATCCCATTTCTAACTAAGATCTTATCTTGGACTAAACCTCATTTAACCAACACATATTATCACCCATTAGACAAACATATAACCCATTATCACATGTTGATTCATCCCAACCAAACCCATGAGTTTTTCAACCTCCTTTGAGTCATTCTTTGAGTTGTCAAAAAGGTTGACTCATTCCTAACAACTCAACTAACCATTTTAAATGGTCATCATCCTCATGTGTGAGGACTCATTAGCCAGTATTTATGTAATATCCCCTTCAAATAGGGAATATAAAAATACAAAAGCTCTGATACCACTGTAATATCCCCAATCAATAGGGAATATGTGAAAGACAAAATCTCTGAACAAAGATACAATTTTGTAGAATAAATTCAAATAAACAATAAACCACAGTAAATATTTTAACTACCAAATCGCTAATCTTATTATTCATCCAGATTATTACAATAGATATCCTTTGTCATGCATATAAAATAATATTCAAATACGGTCTTAAAAACTTGAGTATTCTACAAATTGGGAATAAAACCTGAATCTGGTACTTCTCAGCCTGCTATGTCAAACACACAGTCACCGACATCGGTTATACTACCATTGTTGGTCGACTAGGGTCATTAACCTGCTGATGTCAGTGATATATTAGCCGATGTCAGTCACTATGGATCTCTATCTACCGATGTTGGTCTCTATGTGAATCTGTATGGATCTGTACATACTTTGTACGGCCACCAATATAGCCCAACCTATTTGCTAGATCCCTGATCTCAAGATATATGGCTCTAATATAGAATATCTCTATCTATATAATTTATTGAATCAAAAACCTAATAGAAATAAATACCTGGAAAGCTCTGTGACAACTTCTATATGAAGTTACCTCTCAAATCTGTAAACCTCTATGATAACTTCTGTATAAAGCTATCTCTCAAATCAGGAATAGATCAACTGATATTTCACAGCCTCTAAATCACACACACTAAAGAGTGGATGTTCTCCAATGCAAATGGAATCTTGAAACCCTTAGCTCAGTCTTCACAGAAGAATTCTTCAATATCAAAATCAATAATCATTCATCCAATTGCCTCCCTCCCATAAGAAACCCTTATATCCTCCAAAAAGATGCACTTGCCCTAATTAGGGTTTCTTAATTAAAAATAGGCCAAATAATTAATATTTGATTAAATCAATCAAATATTAATATCTCTCTCAATATATGTCTGATCCTCAAACCATTCAAAGTAGGTGAATCAGGGAGTGATTCTGCACATGATCATGCCATAACAGGGATGCTCTGTTGAATGCTAACATTCCCTATATAATAGGAGCTTAGGAAAATATGTCTGAAAGAGCTTGAATAAAATCCAATTGTAGAAATTTTGCTAATTAAAGCCAAGCCAAGCTCCATCAAGACCCTCTATCCATCCCATCAGCCTACGAAGGTCGCATAATAGGCTAACCATCAACTCTGAGCGATGTCACCTAAAAAGGGAACATGACAATCCACCCCTCCTAAAATTTCTTGACCCCAAGAAATATTAGAACAACAAACCAATCAATCCACCTGGATCCCAAGGAAAATATTGTGTAATGTCCCTCATGTTACCAATCAACTCCTGTGACAAAATCATCAGCATCAGCATCAACAATACAAAAATCAGCAACTGAGACACTGCACTCAACACTCGAACAACTGACATCACTGATAATGAAGAGGCATCCCATGTTGGATAGCAACAACCCAAACCAATTCAGCTTGCCATCAACTCCTGCTCTAAATCATACACCGACAAGCTATCAACCCCATCACCTATCACCATACCAAATATATCATGACTCTCATCCCATGACTGATCCCTCTATAAAGGTGGCATGACCAACTATACCACACTGTCATTAGTGTGAGAAGAATCAATCTAGAAACTCAACTCCACTGGTATGCCAAACTCATCAGGACCAGGTACTCCTAAATCCTAAACATGTGTGTCAGCTCCAACAACATGCTCCTCAACAACCACTACAGGATTGTACTCACCACCAACCATCTCAATATACAAATGGACTGGGTCTGGCACTGGTGAAGACTGCAAATGCTCCAACTCTATAGTCACCTCAGCCAAATGAAACTGTGACTCTTCAAAATCCAACTATGTACTCTCAAGAATTTTAGAAGTCACCTCAAGCTGCTAAGTAAGCTCACTCACCTTATCTTCCTTGACCAATAATGCATCATATGTTGTGCTGTCCCACTCCATAAGATAATCTCTGTCAGTGACCAACTACATATAATCCTATCTCAGAATCTAAATAGCCTCCCATAAAGAGTGGATCTCTGTCAAGGACAAATAACTGCCTCCCTGCTCAATGCTAGTAGGTGAAACCCATCTATAAACTACTAACAACTGACGAGCAACATCAAAATGCTTGTAAGTAGTAGCAATGTCTTGCTCACTAACTCTTAGCTGACTAGACACATGATGGCTCTGGCTAGATTGTCTCCTACAATCCTCCTCTGATGCATAGTCCAAAAGAGTAGACTCAAAATCACTGACCTCTGTAATACTACCATCCATACTCTGTGAATCAACTCCAAAGCTCATATCAACATACCGAAAGTAATTGCTAGTGAAACTAAGTCCTCAAAACTATCCACTGCATTCTCCTGGGTGTCATCTACAATAATTAGATCCTGGGACTCTTCTACAATCTCTACCATAGCTGAGAGATCATCAAACCTCAGTGCACTAACATCTAAACACACCTCCCCACTCTAAGTGTAAGCATTAGACTCATCCTCATCTTCACTATCTCCTATCTCATAATAATCATGGGACATGATGCTATCTTGTCTAACTAATCTGTAGTGCTCTCTCCTTAGCTTAACAAAGTGATCAAAAGACAACCTCTCCCAAACTTGAAGAGTTAATAAGTCCCACTCCTCATTCACTGTCATAAGAGTGTCCCACTATTTCTAAATACTTGAAGTAATCATGGTACCTTTTAGGAATTTGGCTCTGGTCTACCCAATAAGATGGCAAGAATTTGGCTTTGATACCACTGTATCAGAGCTATCACTATACAGATCAATCTACCCAATAGGATGGCAGGAATTTGGCTCTAATTTTCCCAACAGGGTGGCAAGAATTTGGCTCTAATACCACTGTAATATCCCCTTCAAATAGGGAATATAAAAATACAAAAGCTTTGATACCACTATAATATCCCCTTCAAATAGGGAATATAAAAATACAAAAGCTCTGATACCACTGTAATATCCCCAATCAGTAGGGAATATGTGAAAGACAAAAGCTTTGAACAAAGATACAATTTTGCAGAATAAATTCAAATAAATAATAAACCACAGTAAATCTCTTAATTGCCAAATCGCTAATCTTATTATTTGTCCAGATGATTACAATAGATATCCTCTATCATGCATATAAAATAATATTCAAATATGGTCTTAAAAACTTGAGTATTCCACAAACTAGGAATAAAACTTGAATTTGGTACTTTAAGGCCTGCTGTGTCAAAAACACAATCATTGACATCAATTATACTACCATCGTCAGTCGACTGGGGTCGTTAACCTATCGATGTTGGTGATATATCGGCTGATGTTAGTTGTTGTGGATCTCTGCCTATCGATGTCAGTCTCTGTGTGAATCTGAATGGATCTATACAGACTTCGTATGGCTACCAATATAGCCCAACCTATTTGCTAGATCCCTGATCTCAAGATATATGGCTCTAATATAGAAGATCTCTATCTGTATAATTTATTGAATCAAAAACCTAATAGAAATAAATACCTGGAAAGCTCTGTGACAACTTTTGTATGAAGTTACCTCTCAAATCTATAAACCTCTATGATAACTTCTATATGAAGCTATCTCTCAAATCGGCAATAGATCAGCTGATATTTCACAGCGTCTGAATCACACACAATGAAGAGTGGATGTTCTCCAATTCAAATGGAATCCTGGAACCCTTGGCTCAGTCTTCACAGAAGAATTCTTCAATATCAAAATCAATAATCATTCATCCAATAGCCTCCCTCCCATAAGAAACCCTTATATCCTCCAAAAAGATGCACTTGCCCTAATTAGGGTTTCATAATTAAGAATTAGGGTTTCTTAATTAAAAATAGGCCAAATAATTAATATTTGATTAAATCAATCAAATATTAATATCTCCCTCAATATATGTCTGATCCTCGAACCGTTCAAAATGGGTGAATCAGGGAGTGATTCCACACATGATCATGCCATAACAAGGATGCTTTGTTGAATGCTAACATTTCCTATATAATAGCAACTCAGGCAAATATGTCTGAAAGAGCCTGAATGAAAGCCAACTATAGAAATTTTGCTAATCGAAGCCAAGCCAAGCTCCATCAAGACCCTCTATCCATCCCATCAGCCTATGAAGGGCGCATAATAGGCTAACCATCAACTCTGAGCGATGTCACCTAAAAAGGGAACATGACAATTTATTATTTTAATCATTTAATAAATCCATATAATCCTCCATCATTGGATCTTTCTCCAAAAAACTATAAATAAGCCTAAAAACCATCATTTTCATTCATCTTGACTTATGCTAATGAAGTTATATTCAATTTAAAGTGAATCAAAGTATCCAAAAACACTTTTCCACTAAAACACTACCTATTCTATTTTTCATTAAAAGAGTGAGTAACCACATTGTTGAAGAGCAAATCAAGTTTACATTGCAATGGAGTAAACTTGCATATTTAAGCTATAATTTTTTTTAATATTTTCTTTATTTTTTTATTTATCTTAAGTTTAATATAGCTTTTATTAATATTTAATAATTAGTCAATTTCTTAGCATTTATAGATTTAGTTCATATAAGAATATCCATCAAAGATTTATAAGACACAAAATCTTAAAAATTCCATTTTTGAAGTATATTCTTGTTATTTTCATGACTTTCATCATCTAGTCTGAGAATAACATTGAATTCATCATCCACAATAGTTTTCCTTCCTCAAAATTGATTGAAAGTCCTGTAAATATCTACCCATGTCTCAATTTTTTGTAATGGACTATTTGGCCATAATAATTTATAATGATTCCATACATATTGTGTCAAGGAAATCTATAAATGAAACTAAGCTAAGAAATCACTAAAATGAAATCTAAACTTAAATGATAGAGTAACAAATGAATAAAACTAACTAAAACACATACTTAGCAAACCAAAGTGAAATTAACATACTCCATTATGATCAAACATTATTTTATATTCAAATGTAGTGGATGTGGATGCTCAACATTTTTGAATGCAAGGGGAATTGGGTAGTGTTTTGGTATGAAAATGACTCTTGATAGCTTGGATTCACTTGGGATTCATTTGTGAATTCAATAACACTTCCTTATCTTAAGTGAGGATGATTGAGATTGATGTATTACATGTCTATTTATAGGTTTTTTAGATTTGATCAAATGGTGGAGGACCATTTTAATATTTCTAATTATTCCTCATCTATGAAGATGATGACCAATTCAATAGGTTAAGATAAAAGGGGATTTGGTTGAGTGAGTCATCAAGAAAGGGTCAAATTAGTTTAGAAATTGAGGAATGTGGTTGTATGAGTCAACACATGGTTGATATAATCATGGAGGATGCCCAATGAGGTGTAATACATAGATTTATTAATTAAATTTGGATAAAAGGTGTGCATAATTTATCAATTTTAATTATTCAAATTTTGGAGGAAAATTATGTTAGTTTGAGTTCAAATTTGTGGAAGAAGAAGGGTTAGTATGTCATAATTAATTTCAACATTAAATGGTAAAATCTACAATTTCCCCTCTTTGAAATGGTGTTTCAAATAAATATTGTTTAAAAGAATAGTAGACAAAGTAGAGCATTGATGATTGAGAAAAAAAGTTCCCTAGATGAATGAAAATTAATATGATGATGCCCCCTTGAGTGTTCATGTGGGAAAGCAAATGAATGCTCAAAATGGTTAAAGGGGTAAATGATTAAGTAGTGAAAATTAAAAAAATCAATAGATCAAAGAACCTTAAAATTGATACTATATTTACAAGATGAAAATTATGTAAAAAGATTTGTCCATAATTAAAAATTAGAGAATATATCAAAAAAATAAAATTTCTTATTTGTAGAATTCATGCTTGGATGGTGTTTAGGACTCATGGGTCACAGATTGGATGCAGATAGGATATTTCCCAATGATGGTAAAATATGGGTCACAAAATGAAAAATATAGATTTCAAAATCTAGATTAAAAGTTTATAGGATTGATAGTTATAATTATTGATAAATATTTTGATCAAATTGATTAATTTTTGGTTTGAATTTTGAGTAAAATTGAGTGAAAATGTGAGAACTATAGGATGGAGGGAAAAAAAATTAAATATGAGAGTAAATTAAAAATAGGGGGAGGGGGGAATTTAAAAATCATATGTAAATTTTTTGTGTGATTTGTAATTAGAGATTAAATAAGTGATTTGCTTTGAGTCCTTGGAAGAAAATAGATTGTATTCTCATTTACCAACACCGTAGTGAGAAAGTGAAGAGACACTAGAAAGGAGTGAACAACTAGTAGGTGTATTTTTAAACTTTGGTTTTTAGGTTGTTGGTCATTTATTTCATCTAAAAAGTGAGTTAAATAATTTCATAAATGTACTATTATTAAATTTAGTAGTGAGAGATGTGAATTTGTTAGTGAAAAATGTGAAATCATTCAAAGGTGTATAAAAATCATTAATATAGGGTTAGATAAAAAGATCAATAAAATTACTAATGTCTATAGAAAATTCATCTAACCTATTAGTGAAATCATAAAAAGATGAAGGAAATTTGTTGGAGAAATAAAAAGTTTGGAATTGTGAAATTGAAGATGTTAATGGCCAAATTGTCGAAGGGTGTAACAAATTCATCCAAAGTGGTGGAAATTTTGATAGGATATATTGAGATGTGTGTTAGTTAGGAAACATATATGCCTTTTTTATGAATGGATAAATGATAGAGATGATAATGAATACAATGAGTGATTTACTATGGTTTGGATATATTTAGATGATTATAGGATTAGCTTTATGCTATCATGTTTTTTGGGTAGGAGGTATTACAAGTTTTGGCAAGATGAGAGCATAGATCATGAGCGATAACATGAATAATGAGGTTTATTTAGTTTGATTTTGGAGTGTTAGAGGTGACAAGAATATCATATATTATTGAGATGATATAGATATAAGTTGATACATAATTATGGATGACATTAGCTGAGAGTTAACATAGTTAGACAAGTATATTTCACCTACCAATAGGTGAAACTATGGTGACACTTGAGGATGTATGGAGGATCCTAAGGATATCTATATGGGGGAGATGGGTATAATGGGGAGAGGGTTCATAAGCAATGATACTATACATGATTTTTGGGGAGGATTTGATTATGAATGTTAGAGGTAGTGTGGATATTGATGCATGTATAAACTTAGAGATGGATGCATCGATGGTTGTTTTCATGGATTTTATTAGTGGCATTATTCTATCTCATAAGAGTGACAAATTATGTCTTATTGTTCTCTTATATTTTACCAGTGACATGATAGATATGGGGGAGAGATTCAAATGGGGGACTTATGTTTTGGTGCATTTGTATAGAGACTTGCACCATGTATTGTATTTATATGGGTAGGGGATAGGTCCTTCAACCCTTTTATAGGCATTAACATGGGATCACATTTTGGTGGAGCATCCCACAAGATAGATGAACATGAGATTAGTAGATGAGCCTATTTCATATGGAAGTCATGTGCTCATTGATAAATAGAGATGAAACCTAGGATATTTGGAGTGGTATAGAAGAGCATTGGATGAGCTTGGGGAAGACCTAATTATCTAGAGACCATATAGAGAGATAGACTTCTAGTGGGTATAGGATGCATTATATATGAATTTCATGATGTCATAGTGATATATTATGTGAATACATGATTACATAATTATGAGATATATTCAAGACACAGTGTTTGAGAATTTAACATGAGACAACACATTCCCTTGGGCCCACATGTGTTTACATGATCTGTTAGGGAGATATATCAATGGGGGCATTACAGTAATATTAAGATTATATAGCATAGTTGAACTCATGTGCATATAGTGACTTGGGAATATATGATATGTGTTATTAATGTGAGTACCATATATGGGTATGCTAAGTGGTGGGATAAATAATGACTAATAAGGTTGATTATGCATTATGCTCCTCTAAGGACTTGGAGATAAATATTGGTAGTTAGCTTCGCTAGGCATCCATCAAGTATAGGGTTGGGTGTGAGGATCATGAAATTATTTTTAGGATAAATAGGTGGTATACAAGGATGATATGGAGGCCATGTAGGTGATGGTTAGATATTGAGGTGAGTCAAGACACAACTTTAGGATGTAATGTTAGATATGAGATAGTTGAGGATACAATCATGAGAGCTACTATAGATGAACTAGTTAGAGGAGGAGACACACTTTTAGTAGTTATTTATAGTGATTAAGATATGGGTAGAGGGGATATAGAGATGTATCTTGAGACATGCATGCATGTAAATGAGGTAAATAGAGCAAGGTCATCTATATTTTAGAGTATTAGAGATTGTTGGATAGGTTACATTAGGAATTTACATAGTATGTAGAGATATAAGTTTTACAGAGAAAGGTTTATAGATTACAATGCAAAGGTTTTGTTAAATCAATTGAGTTATACACATAGGATGTAACTACACAAACTCTAGATGATAAATAGTTAAAACAAAGGTATAAGAGGGATAGGGATACACTACGGATGGAGTTGGTGGAGGTGAGATATCTTATGATAGTGTCAGGATATCTATCATCCTTATACAAGGTCATGAGAGCCATGAAACATGAAATATATTACATGATTCTATATGAGAGAGTAGTCCCACAATCATAAGATGCAAATTATTTCATAGTTTATTCTATTAGATGGTCTATTTTAGGGATATTTATAGAGCTAGTGGAGTCATATAGGTCTATAGGGAAGACCTCAAAGGATGTTATGTATCCTCTAAGGAGCGAACCACGATGACATGATCTTAGTCCTACTAGATATTCCCCATTTGAGGGCCATAGAGATACATGAGATGGTTGATATGATATATCAATGTGTATATATTTTTGAGATGTATCATTGTATAGAAACATTTAAGTTGTGTCTGTGTGTGTGTGTGTTGTGTGTACATGATCCATTTTAGGTATTAGACTTGTGTTATGGATATGTGATGGACATTATGGACTGTTATTGTTATTTATGTATAGTATATGACTTAGATGGATGGATATTGTATGGTAATTACTTTCCTCATTTATGGTTTATAATATCACATGTTAATACTTTTCCACTTTTATTATGCTATAAAATGTAATGGAAATATGCATAGTGTTGATGTTGGAGATTGCACCCAGTAGCAGGAAAATAGGTTCCTGCCTTCTCCCTGCAACATGGAAACCCCTCTCTCGCCTGTGGGATGGCGAAGCAGGAGAGGAGAATCTCTAGGTATGGGCTAGTTCCCTTTGATGTATCTTGTTTATTTCAGGTAATGCAAAAATAATAGATATACAGCTATATACTGGGGGGATGAAAAGGGGGAAGAAATGCATGAAAACAAACTACCTACACTAAAGAGGTGATACACCAAAATAAAGGTTGACCTTCCACATCCAAACTCAGAATCAAGGAAAATGCAAATATACTCTACACATCTGGCAGAAGAACCAGGCTGCTAAGACTAACAGGGAGGCTATAATGGAAAATACATAATAGAGGTTTACCAAGGTGCTATGGAATGCACACTTACGAGCAACTTCCTCTATTCTGTCCTTCTCAAATATTGCTCTTCTCCTTTCAGCTGCAGGAATGGCCCTTGTAGATGACTGGTCTGTTGGCATTAACCTATGAAAGCATCAAAGATAATGACTAAACACAAATAATACTCATGACATACACAGCAAATCTATCCAAGATGGAGGCAAAAGACTGTATTTTATTGATTTAGGTGGAGAATTTGCAGAGCTATGCTCTTTACAAAATTGGAGAAGATCCTTCCAAATGATCAAGTCAACGTATTTATATGGAAAGAGCCAAGAGGATTTCTCATTGGCTTTTGCTTGCAAGTTGCAGCTTGAGTCTTCCTTGGGAAGAGGGAAAACACTGTTGATGACATCATAAGTCTATTGGGACCATGCTTGTTGCCTCATTTTGCATGCTGGTTTGCTCCTCTGGCGGCTGGGTGGGCCTTTTCCTGTGTTTTGCAGGCCTTTTTTGCTGCTTGATGTTGTGGGCGGCAATTTTACCACCCAATGTCATGGATTGCATGCATCAATATTGCCGATGTCAGCTGATTTGGCTGTCGAGCATAGCAATTTTGCCGATGTCGGCCGAGTAGGCTACCGAGCGCGGCAGTTTTGCCAACGTCAGCTGATTTTGTGGCCTTTTCCTCTGCTTGTGTTGTGGGTGGCAATTTTGCCACTGACTGCATCTATTTGCGGTCTCCTTTTACCCACCAGTGTTATGGGTAGTGAAATTTTGCCACTCGCTGCATTGTTCTTGTAAACGTCTGCCCTCTTTTTGCCTTAGTGTTAAACACCCCAGTTTTTTCCTCTCCTCTTTTGTGAACATTTGAAGACTCTGCCTTATGCTACCATGAATGCCAATGAATGAGGCCGATGAGCCAATGCTTTGAAACAAAGCTATTGAACCCTGAAGGTGGACCTTGAAACCCAAAATTAACTGGCCTTTCATAGCTAGTGCAGAAGGTGACCGAGATTTCACCAGAGGGGCAAAATTGGGTCAACAAATTGGCAACTCCCAGGGGAAGCATGCCTGCTATGTTTAAGACCTAGTTGCCTTTGAATACCATTGGGCACGAAGTCAAATGCAGCTTGAAAGAATTAATAATAGCCCAAAAGATCCCAGAATCAAAATATATAGAATTTACCCCCACACACAAAGGGAAACACACAAGACTAAAAACAACTAATTGTGCAAACTACACTTAGGGAAAATAGGGAAAACTACAAGGGAAACTATGTACAGCCGAACCAAAAATTAGTGGCAATACTTCAGATGTATCCCATTAACTAGGATACATAGTTCTTCACCGTCCAACTTGGAGAGTTGGAACACGTTATATTGCTTGCATTGAGTAATCATATAAGGACTGCTCTAGAGGGCATCAAATTTTGCATGTTTTCCAGGTTTAGCTCTGTCTTCATCCCATTTCAAGACAATATCTCCTTCAGCAAAATTTTTTGACAAATATTTCTTGTCGAAATGTCTTTTCATCTATTATTGGTGACTGATCATAGAGACCATGGCCCGATTCCATACCTCCTGGAGCTCCATTAGTTCACACAACTTGACCTCCATGCTACTTCCTTTTTCCAGTTGCAGCTGATGAGTGAGGTCCAGTGCTGGCAATTCAAGTGAAATGGGAAGCCTTACTTCCCTTCCATACATGAGCGTATATGGAGAATTTCTGATTGCTCTCTTTGGGGTGATCCGATTGGCCCATAGCGCTATCTTCAGCTTGGCATGCCAAGTTCTCTGATTTTCTTCCATGGTCCTCTTTATAATCCTGATCAGATTTTTGTTAGTGGACTCAGCCAGCCCATTCCCCTGCGGGTAGTAATTTGATGAAGTGCTGAGGTATATACCATACCTTAGCACCCATTCACTAGTTTTGGTTCCCAAAAAAGCCAAGGCATTGTCTAAAATTATAGTGGCTAGGACCCCAAAACGTGTCACTAAGTCCTCATAGAAATCCAGGACTGCACTTTCATTCGCTTCCTTCAAAGCAATGGCTTCCACCCACCTGGTGAAATAATCCATAGTAGTCAGGACCCATTTGTGTCTGGCACTAGAGGGAGGATTGATCATCCCTATGAAATCCAGGCCCCACTGCATGAATGGTTGTTCAACTTGAATGGGCTGTAGGGGCATGGTAGCCAATCATTGCTTTCCATCAAAAAGTGCACACTTTTAGCACTTCCTTACCTAGGCATGGGTATCCTTAAAAAGAGTGGGCCAAAAATAGCCAGCTCTCATTATTTTTGCTGATGTGGTCTTAGGGGCAAAATGGCCACCTGTTGGCCCATCATGAAACTCAGCTAATACCTTGTCAGCCTGACTGGGGTCAATGCATCTCAAGAGAACCCCGGAGAGATCCTTCCTAAATAATACTCCATCAATCAAGACATAAGGAGGGACTGAAGTTTAAAATACCTTCTTCCGGCCCTATCGAGACCCTACAGACATTCACCTGTAAGAAGGAAATTCCTCATGTCTAGCATCCAATCTCTAATGACAGCTGGTTCTTTTGCAGTGGCTACGTCATGGATCAACAAGCTATCTTCACCCTTTTATCTCAAATCTACTGCTAGTTGTTCACACAGGCCCCTTCCTCTCACCAACTTGGCAATTTTGATGTCTATGTCGTACTCCATCACTTTGGTGATCCATCCTACTCTTTTCTCGTTTAAGTCTTGATTGGTCAAGAAATCCTTGACGCTAGGATGTGGAACCATGAGATGGATCCTGCTATTTAACAACATATATCTGAATTTCTTCAGGCTGTGCACTACTGCCAGGACTTGCTTCTCTACGTAGGTGTACTTGATTTCAAAGTCCTCTAACCCTTGGCTGAAGAAGGTGAGTGGTTTCTCGAGGTCATCACTATTTGCCTAAGTAAGCATAGCAGATATTACTTCTCCATTGCTGAAGGTATAGAGATTGAGGTCTTTTTTGAAGTTGGGGCTGATTAGAGTGGGAGCCTGGGTCAAAGCCTACTTGATGGCTTCAAAGTTATCTTTTCTTGGTGTTGTCCACTTGAATTCTTCACCCTTCCTTAACATAAAGGTTAGGGGTTTAACTATTTCAGCAAAGTTCAGAATGAACCTCTGATTGAAATTTATCCAGCCAAAGAAACTCTGCAGGCCTTTCTTGTGCTTTGGTAGGGACATCTCTAGAATGGAGCGGACCCTCTCGGGGTCAATAGATAAACCTTCCTTGGACACAATGTGACCAAGAATTTTCCCCTCATGAATAAAAAATACACATTTCTTTGGATTTAGGGAGATGCCAAATTCCCTATACTTCTCAAAAATATGCCTGAGGTGTTCCATGTGCTGGCCTGCCCCCTTGGAGAAAACCGTTATATCATCAAGGTACACTAGCACGTTCTTATTTATCAAACCACTAAAAGCCATGTCCATGGCTCACTAGAAGGTAGCACCATCATTGGATAGCCTAAAAGGCATCTTCTAGTAGGTGAACGTTCCCCATTTAGTGGTGAAGGCTGTTTTGTATTGGTCGTAGCCTCACACCAGAATTTGATTATATCCTGAATAACCATCTAGGAGGGAGAAACATTCAGAACTAGTTACCTTTTAGAGGATCTGCTCCATGTTTGGGAGGGGATAATGATCCTTCAAAGAGACTTTATTAAGGTCTCTGAAGTCGACGTACAGCCTGATTTCCCCATTTTTCTTTCTAACTAGAACCAAATTGGCCAACCATGAGGAATGTTTGATGGGAAATATAATGCCAGACTCAATCAACTTGACCAATTCTTTTTGCATAAGGAGTTCGATCATCAGATTAACAGGCCTCTACTTTTGTGTGACTGGTTTTGTGCCTTCATCTAATTTAATGGTGTGCTGGGTGAGTCTTGGATCGAAGCCTTTCAAGTCACTATAATTCCAGGTGATGACATCAGCAAACTCCTGACACAGCAGATTGAAAGCTTGTCTTTCTTGAAATGTGCAGACCTTACCAAGCGCTAGCAACTTATCATTGAAGATTTCAACTTTTTCATAATTCTCCTCTCTAGTAGTGATGCACGCTTTATCATCTCTTAGTTGGTCATCTCTATTGAAAATACTTTCAAGTGTGACTAGACCGTTAGGGAGTTTATTGTTCTTCAATTAAACAATCTAATTTTTGTATTGCTGCTGTAATTTTGCTTGATTGTGGACCGCAAATTCAGCTTCTTCCTGCAGGAAGAGAGCTATATGCTGGTCACTTTTGAAGACCTACCAATTTATAACATTGTCTGGAATTGAAGACCAAACCACCACTTTTAAATGGTGTGAACCACAATCCCTGCTTATCTCTTTTGAAACATCAAATTGGGCACCAACAACTGCCAGTCAGTCAGCTTGCTTATTTTGTTCTCCAAGAATCGACGTAATGTTAAGAGCAAGGAAATCCTCCATCAAGTCCCAGACCCTGTGCTTGTAAGACTTCAGCAAGGAGTTCTTGGTCAAGTTTAGGCCTCTTATTTGGTTCACAATTAGTTCACTATCTCCCAAGATTTGCAACTTCCTGATCCCTCTCTTTTTTGCCCACTCAAGTCCATAAATCAAAGACTCATATTCTACAATGTTACATGTGTAATAGAACTGGAAATAGAAAGCTGAAAAGTACCTTTCTTTAGAAGGGGAAACTAACATTGCCCCACCACCAGCACCTAATTTACTTCTGGAACCGTCAAAGTATAGCTACCACAGGTGAAGGTCTTCCTTGTTCTCCTTCATTATATTGGGCATGACGGTGCCTTCTTCATGCAAGCAATAAATGCCAAGGTCTACTTCCTCAATAAACTTATAAGGATCGTGCTCAAAGTTATCACTTCCCCACTCATCCAAGAGTAGATCTGTGACTCCTTCAAGAGCAGAAGATGAAGATTTGTCTGTCTGAGACTCTTCTAGATCGATGATAGTGTAACTGACATTCACTACCTTGGGTGAATAGGGCTCTAGGTGGTCCTTGTAGAGTGGCTCAGATTCAATTTTCACTTTGGTCCCGTACTTGGTTCTGAAAACTAGATATGACCAATTCGCTGCTAGATAACCACCTATCTTGGACATAAAGTCCCTAGACAAACAGATTGCAAAATATGGAGGAATGTCCGCTACCACTACATCATGGGGGATTGAGAATGTTGGGTAGGCATGCAATGTTAAACTCAATCCTTTCAAGATTCTAACTATCTTTGCAGGCATCCCATCTACTTGCAAGACTCCTTTGTTTATTGCTTCATACTTTAATCCCATCTTGTTAGCAATGCACTTTGGCATCACTGAAGTGTTGGCCCTACTGTCGATTAAGCAATTGTGTACTAAGAAATCCCCTATGATCAAAGATACATAAAAGGGGGAGTCCTTTCTTCTTTCTTTACTTGATCTGAAGCAGAAGGCTACCCATTCATCATTAGGACATTATTAGTGTTTACTGGGATGGCCTATCGATCTAGTTCATGCAATTCTTTCTTCAATACTTCCTTTTGTCTTGGAAGAGACAATGAATCCCAGAGAGAAATGTTCACGTGCAATTTCTTCATTTGATCAACTATATTAACTTGGGGGCTGATTCCCTTCATGTTTTTCTTTGGGCTGATCCCAGCTGGAGCTGTAGACTGAGGAGCTGGAGGCGTAGATGGTTGACCAAAAATTGGGGCCCTTTGAAAAGGGTTTGAAATGGAGTATTCATTGCTGCCTAAGGGGAAGCCTGCACTTCTCCAATTGCTCTTCTTTTAAATCTCATGTTGGCTGTAATGCAATCAGCCTAATTGCCTATAGCACCCCCATGATTAATTGCATAGAGCTCACCCTCTTCGTGATTTATCAGAGTAGAATCTGGCTGAGTTTGATTATTACTCGTGCTGGGCTGAACTGGAAACTCAAAAAACTGAGAATGATCAGCAGCCTAATTTTTTGAATTCTAGAAAAAATTCATCATATCATTCGTATGGATAGCTTGTCCTTGACCATGTCCCATGGTCGAACAACGTGGCTGTTCCTGCACTAGATTGTTCTGAGTAGGCACCATGGCTTTAGATGATGAAGAGGGGCCTGAGTTATAATTCTGATAAGGCCTGGTCTGAGTAAGCTGACCCTGTCCTTGATTATAGCCTTGAAAAGGGTTTCTAGGTGCTTGACCATAATGTTGATATCCCAAATTCAGCTTATTATTTTGAGCTTGTTGTCTCTTAAGGGCTACAAGTTCATTTGACATATTTTACAACAGGCTTTTTACCTCATGCAGTTCATTTGACAGAAATGACAGTCGACTTCTCAATGGCAGGCACAGGGGCTAATGTGGGCACAATGATTTGTATAGGGGGCAGCATTTCTGGGAAAAGTGGCATGTTGGGCCTAGGAGCGATCTTTTCTGGCTTGTACCAAGCAATTTTTGGCTGCTATGGCAATGTCATAAGTAGCTGGCAGTATGTGCCCTCCCATAGATTGGATCATCACAGCAATATCACTGTTCAATGCTTTTAAATAGTACAAGAAAGCATAGTTGGGAGTCAGCCTTACCAGGATGGGAATTCTATCCCAAGTCTTTTGAAAATGCGTGTTGAAGTCCTGCATGTACTCGTGCAGAGCTCTCTTTATAGTTGTCAGCTGCTCAACAAGAGAGAGGCCATCACTTTTTTCCCCAAAATGACCAGTTAAATGAGTGCCCAATTCATTCCAAGAATGTATAGAATTCACAGGCAAGGTTTCATACCAATCAAGGGCCTTCCCTTTCAGAGACAAAGCTAGCAGTCTGATGGCAATATTTTCTTCTGTTATATTGTGAATATTGCAAAGGTTGGCAATATTCTTGATATGCTCAACAACTGTAATAGGTCCCACTCCATCAAAAGAGGGCACATTTTTTAGAGCCGTTCTGGGAATCAGATCATAGCGTGGGAGGTTTAAAGGGCTCTCACTGCAGAAAGCTGCAAAAGGCAATGCCATGGCTGGAACAGGCTGTAACTGTGGCTGAGCTGGGTTGGTGTTCCTAGCAACAAGTCTAGGAGGATTTACTAATGGATAAGGGTGAGTTCTTTCAAACCTGAGCCTTTTAGCAGAGTTTAAAGGTAGCTCAATGAATTCAAAAGGGACCCTTCTTGAAGCTGACCTTGTGGTAACCTTTGGCATAGAAGTTTAAGTGACTGGTCTTAAAATAAAGAACTGAGCTCTTACCAGTGGAGTCACCAGATGCTGGAAATATTTGAAATGACTGTAGTAGGACCAACATCAATCTTGAAATACTACTGCATTAGAAACTAATAAAATTACAGTCCCATCAGGGCATGCCAAAACTGTTGACGCTGGAGATTACACCCAGTGGCAGGAAAATAGGTTCCTGCCTTCTCCCCGCAACATGGAAACCCCTCTCTCACCTGTGGGATGGTGAAGTAGGAGAGGAGAGTCTCTAGGTATGGGCTAGTTCCCTCTGATGTATCTTGTTTGTTTCAGGTAATGCAAAAAATAATGGATATACAGCTATATACTGGGGGGATGAAAAGGGGGAAGAAATGCATGAAAATAAACTACCTACACTAAAGAGGTGATACACCAAAATAAAGGTTGACCTTCCACATCCACACTCAGAATCAAGGAAAATGCAAATATACTCTACACATCTGGTAGAAGAACCAGGCTGCTAAGACTAACAGGGAGGCTATAATGGAAAATACATAATAGAGGTTTACCAAGGTGCTATGGAATGCACACTTATGAGCAACTTCCTCTATTCTATCCTTCTCAAATATTGCTCTTCTCCTTTTAGCTATAGGAATGGCCCTTGTAGATGACTGGTCTGTTGGCATTAACCTATGAAAGCATCGAAGATAATGACTAAACACAAATAATACTCATGACATACACAACAAATCTATCCAAGATGGAGGCAAAAGACTGTATTTTATTGATTTAGGTGGAGAATTTGCAGAGCTATGCTCTTTACAAAATTGGAGAAGATCCTTCCAAATGATCAAGTCTATGTATTTATATGGAAAGAGCCAAGAGGAGTTCTCATTGGCTTTTGCTTGCAAGTTGCAGCTTGAGTCTTCCTTGGGAAGAGGGAAAACACTGTTGATGACATCATAAGTCTACTGGGACCATGCTTGCTACCTCATTTTGCATGCTGGTTTGCTCCTCTGGCGGCTGGGTGGGCCTTTTCCTGTGTTCTGCAGGACTTTTTTGCCCCCTGATGTTGTGGGTGGCAATTTTACCACCCAATGTCATGGATTGCACGCAACAATATTGCCGACGTCGGCCGATTTGGCTGTCGAGTGCAGCAATTTTGCTGATGTCGACCGAGTAGGCTACTCGAGCACAGTAGTTTTGCTGACGTCAGCTGATTTTGTGGCCTTTTCCTTTGCTTGTGTTGTGGGTAGCAATTTTGCCACTGACTACATCTATTTGTGGTCTCCTTTTACCCACAAGTGTTGTGGGCGGTGATTTTTCCACCCGCTACATTGTTCTTGTAAACGTCTACCCTCTTTTTGCCTTAGTGTTAAATGCCCCAATTTTTTCCTCTCCTCTTTTGTGAACATTTGAAGACTCTGCCTTATGCTACCATGAACGCCAATGAATGAGGTCGATGAGCCAATGCTTTGAAACAGAGCTGTTGAACCCTGAAGGTGGACCTTACAACCCAAAATTAACTGGCCTTTCATAGCTAGTGCAGAAGGTGACCGAGATTTCACCAGAGGGACAAAATTGGGTCAACACATAGATTAATGGTTAGTTAGATAGATACCTTTTTTAAATTTTTGTCTTGCATTGGAATTCCATCATGAATAACTAAGTAAGATTTGAGTAACTTAATTTTTAAGTTAGCATAAAATAATAATCACAAATGATATGAAATAATCATGATGAGTATTTATGTTGTATTTTTAAGGACTCAAAATATTCATTTTTTCAAAAATATGTACAACATGATATGGAAAATGATAATAACACTATAATGTGATACACAAAATAACCTTGACTGAAAAAACACATAAATAATTAAAAACATGAATAAGTTTTGTTTTGTACAAAATGGAGTGAAAACATGATATGAAAAATAATAATCACATTATAATTTAATACAAAAAATAACCTTGAAAAAATTATAAAAAGATGTCAAAAGAGTAAACAATGTGAAAATAAGACAGACACAAACTAAAATAAAAATTTCACACAAACAAATAAGTAAAAGATAAAATAACATAAGTAAATGACAAGACACATAAGATTTAATCAAATGAAAATCAAACACAATAAAAAACTAAAACTTTAGGCAAAAAACACCTAAAAGGAATCAAATTATTATACTAACATCCTAGGTTAAGGTTAAGACCTTCATTCACCAATATCCATGACAATAGTAAACAATCAATGAGGAATCCATAAGAGAACCATACGGATATGGATGTCAATGTGAAAACTTGAATTCAAATTCTAGATATAAAACTAGTGGTATCATGCTTGGGGGAATGGGATGATAGGGATTATATTGGCTGAGCTAACCCTATAGATCCCATGTCTTTAAGCACTACCTACCTAATCCACCTTGGACAAAGTCCATGTGGGGATATTAGACCAGGTGTAGTTCTCCCAATATGGGAAGTGATGATAAAGTGGTTTTATTGATGATTGTTTTGTGTATATTAATATATGAATGATTTACCTCTTAAGAATAATGAGTTAGTGAATGATAATGCTTGGTTTGATTGCTAGCTTGGATGGTAGATGTGGATAAGTAAAGTGTTTGTGTGTAGTTAGAATGTTATATGAAAGTGTCTATGGAAATTGATTTGATATGATTGGTCATTTATAAGATGTTCCTATAACATGAGTAAGGAAATATATATGCAAATACAATGAGAAAACCTTAAGCTAATATGCTATGAAATAGATGGTGAGAGAAGTGACAACATGGGAATATACAAGTGATAACTACAATGGGATACCCCTAGGTGACTAGGGTGGATATATACAATGAATTACTCATGGAACTATAAACTTGTTTTTCATCATGGTACTTACTTAAATCACTAGTAAATTGGTTTTCACTTGTGGATGTACTATTTTTCTTTTTTTGCTCATTTTTCCAATATTTTGACATTTTTGATTTTTGATTATTTTTATATATTTTGACACTTAATATATTAACAAAAAAAATAAGTTATCAATAAAATAATTTAATGTGTATGATGTTCATAGGCTCATCAAGCTCATTTCCATCTTCAGTAGCCAACCTGTAAGCTCTAAATCCATAACTGGAAATAATGAAATATGGGCCCAACCACTTGGGTTAAAATTTTCCTTTCTTTGCTTTATCATCATTATTATTCCATTGGTTTTTCATTAGAACAATATCTCTAATTTATAATTACCTAAATTTAATCCATTTATTATAGCTATGGTGAAGGAGGTTTTGGTAAACTTATGGGTGGTTTAAAGCATTGAGGTATTTCTCAGCTAGAATATCAAGTTCATTATGACATGAAATGTAATAAGATTCATCATCAGTTATGATTTATAAGTAAATACATAAATATATAATATTGACTTATTTAGGTAGAATAGAGTTTCTTCCATATAAATTGAATATGGGGATGGCCCTGTGGATGTGTGCATGCTAATGCAACATACCCATAGGGTGGGATAAAGCTATGAATTATAGTCTTGACCAACTACATTTATAAATCATTTAATGATTTAGATAATTTATTTATTTATTAGCTCCACTTGTCCATTTCATTATAGGTAATATGGAGGGGACCATTTGTTTTTGATATGGAAGGTAACGAAAAAGACCTTTACCTATTTCTTGAAGGATTTTCTATTATCATAGATGATAATAGATGGGATTCAAAAAAGACAAACAATATGATTCAATATAAACTCATAAATTTATTTTTAGTGAAATATGTTAAGGGTATTGATTTGAACCACTTGGTAAAATATTCAGTGGCAATAATGATGTGCTTTTAGCCACAAGATGAATTAGGATTTATTTTTCCAATGAGGTCTAATCCCCATGTGGAGAATGGCCAAGGTATTGTAATGGGATGAAAATATTATGAAAGGATTTTTATGATGTCACCATGTTTTTAATAAGTCACACATTTCTTAATATGAGCACAGGAAATAGATTCCATTATAGGCCAATAATAACCTACGCATAAGAGATTTTTATCAAGGACTATGCCACGAGAGTGAACACCAAAAATTCCCTCATGAACTTATATAATAGTTTATGTGGGTTATCTAAAATTTAAAAAATTTAATATGATTCCATCATAACCTATTTGATACAAATTTTGATAAAGGATGGTGTAACAAGTGCATTGGATCAATGTTTTGCATTGATTATGGGTTAAATTAGATGGAAGGTTGTTATTATGGAGGTATGCATAAATGTCATTATACCATGGATAAGCATGACTAACCACATTTAAAACCATCTTAGAATCAATATTGTCACATGTTGGTATCATTAAGTACTCTACAAATAATTTATTTTTCTTTATTTTTAAGATCAAGTAATGATCCAATAGTTGCTATGGTGCTAGTTGCTTTGTTATTAATTTATGGATCTTATTCAAATTTTATAGATTTAAAACACAATTGTAGACTATCCACCATCCTATTTTATGGGATTCAATTATCTTCACAAGATTTAAATTCATTTGTTACTTGATTAACTATTAGTTTGGAATCACCAAATATAATAAGATATTAGATAACCCACAGTATGGAAAGTTTAAAACCATCTATGAGGGCTTCATATTCTATTATATTATTTGTAAATGGAAAATAAATATAGAATGCCTTTGTAATATAATCCCCATTAGATATAAATAGTAGGATACCTTTCCCTAAACCATGACCTTTAAAAGAACCATCAAAATATAGCTGTCAGAGTAGGGTTTTTATCAATGGACATTATTGTTTCATCTAGGAAAGTTATAACAAGAGGTGTATGATCTTCATGATGAGCCTCTACTAGTGAATATACTATAACTTGTCCCTTGATTAATGTTTTATTGACATAATTAAGATTAAAATCACTAAGAAGTATGACTCACTTAGCCATTTTACATTTTAAATCTTTTTTGGGTAAAAGATACTTAAGAGGGTTAATTTTTTCAATGATTTTAGTTTGATTATTGAGAATGTGGTATTGAAGTTTTTGGGAAGCAAAAACAACCATGAGACATGCCTTTTCCATTGGATATTAGCTAAGTTCATATGAAACCAAATTTTTTCTTAGATAATATACTTCCCATTCTTATCCATTGTTATCATGTTGTTCCAACAATACTCCCAATGCATATTGATTAGTTGATATGTACAAAAGGAAAGTCCTGTCAGTAATAGGTGTAATTAAAACTAGTGTTTTGGAAATATATTTCCTAAGATGTTCAAATGCCTTACTAAAATTCTAATTTTAAGTGAAAGGAGTGACTTTATTAATAAATAATGTGAATGGATGATAGATGCTTGAAAGTTGATATATGAATCATCTGATTGCTTGGATTTTGCCTTGCAAACTATGAAATTGTTTGAGATTTTTGGGTGGAGGAATATTCATGATAGAATATATTTTATAAGGACCAATGTTTATGACATTACATGCAATAATGAAACCAAAAAAAATTCTGTATCTCACCCAAAAACACATTTTTCTGGGTTCAAGTGAAGCTTGTATTCCCACATTCTCTCAAAGATTTGATAAAGTAATTTTGGATGCTCTACTCTAGATTTGGATTTGTAAAGTATGATGTTGTGTAATCATATATTTAAAAATGATAGTCACTACTCTTTGATGTGTGGCTCTAAATTATTTAGACCAAAGGGAATTACTTAATATATAAAGATACTCCAAGGTGTTGTAAATGATAATTTTATGTTGGTCTTCCCTAGCTATTCTGATTTGGTTATAACCTAAAAAGATATCCATTAAAGAAAACATTTCATAACTTGTGGTAGAGTCCATAATATCTCAAACACACACACACACACACACACACACACACACACACACACACACACACACACACACACACACACACACACACACACACACACACACACACACACACACACACACACACACACACACACACACACACACACACACACACACACACACACACAACAATGGGAATTCATCCTTAGGACATGATTTATTGATATCTTTGAAGTCTATATAAACCTTGATTTATTATGGATTCTTTAACACTAGTAAAATTTTGGATGTACAATATAAATAGTTGATGGGGTGAATGAAACCAAGCTTTAATGGCTTCTTTAACCCTACCTTTAGTAAAATTACGACCTTGGGATTCATTTTTCTATGTTTTTAATTTATGGGTTTTGCATGTAGATAAACCATAAGGTGATTCACAACTATAAAAGAATCAAGCCCTAACATATCTATATAAGATAATTTTAAACACATTGGATAATTATCTAAGTAAAAGAGTGATTATTTATCATTATTTTAGATTTAAGGAAGAAACAAGATTGACTATTTTTGGATTTTCTTGTGTTTCAATATTGATAAAAATGGTGTCTTCAACTAGGTGTGTTGACTCTTCTTGGTATTTTGAGGGTGGTGGAGTAAGTTGAATTCATCCTCAAGGTCTTATTTATGTTATGTTGATGTTTAAATTATTTATTTATGTAATAATTATTCCCCAAAATTTGTATGATTATCTAATTAAATAGGAAATCCCTTCTTATGATTGCCTACTAGAATATCTTATCTTGTTCTCAAAAATTCTAAAATTACTTCATAATTTTTAAAATGATCAAACATATGTTTTCATGTTGGTCCCATTGAATTAAAAATCAATATCTGAGGTCAAGTGTCAAAATGACATTTTCATGAAGAAGGTTGATTAAAGATAGGTCTTCAAAGTGGTTGTAAATAGAATCTATTTCATTATCCAAAGAATCTTCCTCTAAATAACTAAAAATTTGGAAAAGTGTGTTCCTTAAATTGAGTAGATTAATCCCTATGTTATGGAAGGCTTCATTATATTTTAACATGATAGGATCTATTAATCCTTGTTCATGAAGATGAAGGCCATTACCTTTATAGTTCATTATTTTGCACATAATGGATTTAGCTATAGGATATTTATTATTAATGAAACAAGTAGCTATTTCATCATAATAAAGCTAGGAAGGATATAAATATCCAATGTATTCATCATAAATAAGACCACCTTCAACAAATTTTGTTTTTCCAAGTTTTATAAGCACTTGAGTGTACATTATATAATGGGACTTGCCATGATTATGTGGAGAAATATGAATTTTGATTATGTAATTATAATCTTGAATCTCATATTCACCCATGCCTTTCAATTATTTTGAATTGGGATGGAGGCGATGGATTAGCATAATAAGTGGATTGTTGATTAGAAGCTAGATTAGTAGATAACATTTATATTAAAGTAGAGGTGGATGGTGTATTCAACTAACCAATGAGATGAGGTGTTTTAAATAATGTATTAGGATGTATGTAGTTTTAAATTGTAGATGATTAATCAATAAGATTAAAGTTATCTTTAGTAATAGGGAGATGGTTGTATTTTTTATAACACCCTTCCAATAGTTTATAATATTGGAAGGGTTGGGGATCACTTGGGATAGTTACTTTACATGCCATCATGAAATAATTTCATACATTGGTCTAAAGTGGAGAGTAAAACATTCAATTAATGTAGCCATGGATGAAAAATAAGTAAATTATAGGGTAAATAAATATCAAACACATGGACTAATGTTTCTTATATGATATACCCCACCATCAAGGGAAGATAAATGGTACCCATAGACTATAGCTCATTATTATCATATGCCTTGATTGTAATTATATTGGATTGTCATGTTGTTTTTGAATATCATAAGTGTTTAATTAACCTATATGTACAAAAATTTAAATCTAAGTCATCTATCAACACCCTCTTTATTTTATGTCTAGAGATAATTAATTATATATACAATGGTTGATTGTGAATAGATCCCAAAAGGGAGAACTAAGAATGGTCAAACATAACATTATTGTTAGTGGACATATTTCCAAATAATTATTTAAATCTATACATATGGATGTCTTATGGGACAACTAGACTCTTTGAGGACATTATATAGAATTTATTTATATATAGGCAAAGTCCTTACAATTTCTAATCTAAAAATTGTTGATGTGGGTTTTATGAATACATAAGAACAATCACGAGGTAAACTTTAACATTTTGGGATCTTGGTGAATATTGAATTCACTTATGGGTAAAAGTTATAGGTATTCAGTCTTGCAGTGATCATTGGTGGAATGGAGGTGAGTGAAGCAACTATTAACTAGGATGGTTTAAATATGAATATGAATCCTAGATTCACTTGGGTTGAATGGACTGGAGATGGAATTAAATAAATATTTAAAGAGACTAAAAATAAAGGAAATGGTAAGGAAGGAAAGAGGATTTGTAAGTAAAGAGATTAAATTATTTCTAACTAGATTTAGAAAAAGGACAAATACCAAAGGAATAATGCTTTCATCTCAATGTTATTTTAACACACATAACTTAAAAACATATTAAAATGGTACATGAAATACAATGTAATTAACTTTTAGTTATCTTTTAAAGGTTTTTTTTATTAAGACTATTGTAACATTTCTTAATAAAATATTATAGCAAATCCCAAAGCGCACATTTGAATAATAATAACTCAATCTAGGAAGTTGCATCAAATGACATTTATGTTGACTATTTTGACCATAAGTCAAAATGAGTCAACCCCATATAGTCCAAAATATGATATGGGGGCATATTATAATTTCATATGGTGTGTCATGGTTCATTTCATGTCATTTAATGTGCTTCTATCCTAGGTCATAGTCCATATTAGTCCTTATGTATTTCTATGTCACTTAAGGATCATAAATGAAGTTGGTATAGTTTATATGATGTCCAAGTGTTATAATATATTTTATAAAATCAAATATTTTATATTAATTTTTAATAATGTCAGGACTGATTGAAACTTATAGGTTCCTAACTAAAAATCAAGAAAATAAGTGAAAAGAGGGAGTTTAGAATGTATGTACAGCCTATGGGAGAGAGTTTCACATGGGAGAAGATTATGAAGTGACCAATTAGCTTACTTAACTCCATTTAAATGTTTTATCTGATTTTAATGTGACAAAAGTGGACCAAAAACATTATATCTCTCCATTGCTCCACTAGGCAAGAAGAACTAGTTAGTAGGTTTATTTTTGGTACAACCAGTAGTGGGACTTTTAGGTAAAATTATCTTTGTTTTGGTTATTATAATTTTTTAGCTTCACATTCATGTTAGGATTTAAAGGATTGGATTCTTATGATTTATGAACCCTCCTTTAGAAGTTGACTATCTTTTTCTACATACTAATCCCCATACCCTATAGGTTTTAATTCTATTTGAGGTTATCCATATAATAAATATAATGAAATGGATTCCATATAATGTGAACTTACTTTTCACATGTTTCCCATATTTTTTTTCATGCTTATAAGTGTTTTTGTGAGTTCAAACCTCTTAGGTTGTAGGTTGAGTATGTTAATGAGGTTGCAGTAAGATTTAAACACTTGCAGAAGGTTTATTTCTCTATAATGTTTTAAAATGGATATGATATTTTCTAATTAATGTTTTCATGTCATAAAAATCATCTTATTTCCAAAGTTAATATCTCAATATCATGCATTGAACTATACACACAATCATATGTAACACACAATCAACTCCCTACAACCTTCCAACTGCAGTCATGGTGACTTGAAGTGTGAAAATGGTGATGGAGGTGTGATAAAAAATTTAAAGGTGTTTAATACATTATTTTAGTATGATTTATCAAGTTATACCCTCCAATGGCACCTAAAGAGTTATGACAGATAGTGTAAACAAAATACACAATCATATACCATAGATGCATACCTACAAGTGCTTATAAATAGATATCACATTGAAATTAGTATTGAAACTTGTTTCAAGACTTGTAATGTTTTAATCATTAATTTTATCACCTTTGGAAGGTATATATATGATTTAAATCCTAGATGGCATACACACTTCTCAAGTCTTGCATTCATTACCTTGTCTGCAACATCAAGGCATACCTACAAGAGGATAAGAATATTAATTTAGGAGTATTAAAACTTGTTTAAAATCCTTAAAGTTTGGAAGGATGAATTTTGATAATTTTAGAAGGTATAAACCTCATTTAATTCTCATATATCATGCATCTTGCCTATACTTACAATCACTACCTGCATACAAAAATGCACACCTACAGGTGGCCCCATAAAGATTTGAAAGTGTTATTAAAAGGTGTGTAAACATGTATTAAGAACCTTATTAAGGTATTATTATGTTGGATAAATCATGATAGTCATGTTTGAAAATTTGGATTGGAAAGAAAGAGTGAAAATTCACTTCAAGAGAAGAGAACTGAGGTTTAAGGACTTGTTTCTCTTAAACCCTAAAATAGAGGCCTAGCCACTTTTGATGATGTCATGGAATAGTGTAAAAATATGTTTATATTAATATTAAGTTTTTCATCATGAATCCCTCATATAGGGGTAGAACCTTGAAAAAGAGAATGGGTTTTGACTAAAGGTTCATGATGTTCAGAGGTCTCTAATTTTGACATTTGTTCACTATAGCTATTTAATGTTGTCTATAGTTTTAAACCTTAAAAAACATCATATTCCAAAGTTTAAATGTAAGGGCATGTATATTTATGGTAAGTGTTCCTATAAGGAAGACACCAATGTTTCATAGGTCATCAACAAAGGTTAAAATATAGGGTTTTGACCCATCAACACCTACAAGCGTGCTTTTCCCTAAGACAACTTACCTACAGTTGAATGTAGACTCCTATAGGTCCATGAGGCAAGTTTATACATGGAAACATAAAAACTTGCTAGTAAAATATAACTTATATAACCTCAAAGTGATAATAGACCATGTGGCATAGATTTTAAGATGGGTACTCACATATATAACCCTTGTTTTTTCACAAGGGTCAACTGCATTTGACTGTAGTTGATAGTGAGAAAGAGTATGGTGTTATGAGTGATGACATAGCATGAAAATGATGTGAATAGATATAAATGGATGTCAAATTACATTGTTAATTCTAATAAGGTATTTATGAATCATATTTAAGGTTCAACCATGTAGTATGCACCTACAAGTGTCTTTTTCAAGCAAGAAAACATAATTACTAGTCTAGACTAGTCAAGTTCAAGGTATATGTTGAAGTGTTTGGAAAGGTTTGGTTGGTAATTAGGTATGGATCACATTCATCATGGTTTTAATTTACTTTTAAGACCCTCATATTTTATAAATAGGGGAAGGAGAGATTATAACAAGGCAACCTATAGTCACATGTCTAAAGCCTACACAATCAACTTTATCATAGTCTACCTTGAGGGTTTTATGATGTTTGGAGGAGATATTCATGTAATAAAGATATAAAAATTTATATAGATCATACTCATAACTTGGATAACCTCACCATACCTTCCTTTTATATGGGATAGTAGGGGAAGTTCCCTCTATTTTGTCTCAGATAGAGGGCACTCCCCAAAGACGTAAATCTTGTAGGTTGGTCATGAAAAGGAAAATAAGGTGTACCTCAAAGAATCAAAATGGAATCACTAATGTTTGGTAGAGGGTACACAAGGTACATAAACAAACCACTAAGAGGCTAGAAGGCTTAGGGCTTTTATGGGATATAAGATATCTATAGTGGTTATCTAGTTTGTCAGCTTACACCAAGTTATATATAGAATTGTAAACTAAGTTAAGGATAGCATGGTAAATAAAACAAAGGATTAATGTATCTATAATGGATATAACCACATTAAAATAAGTAACTAAGACGAGACAATTGACTACATATAATGTCGAATAAAGAGAGCTAAAATTTGATATGTAAACCTATAAGCAAAGGGAATTTTAAGACAAATGAAATATGTTTTAATAAATAAATAATTTTTCAAGAAAGGGTTAAATATCATGCCTAAACTAGGTTTGAGTTATCTTTGTCTTCCAACACTATCATTTTCTAACAATACAATTTTGTAGTTTAGAAAGAGAGAGAGATTGTTTGAGCAAGTTGTATAATTTGTACTGAGCATGTAGAATTCCAGTATGTAATGAGAAATGTTCCCAAAGAGATAATGACATGTAATATAGGATATTTCAATTAATGAATATATATTTTAACCATATGTAAATGCAAGAAACTTTAGAAACTATTCTAAGCAATGCCCTAGCAAGCTAAATCACTAAAACAAATCAAACCCTAAAATGTATACTACAATAAATAAATAAATAGTTTTAATTTGCATATAAAAGTTCCCTCATATCAAAATCTAGAGAGATGTGTAGAGTTTCCAAAAAATGATTATCCAAGATAAGAAGTAAGAGAGGAAGAGGATCATTTTGTATGTGAGATGAGACCAGACCAAGAGCCAAAATTTATGGAAGAGTGAAGGAAAAGTTGACAATCTATGGAAGATCCAATGTAAAGAGAACAAGAGATAGGTGTAATGGAGTATTAAGGGAACAAGTAGAAATACACAAGCTTCAAGAACACTATAGATAGAAATGTGAATCACTAAGAATAGTTGTAATAGAGTAGGGCATCCCCTATCATAATGAAAGTTATTTTGCCAAGAAAGAACCAAGAGAGATTCAAGGAGGTAGCCAATATTTGAGTGTGATGATCGAGTGGGAAGATTAGATCAAGAATGTAGGATATATATAAAATAATAAGAATAAAATGAATGAGAAAAAGACATATATCTTAATCCTTAATCCACCAAAACACCAAAAACTAGCCATTTTTAGTCATTTGGGTCCAAACAAGGGGTTTTTCATGCATTATACCTAGGCCATGGATTTTGTGAAGGAAACATATGGCCTAGACCATATGTTTCCTCCCTAAGTCATGGCCTAGGTCAGAAAACTATCTAGGATGGTTAACAATCCTTTCAAAGGGCCCTAGGGGGTCCCTAGAGAGTCTGTCTAGTGTGAAATAAGACCAAAATGGATTGGGGATGTGTAGGGGATGAGAATATTATGCAAGAAAAGTCCTAGTGAGTGGAAAATTCCTTCAAGTGTGATAACTAGGGTTGGTAGTCTACATGTGAGTTTATGTGTACTCATAGGGAGGAGTAGGTATCATGGGAAGTATGATTACATATTTTCCTAAGGTACATATAGCTAGTATTTAGATGAATAAGGAGTGTTATACAGTACCTATAAGCCACACAAAATCCAAGGAAAATAAGAACTAAAAATATAAAAGAGAACATTACTTGCACTTACCAACAAGGATGGTGATGGAAGAAGTCAACTGTGTGATCCATGGGTGAGAATTCAAATGATACATAATCCAAATCCAACTCTACCTCCTACCAAGAAGTGAAATAAGTGATATCAAATCAAATCATAGTATCCAGAATGACATTCACTAAGGCATAATCCCTAATGTTCTCCATAGGTATATGGGTGAATTGGATGCCCTCAAAAAAGGAGAGAAAATCATGTACCACCATAAGGAGGGTGAGCAACTTAGAGCTAAGGATGAACCAAACACTATTTAGTTGAGTCATGGATAAGAGTGAGTCAAAGAATAAACACACATAACACGTGCATAACTCATAACCATTAGTCAAAGTTTTAATGATTGCATGATATTCGATAAAATTATTTGTCTCATTGGTAAGGAAGAAACTAGATATAATAAATTCATGGCCCCACAAATCATCACTAACCTAATCCATAGTTATCATTCTTGGGTTTCCTTGACTGTCACCATCTATGTGAATCACCTTTGAGAGGTGCACCATGATCGGGGTCAATGATGCAAGACTAGCAACTATTGAAATGTAATCTCAAATCAAGGTTTTATAAGTGAGTTGTAATAGGGAAACAAATAATGAAATCAAGACATAACCAATGTGGTTAACCAACTTTCTCCATGGTAAGAGGTAACAAGGGAAAGTAGGGGAAATTTAGAGAGGATGAAGACTAATCAACAAGACTAGAGGAAGTCCCAAACCACCACAGGTAGCTAACAACCTAACTTGCAACCATGAAATAATAGAGAGATAGGGAATTATAACAAATCAACTATGGAAAAGTAGATAAATGGCTAACTAAAAGAAGTACATCAAGTAACTTCTATCCCTGGGTGCCCATGAGATAGGCATAGGTCTAGGAGGTTAATGGGGACCTAAAAGGGCTTTTAAGGACAAAAATGAGGTTGTAATAGGCCTAAGGAAGCCCTAGATAAAAAAAGAGGCCATAAATACACTCAAAACATGATAAAACCCTTAAGATAGAGATTTCATGATCTGAAATGCAAAAAAAGGAAAAACACCCAAAAAGGGCCCACAAAAAGAAAGAAAAAGGGCCAAAAAGAGTAAAAATGAGAAAAGTGATTCATTTTCATTGTGAGAGATCCAAAGGATAACCCACCAGCTACCAAAACCCAAATGAAGCAAATGAGGATGCAGGAGTATGCCATAGGTGCATATGATGGTTTGGGTAAGTCCTTTGACCAATCTTTTTACAAATTTTAATCATTTTTGGGGTTTGGGATGCCCTAAAGTATTTTGAATTATTCTAAATGATATGGTGGACATATCAAGTGAAAAAATTATTTAAAATGATGGGTTTGGTGAAATTAAGAAAATGAGACAAATGATAACCCAAACCATGACCCATGGAGCAATAAATGGGAATCCCTATGGCTCCCCAAGGTGCCACACCCTAGGCTATGAGGGTGATGGCCTGGCTCACTACCAAGCTACATTTTTGCCTAAAAATCCATGACTTAGGGTAGTGAGGCCACATGACATGTCTCAGGGAGCTTGAAATAGTTTGAGAGGTCCCAGAAGGAGCCAAAATAGGAAGGAGAAGGGGGAAGCAAGCTAGATAGATAAAAAATATGTTTTTATTTAATCTTGCTCATTTCAAATCTATTAGAAAAATCATTTGCCTATTACTTAATTATGTAGATACATGGAGGAGTTATCCTACTAAAGGAAGGAGAGGTTTCACAAGTGAGGGAGTAGTTATTACAGAGAGATAGACCATATGAGGTGACCAACTAGGAGAGAGTCCCATGATGGTTAGCTAAGGAGACAAATGATCTAACTATAAAGGAATAGGATCACCTACAGAGTGTAGGACTTTGGATATTAGTACACATACCCTCATTACATTACTCCAAGGACTTGGTAAACATGTTGGTGAACACATGAGTACTAGAAAGACATGTGTTCTAGTTAGGGCCTAAAATAGAGGTCATCCTAAGCATTGAGGACATATACCATCTCTACAAGATGGAACCTATGGGTAGAGAGATAGAGATACCTTAGGTACATGATGCATCTATATCTGATCTCTACTTATTGGGAACCCACCCTCAATGGAACAACTATGGAGTATAGATCACATAGATATCATTGGGGGCACCACCACTCAGGAAAATGATAGAAAACACTATAGTCAAGAGGCTCTATTCGATTAAAAGTATAGGGTGACTAAAACTATCTTGGATAGGAATTATCCAATGCATGAAGGGAAGACATAAATATGCCTGGGGCTAGTATATCCTAAGCAAACTATACCAGCAATTGGATCACATCTAGTACATAGTGTCAAGTGTATTGACACATCCTAGCCTACTCATGTATTGGGATTATAAGAGGCTTATACTAACATGACCAATGACACCATGGGGAAGTGATTCATACCCTATGTTGGAGGAGGGAACTACATGGGCTGCATGGTTCACAGATAGGGATGGGATTATGTGGACATACTTAGATCTAGCTGTACTATGTAGATATGTCTATGATCCCTAAAAATACATGGTATGGCCAAAGGATGCAAGGTTAGAGACCTATCTAAGAGAGGATGAGATCTAAAATCCATAAGGGTCATACTATCATCTAAGGAGATAGGATCTAGGAGCACAAGAGAGATGGGCATACCATAGGCTAATGGGGGCTAAGCATGATAGGAAATCAAGATAGACTGAGGGTGAAGCAATGGAGAGAGTTAACCCTAGAGAGTACCACCACCACCAAGAGGATCATGACCTATTAGGGTGGATATAAAGTCCATTGACACTACTAAATAAGACAAATGTATTTGCTATATAACACTGTATCTTTGTACTCATCCTTAGTGAGAGTTAATATGTGACTAATATATGTGATCTATGTGAGTGTGAAGGAAACCAACCTAGCTAGACTAGACCCTATGTAGACCTACTACTGAAGGAGTTATTCCTTGATGTGGTAATAAAATTATTGATTGAGTGGGTATGACATCTACCTATGGGGCCAATGCTATTATAAATATTGTCATTGATGTCAAAGGTCTAGCATTGATGATAAAGGCCCCATAAAATTTATTGTCTAAAGGTGTTTTTTATGTTCATATTTTGGTTAAAATGTGTTGATATTAATTTAATATTACCAAATATATTTTTGGTTGCATAAAATTTAAAAGAGGTCCCATGGAGAAGTCAAAGAGTCATGGGGTAAAGAGAAAAGAGGAATAGGATGCATTTTCCCATGAAGAGTCATTTTGAGGAATTCCAAGAGTCATCAAGTGAAGACAAAAGAGGAAGGGCATAATTTCTCATGAAGGGACACTTTGAGGAATATTAAAAGTCACCAAGATAAAGACAAAAGGGGAAAGGATGAATTTACTTCTAAAGGGTC
>JARHVA010005845.1:205000-480000 GCA_037957365.1 Torreya grandis
AAATAATCCATGGCAGTGATGAACCAATGATGGCCATGAAAAGAGGTGATTTTGAACTCCTTAACAGAGTTGAGATCCCAAACCAAGAAGGAACAATGGGTTAAAATGGAATGTAAGAGTCATACAGGGGAATTGATCGCATCTCTGATGACTTGGCACATCTTACACTTATTATCATATTAGACTATCCTTAACAAAAGTGAGCCAGTACTAACCCATATTGATAATATTCTAAGTGGTGACTTTCCCTCTCAAGTGGCCACGATAAATGTTCCCATGAGACTCCTCTAGTGTGAGAGGAATATGCTCAAGGGTGAGGTACTACATCAACACAACATCATGATTAATTTTAAACAAGATGTCACTTATGATGACATAATGAATAGTGATCTTGTAGATTTGATATCATTCCTATGAAGGAGTATCAAAGGAGTAAGATTGGGTCTCAAGGTAATAGACAATGTCCTGATACCAATCACACTCAAAAATCTTCACACAATTAATCAAGTAGACCATCTCATCATAAAAGGCATCATGAACCACTTCTGTGCTAGGATTAGGTATTGGGTACTTAGTGAGTTTCTTATCTACAATTAGACCCTTGGTGGAATTTTGGTTTAAAATGTAGAGTTCAAACTCCTAAATAAGGATGATCCACCTCATAGTCTTGACAGCAAGGTGTGTCTTATTGAGCAAGTAGTAGAGTGGATCAGACTTGATAATCATGTTGGTGGTTTTGCCCAACATGTAATGTCTCAACTTATTTGTATAAAATATGAGGGAGAGGCACTACTTCTTAATAAAATATTAATTGAGTTTAGATCCAACTATCATGTGACAAATTTAGTAAATAACTCTCTCTACCAGTGTCATGTTTTTGACACAACATGACCCCAATGGAAAGATCAGTGATAGAGGTGTACAAGATGAACTTACAACCCTCAATGAGTGTCATTAGGATGGTAGGATTATGAGGTATGCACTTTAATTCCTTAAAATCCACTTAGATTTTAGCATACCATAAGAATGACATGTTATTACATAGGAGACATGTGAGGGGTATGGGTTTGTGAGCATATTACTCTAGGAAATGTCTAAGAAAGTTGAGCCTTCCCAAGAAGGATTGTAACTAAATGAGGTTACATGGGGGAGGCATCTCAAGGATTGAATTGATATTTTTGGGATCCACCTCAATTTCCCTTTGTGAAATAAGGAATCCAAGAAGCTTTCCAGTGGAGATACCAAAAATGCACTTCTCCAGGTTAAGAATGATGTGATACTCTCTGAGATGCTCAAAGATGATCTTGATGTATTGTACATGCTCATCCCACTCATAGGATTTATTGAGGAGATCATTGACATAACACTCAACAATATTATGGATAAGGTCAAGAAAAACATGGCATGCTGATACATGGCCCTAGTATTATTTAAATCAAAAGGATTGATGACATAACAAAAGTTACCCCATGAGGTAATGAATGTCATATTGTGATGGTATTAAGGTATAATCTAGAATTTGTTGTACCCTAATAACCCATCCATGAGGGACATGGTCTCAAAACCAATGGTGGAATCAACAATCTAGTCGATCAAAGGAGTAGGAATATTATCCTTTGATTAAGCCATATTGAGATCCTAAAAGTTGATGCAGATCTAAATGGTTCTATTCTTATTTAAAATAGGAATAATTTTGGAAACCCATAGGGGGTATTCAATTTCCTAGATGAAACCAACTCAGATGAGCTTCTCAATCTCAACCTTGACTAGCTAGGAGACTTTAACCATCATTAATCATTGCTTTTGGAAAGTGATCTAGGTCCCATCATCCATAATGATATTATGGATAATAATGTTGGGATCCATGACATTCATATCAATGTATTCCCAATTTAATACATCCAATCTTTTTTTAAATAAGGCAACCAAAACATCCCATTCATCTGGAGAAAGGCTAGCACTGATCTTGATTATCTTTGTCCTTGTTGAAGTGTTAAGGTTGATGTTAATATATCTTTCAACATACATAGAATTTCCTTTCTCAAAAAACTTAGGCATGGGAGGGAGTGATTAATATAACACTTTAGGTTCAACCATGAGGACATTCACAACAATAATTTTAGGGTTTGGGACATTAGTAAGAGAGATCTCCAAACCAAGATGATCAAGGGGATAATGGTGCTTATGACAAGGCAGCATGAAATTGGTGTAATAATTTATCTCTTTGAACATGTTGTATGTTCCAAAATGAATGAAATATCACTTAAGATCAGACTCAATTTCTCTAGTGGTCTTAGTGGGAGATGCATTCAGAGAGCCTCTACTATGATGGGAAAAGCACAATGCAAAGGGAAGCTCAACATCTAGGAAGACATGTTGGTAGAGGTCTTTGAGAAGATATTATCTACCCTAGTGTTGTAGAGTCATAGAGGGATTTGATCAACTCATGCTAAACTCTAAATAATGAATATGGATAGGTACTTAGCCAGGTCACAATGGTCATCTTTGAGAAAATGAGACTCAAAAATAGGGGGTGTATGAGAATCTACTAAACCCCATGAGGAGATAGCCAAAGCCTCACTTGAGGGATTTATTTTTGTATAGAGAAATGCCTAGGGATATAGGTTAGACTCCATGGTATGAACTTCACCTTCATACATGAATTAAACCATGCAAAACATGTCTAATGTGATGACCTACATGGTAATAGTCTAAAGATGGATAAGAATCATGTTGTATGAGAGATTAAGGTTTAACACAAAAAACTCAATTTTGAATATCTTAGGGCCAAACTTGACCCAAAGATTCACATTCCTCACCAACATAACCATGTCGTTGTTGAAGACAACATAGTTATGGCAATAATCATAGAGCTTCTTCAGACTGATCATAAGCTTATTGAACACATATAGTGGCATGATATTAAACATATCTCCTTCATCAATGATGCATCACTTAACACAGTAGTGATCAATGGAGCTCTAAATGTAGAGTGGGAACTGATCCCTTTTTAAATGAACTAGAGAATTTGGAAATGAGGTAAGGTTGAAATATAAGATGGGATAACAAGGGTGCTTGGATGTGTCATAGTTAAACAAAACTTCAAAATCATCCCATAATGGATCCTCATCAGAGATACCAATCTCATCAAAGATGAGGCCCCTTTGCTTAGGGAAAAGGTGAAGAAGGTCCTAAATATAGATCCTACCTAAGAGGCCCTAAAACTCCTCTATGATGGAGTAAGCATGTTGTCTAGCCTAGGGGGATGTTATGCAGAAAGTCAAATATGACTTTTGGATTCCCTATCTCTATGGGTTGGATAGGAAGCCCAACACCACTAGTCTTTCCAACAAGGTTTGTGACCTGACTCAAGTGTGTTTTGACAAAGCAATCATACCTAGTAATGGATATGTCAATATCAATAATGACCTTACTACTTTCATGCATGGTTTTCCCTCTTGGGTCAGCTTGGGAAGAGGATTTAGAAGAGGTAGAAGAGAAATAAGGAAAATGAGGGGCCTTAGCCTTTAATTTTTTTTTATTTTTCTTCTTATTCTCTATGTCATGGTTAGGTAGAGGCTCCTTAAATACATTTAATTTATGGTTGGGTTATACAAGATGAGAACTCTAAGATAGAGGTGAGGCTTGTGTACTAAACTTTTGGGAAATATAATTGGCATCATCATACCTAATCATCTGGTAGAAATTGCAAAAATTGGAGGGGTCATAAGGAAACACTATTTATTATTTTTCTATACCTAATTCAGAATCCTTCTTTTTAGATGGTGTATTGATCAAAGAATTCACCTTGTGGTTGTCCTTCTTATCCTTATTTTTAGGAGGAGAATTAGTAACACCATCATCAATTGTATTTCAATTGCGATCACATGAAGAGGATGAATTTTTGGAAGGTATGAGCTGCATGCCCACATGTACCTCAAAGACTTAAATATTTAGACACTCACTAAAAACTTCATCATATAATTTGGGTTCATGATTGAGGACTTCAAGGTGAACCTCCTACCTCAATTCTCATATGAAAATATCATAAATTTGGTCATCTAAGAACCTTGTTCTGCACATATGGATGATTGAACATTACCTATTTACAAAATCAAAGCTTGACTCACCCTTGGCCTACACCATGGAGGTTAATGACTGGATACCAAGGTTAAAATGTTTGTAGATATTGAAGTATTGGAGTAAGTCATCCAGAAGGAACTAGAAACTAGAGAGAGAATCTAGAGGTAGATTCTAAAACCACACAAGAGCTTCAACTTGTAGAAAATAAGCAAAGACATTCAACATCATGCCTTCATATTTTTCCTAATCCATACCATTATGAATGTTATAATATGCTTCATCGGACTGGAGTCCTGAGTCCCATTAAATTTATGCAGTTTAGGATATTAGTAGGGAGGGGAATAACACATACATAAGGGGCTAGAGTATTTAAATGGATATCCTCAAAGGCATAGTTGATCATAGGCTAGTGATGAGCTCTAAGAGGGGGATCATGATGGTAATTATTTTTCATATACCCATAAGAATCATCATAACCATGATCATGAAGAGGTTGAAGTAAAGGTAGTTCTTGATGGGGAAAATGCTCATAGTGGAGATCATCTCTACCATGGGTAGGTAATGACCAAGATATAGGTACCATTCCTCATGGGGATGATGGGAATATGTGGCATACTAATGTAATTAATCATGATAACCAAAGTCCCAATGGTTTTAATCAATTTCCATTAGATAAGAGTCAACTAGTAGGTGTTGATGCTCCTGATAGGCATCCCATAAATATCGAGTCCATAGGTGATGATCAAAATCAACATGCTCATCATAAACTCTAAAGGAGTGGATAGGAAGATAGGAGCACTCTTCATGGATAAAATACCTCACTAAGTGGGAATACCTATGACCCATAGCATGGATATGAGGGTGTTCTTGTTGTAGAGACTCCTCCCAAGAAAGAGGTGGGGAACTCATGTAAAAAATGGTCGAGGCACTCAAAACTACATGGGTGAAAGATATATCTCTAGAGAAAGCATGTCACTAACTCCTAGGGGATAAAGATTAACTTCATTCACCTAAAAGAATCTATAATAATTATCAATGATAGAATGTATATCATCGGTGCCTATTCATGTAATGGGATCTTTATCACCTTGAATGGGTGAATGAGCCATGACATGAAGATGAGAAGAATATTCCTAAAATGAATGAAGCTCAAATTGGTGAAAAAGAAACCAAATCCATTGGTTATAGTCCTACCAATATTGTTCCCTTTCAAATTAAAAAGGATGTAGAATACCATGTTGGGTCAAGGGAACCTCCTAGATCTTATGGTGTCTATGGTGTTCCATTATAGCCAGACTTGCTCATGAGTGATCTCTAAGATGAAACCCTGAATCTGATGGGATTGGTATCCCAAAGGTGGGAGACTGGCCATGGACATAGAACCAATAGGTAAAATGACATAGAACTAAAGCAGGAGAAAATAACCAAGGCAAGAACCAAGAGACAACTGAAAGAAAATCCTAATAACTAACAAAGGATATTTGGATAATAAACATATAAATGGAATATAAATATCATGAGACTATATGTGAGGTCCCACTAGGTTTTCTAGAATATAGGTCCAATAATTTAAATGGAAACACTAATGTTTGGCAGGGGGTACACAATTAAGAGGCTAAAAGGCTCAGGGCTTCTATGGGATATAGGAGATCTATAGTGGCTATCTAGTTTTATAGATTGCACAAATATATAGATATACTTTTAAACCAAGTTAAGGATATCATGATAAATCACATAAATTATGCAGGTATCTCTACTAGATCTAACCATAGTAAATCAAGTAACTAAGACTAGACAACTGACCACATAAAAATTAGAGAAATAATAATGTTGAGTAAAGACAGCTAATAGATGATATGTAAACCTATAAGCAAAGGAAATTTTCAGCCAAATGAAAGATGTTTTAATAAATAAATATGTTTTCAATAAAGCCTTGAAGAGCATTCCTAATCTATGTTTGAGCTATCTTTGATTTTCAACACTATTGTTTTCTAACAATGCAATTTTTTAGTTTAGTAAGAGAGAGATTGTTTGAGCAAGTTGTATAATTTCTTTTTGAGCATGTATAATTATAGTATTTAATGAGTGATGTTTCAAAAGATAACATGACATGTAATAGAGGATATTGTAATCAATTAATATATCTTTTAACCATATACAAATGCTACAAACTTCAAAAATAATTCTAAACAATGCCCTAGCAATCTAAATAATTAAAACAATTCAAACCCTAACATGTATACTATAGAAAATAAACAATGACTTTAAAATTGCATATCAAATTACCCTCATATCAAAATAAAGAGAGATGTGCAAACTTTATACCAACCAATTATCCAAGATGTGATGTAAGAGAGAAAGAGGATCAGGTTGTGTGTGAGTTGAGTCTAGACCAAGAGCCAAAAGTTGTGGAGGAGGTGAAGGATAAGCTTCCAATCTCTAGAAGATCCAATTAAAAGAGCATAAGAGATAGGTGAAATTGATTCATGAGTGATCAAGGAGAAACCTAGAAGCTTCAATAACACTATAGATAGTAATGCGAATTACCAAGAATAGTTGTAATAGAGTAGGGTATCCCCTATCATAATGAAAGCTATCATGCCAAGCAAAAACCAAGAGAGATTAAATAAGGCAACTAAGATTTGAGTGTGATGATAAAGTGAGAATATTAGAGAAATAATACAATAGATAGATTAGATAATGATGATAAAATGAATAATAAAGACATATATAACCCATAATATGCCAAAAGACCAAAACTAATCATTTTTAGCTATTTGGGTCTAGATAGGGGTGTTTTTCATGCATTCTACCTATGCCATAACCTAGGCCATGGATTTTGTAAAGGAAATGTGTGGCTTAGGCCATGATTTTCCTCCCTAAGCCATATCCTAGGTTAAATAACTACCTCATATGGTCAATGAGCCTTTAAAAGGGCCTTATGGGGTCCTTATAGAGTTTGTCTGGTATGAGAAAGGACCAAATGGATTAAGGATGTGTAGGGAATGAGAATATGATGTATTAAAGGTCCAAGAAAATATAAAATGTCTCCAAGTGGAATAACTAGGGTTGATATTCTTCACATGAGTGGATTGGTAATCATAAGGAGAAGTAGGGTCATGGCAAGTATGATTACATAAGGTAGGTTGAGGGTTGATGAGACAATGAAAGGAGATATAAAAGGTTGATACATACATATATCATCCATGAGTAATAATACATAAGGGTTAGAAACATGTCAATGTGGTTCAAACCCACATGGGAGAAGATATACCTATTAGGTCTCAACTAGGTCTAAATCCCAAGAGGGGATCAATTTCATTTCTAGCACTAGATAAATATTCCAAAGAATTAGAACATATTCATAGGGGATTTTAGATGTGTTAAAAATTTTAGGATGCATAAAAAACCATAAGAAAGCCATTTTTAACCTCAAAAAACTCAAGCTAATGTAGAATCGAGAAAAAATATTGAGAGGGAAACTTTGAGAGCTCACACCTACTTGGAGGCTTTGCATGGGAGTCTGAGGAGTTGCGGGATGTTGAAGGGTGTCTTAAATAAGGACTTTGTGGAATCGGTTCACATATTAGATGTCAGACCTATATGAATAATCCTTAGAGGGAAAATGACTCTAAACCCTCTAAAACCCTAGTTAATGACCTGATAGAGAAGATGAAGTAGGAATGGCACTTAAGAGAGATATTTTGACTAGAAAATGACTTTGAGCTTGCATAAGACTCTCTAGGGCACCTTCCTATCATATTGTGTTGTACCCTATCTATATGGACAAGGCACATAATTAGTTTATTTGGTATTTTTTAGTGTTTTTCAAGTTCAAATAAAATTCAAATGAATCAATTCACTTTGGGATAAATATTGGGACCTACGATAACTCCTCATGTCCATTTCATGCATAAAAATTTATCAGAAGTGCCTTCATCTTAGCTGGTCCAAATTAGCATAGTTAACAAGTAAGGGAGAAGGTTGAAACTCTAAGTGGGATGCATTTTAAGGTCTACATATGGAATATAAGTCCATGGGGGATCTTTATAGGTGTCTTCCACTCCTCTGTATGGACTAGTTTGAAAACTTGAAGGCAACTTTGGTGCCAAGTGTCTAACATGAGTGAAAGAGGAGTTATTTGGATTATAGGCAACAATCACTCATGTCTAAAAGAATATCGATGACTAGGGACACCTCCAATGCATTTTTGAACATGTCTACAACCCTCCCTCTTAATTTAATCATCATATATCCCTAGTCTTCTATGGAGCATTTCAAGGAAATCAAATGATGAAGGCAATTTCATGTCAAATAAATGAGGAATGCTATGCAAAATTTGAAGAGTTTCATGTTTTAAGGGACATTTTTCCAAGTATATATTGCATGGTCTATTCCATATTCCTCTCTCCTTCATGTTTTATTCCTTTTCTCAACATGACACATGTCCTAATGACTCTTGGACTTCATTTTCTTCTCTTATCTCTCCAATTCTATAAGTAGTCATTTTGACTCTTGTAGACTAATACCACACCATGTATGGTGAATATCTACTAGATTAACATTGTATTTTTCCTTTGAAAAATAAATTCATGTCTTGTTTGAGTGCATTAAAAATTTTCTAAGTTTTAAAAGTGATGTATGGTGATTCTAAGTGATAATCTTCTATCCTTATTTCTCCTTATCCTCTCATGTTTATGCAAGAGTTCCTATTCTAACAAGTCATATAGAGTGTAGATAGTATGTTAGTCTCATTTAAAGTGTATGATTAATCTTAAAGTGTGTAATTTTCCCTATAGTTCACTAACCTTGTGTTATCATATGCATCTCACCTCTATATTAAAACACTTATGGTAAAACCTTCTAAGACATGGAAGCTAGTTTGTATGTCTTGTTTCTTAGTGAAATAATTATGATGGTATTGTGTAAATACTTTTTATATATCACCCCCTTAGATTATCTTATTTTAATGCAAAATTATATCCCTTTTCCCACAAGAAAGTAGTTAGTTAGGTGATAATCAATATAAGGCATATTTAGGGAGCTATCCCTTAAACCTAGAGGTATACTTCTGCGATAGGTAAACCCACATCCTTGGAAGTATTCACATATTGCCAAAATCTAGAGGATTCTTGAACACCCTAATATAGGGTGAAATATTTGGTGATAGAAATTTTGGTATGCTTGATGGGACCTATTTTCTTCAAGATAACTTGTCAATATGAATGTTGATCTTGACAACATCAGTTACAAATTGGTTTGCTACTCAGCATTTGGTGACTCCATTCTAGGTAAAATTTGGTTCAAGGCCACTATTTGCCATAAATTTTTTCTCATACTTCATTGTCCTTACTAGGTCATCATATAGTAGAGTTATCAATCCTATCAGTCCATCTATTCATCCTAAACTTCCTCTTGAAGCTCAATACCATCATCCTAATTTTCCTTTTAAAGAGAAAGAATATTTGCTATCCAATAAAGTGAAGAGATTTAAGAAATTTAAGATCTCAAAGAAAATAGGGCTAGGCAACATGCCTTTCTTACCTTTAATACTAAAAATATAATTCACCTTTAGGCCTATGATGACATTCCTCCTAATGCTACAAAGAGTGTGCCTACATTCAATGGTGAAAGTCATGTCACACCTAGTGAACACATCAAGATATCTCCATTTTTTGTAGTTTCCCTAATGTTATTGAGGAGACTATTGCCATTATACTCCGTTCCATGTCCCTTAGATAGAAAACACTTGATTTTTAATGGACTTTACCTGGTGGATGCATCACATCATGGGATGACTTTGGAGTGTTGTTAACCTCAAGGTTTGAATATGAAAGTGACCATACTTCTTTCATACATCAAATCAGTGTTATAAAAATATCTCTTAAGGAAATAATTCATGAATTCAATGACAAGTTTCAAAATACCTGGTATATATTGCCTCCTCCCATGATACCACCTACTAGCTTTGTGTTCCCTACATACTTGAGAGCTATTTTTACCGATATTGCTATCATGCTTCAATCCATGGGTGGTTTCACTCATTCCAAAGCATATAAACTTACCATTAGAGATGAGAATGGCTTCATTCAAGAATTAAAGTTACCTCCTAAGGTGTATTTTCCTTTGATAATTAACAATCCCACTAATCCTCTAAATATTTCTCCAATTACTAATGTTAATCCCAAGCCAAAGAATATTCCTAAGAAGGTAGATGATGCCATGTATCCATATGCAAAATTTTAAATGCTAAGAGCTTATCTTATGCAAGAAAATATAACACAAGATGATCATTAAAACCCCTATCCTTATCAACAACAATATGTTCAGTAATATGGGAGAGGAAGAGCTCAAAGGCATCCTAATTCAATAGGCCAACCAATGTGTACATTCCTAATTCCATCACCAATGCAAGGGAGATGGTATCAATGCATAATAACTTGGTACAAGGAAAATATTGAAAACAAGGACAATTCATGGATGACAATGAGGGTGGAGATAAATATCTAGTTTCTTAAGGAGGGGTCACTCATCTCCTATTAACAAAAGATGAAGTTATGATGCAAGCAAATGAAATTTGGTAGCCTCATGGAGAAATATTCACTAACTTATTGGTAGAAGATAAATTTGTACTCAATTAAGGAACCTCTATTGTATACAACACTAGAGCTAAGAGGAAGGATTTAGGAGGTGATAATATCATGCCTACAAGTTCATCTAATCCTTATACAAGGTAAAAAAGAATGGCTACAAGCATGGTAATCCCTAATGCTTCTACAACTTCTTTAAATCAAAACATTGGAAGGTCTGCCAAAGGTGATTCAAATCCTCAAATTTCAAAAACTTTTTTTCTAACAAGGACTTAAGAAAATGTGAGTACTAATTCCCTAACCATAGTGGATTCATTAAATAATTTCAAATCATCTATCTCTTTATGGGTTGTCCTCCATATGCTTGGCCAAAAGTAGCTATGACAAAAGTAGATGTCCACTTCCCTACTAGTCCTTCACATTAAAGTCAAAATCATGGTAATTTTTATCTTAAAAATTCCCCTAATACCATTTTTGAACCATCTACTATATTTGATAAGTCTCCATCCTTCTACCTCACTCTCATAGTGGGTGACAATCTAGTCCACAATTGCATAGTTGATAGTGGAACTTATACATCAGTCACACCCAACATTGTAGCTAATAAATTGGGCCTAAATATAAGGCTCATATAAAATTAGTGCTTCATCTAGATGGTACACTTTCTAAGATAGTAGGGTTGATAAATAATTTTATGGTTTTCTTGCATGATTGTCCTAGCTTTCCTATCCTCCAAGACATTGTTGTTGTTGACCTTCCTCCTCATTTTGAAATCTACCTTTCAAGAGACTTTAAATCCAAGATAGGTAGATATCTCTTATTTTATTTATCTTTCTTGGAATTAAAGACAAGTTATGGAGCCAAGGTAACCATAATAACTTAGCCCCTTTCAAGGTTTCACATTGATCCCTATGTTGAAGCATGATCTATTTGAATTGTGTGTTTAATGACAGAGAAAAATCTAGTGTGGATGATTTTTGTTCTTCTAAAATTGAAGGAATAGTTTATTTATTATTATATGATTATGGTGCATATGTTTATGATCATTATCCTTATGCATACTTTGATCAAATTGAACTTGATACATATATCATACATGAAGAGCCATTTGAGGGAGTTGAGGTAAGTGTTAATCATCCTTTCCCACAATCTATTGAGATTAAATATTTGATTCATGCATATTATTATGATAGATTTAATAATATATTTGGTTTTCATAGTGGGAATTATTGTGTCTTTTTACCTATTATTGATGGAACTACCCTTGAGGATGACACTCATGAGGTAAAGGAGGATGACTTATCAAAAAAATTTAATGTCATATGTCAAGACTTTGATCAATTATGTAATGTTACTTCCCCTCCTAAGAGGTCTATATCTGATGTGTTTTATAATGATTCTAACAAACATGATGTTTACTGTCTCACCAATCATGGAAAAGAGTGCCATGTTGTGAATGAGGATGAACTATGGAAAAATTTCAATGCCATATGCAAGGAGTTTGATAAGTTGGATAAGACTCCTTTTTCTCTAAGAGATTACATGTATGATATAAAATTTGAAAATGGGACTAATGATAAATTTGTTAAGTGTTATTTCAAACATGATAATGAATTTCATTCTACTAATTAAGGGTCTGCAGTCATGAAAGGATTTGATGAAGCTATTGACCAATAAGTTGTAAACATGGAGAATGAGGTCAAGGCAAATTTGGTTGGTCTTGAAGAACATAAAAGAGCTCCACATGAGGTATAATAATTTTTAGATGCATTATAACATGGTGAATATAATCTTGAAACTCCCAAACATCAATCACATTATGTCCAAGAAGATGGAAAGGTTGAGGCAACTATCATATCTTCTAATCTGCATGTTGAAGATCATCCAATGGATATGATATAGATCACAGTACTTTCAACTTAAATCAAGGATCTTAGAGAGAAACAAATATAATTCGTGAATGCTCTAAATAGTTCACTTGTAGGGATAATAAGACATAGAGGTGGTAGGCTTCTTGATCACCTACATATGCAAGTGGTTGATGATGAGCATACTCCTCATGCTAGATTACCTTCATGGAGTGACAAAGATGAAAGTGTAATTATATTTTACCCTATTTGAGTTAAGATAAAGTGTATTCACCTCAAGAGTGAAGTTTTGTAAATATTATATCAGATGTGTGTGTCTTTCTTTCAGTTGTGTTGTGTTCCATAAGTGTTCTAGTTGAACACATGTGTTTATTTTGGGTGTGTCTTATTTTATGTTTCTTTTATTTATGTTTTGTGTGGTGTCAAAGTAAAATTGTGTTTCAAACTAGTGTATAGGTGTCTCCATGGCCTAATGGACAAAATTAGGCTACTGGTCATGGCATAGCAAACATACTACCCTTGGCAATTGCCAATAATGTTGACTATTTTGACCACAAGTCAAAATGAGTCAACCCCATATAGTTAAAAACAATATATATGGGTATATTATAATTTAATAGGGTGTATAATGGTTAAGTTTATGTGATTTAATTTTCTTATATCCCTATTCATAGTCCATATTATTCCTTATGTCTTTTTATGTCATTAGGGGTCATAAATGGGCCATAAATGAAGTTGGTATGGTTTATAAGATGTACAAGTTTTATAAAATCTCTCAAAACATCCAATATGTCATATTCAATGTCAATAATGTTAGGACTAACTAAAACTTACATATTCCTAACTAAAAATAAAGAAATCAAGTGAAAAGAGGGAGTTTTGAAGGTTATACGACTGATGGGAGAGAGTGGAACAGAGGAGAAGCTTATGCAGTGACCCTTAAGCTTCCTGTACTCCATTTACATTATTTATCTTTTTGGAAGTGCCAAAATTGGACCAAAACCATTTTATCTCTCCATTGCTCCACTAAGTAAGTAGAACTAGTTAGTAGGTTTCTTCTTGGTATGACCAATAGGAGGAATTCTAAGTCAAATTATCTTGATAGTGGATAATATACTTGGTTAGTCTCACATTAATGATAATATTTCAATGATTGGATTCCTATGGTTTATGAACCATCCTTTCAAAGTTGATTATCTTTTTTTGTATACTAATCCCCATACCGTATATGTTTTGCTTCTATTTGAGGTTGTATATATAATATTGTTAATGAAATGGATTTTATAGGATGTGAAATTCCTTATCACATTTTCCCCATATTTGGTTTCATGTTTTAAATGTTTTGGTGAGTTCAAACTTCCTTAGGTTGTAGGTGGAGTATGCTAGTGAGGTTGCAGTTATATTTCAACACTTATAAAAGGTTTCTTTCTATGCAATGATTTCAAATGGATATGATATGTTATAATTAATGTTATAATTTCATAACAATCACCTTCCTTCTAATCTTAATCTCTCAAGATCATGCATTGAACTATACACATAGTCAGCTCCCTAAAAGCTTCCAAGTATAGTCATGGTGACTTTAAGTGTGAAATGGTCATGGAGATGTGATAAATAGTTTGAAGGTGTTAAATACCTTATTGGATAATGGGATTTTAAGTTAGACCCTCCAAATGGCATATAACGAGTTTTGACAGTTAGTGTAAACTAAATACATAGTCATATACCATGGATAGACACCTATAGGTGATTGTAGAAGGATATCACATTGAAATGAGTATTTAAAATTGTTTTAAGCATTTCAATGTTGTAAACATTCATTTTTTCACCTTTAGAGGGTATATGACTTATTGAAATCCTATATAACATACACATTGCTCAATTATTACATTCATTGTCTTGTCTACAACATCAAAGCATACCTACAAGAGGCTAAGAATATTGAGTTGAGAGTATTGGAAATTGTTTCAAATAATTCATGGTGGGAAGGATGTATTGGGATATCTTGAGAAGGTTTAAAAATCTCACTGAATGCTCATATATCATACCTATTACCTATACTCACATTCACTAGCATATAGAATTTCACACCTATAGGTGACCCCACAAAGATTTGAAAGTGTTGTTTAAAGGTGTGTAAACATGTTTTGATAACATACTTGAGGTATTAACATGTTAGATAAATCATGATATTCATGTTTGAAAAATTGGATTGGCAAGAAAGAGTGAGAAGTCCTTTAAGAAAAGAGAACTAAGTCTCGACTTACTTCTTGTAAACCATAAAATAGAAGCCTAGCCAATTTTGGTGATGTCATGAAATAGTGTAATAATAGGTTTAGATGAATCCTAAGTGTTCCATCATGAATCCCTCATATATGGGTAGAACCTTGTAAGAGAGAATGGGTTTTTTAATAGAGGAATATAATGTTTAGAGGTCTCCAATTTTGACATTTGTTCACTATAGTTATTTAGTGTTATCTACAGTTTCAAACATAAAAAGAACTTCACAATCTAAAGTGACAATTTAAGAGCATATATATGTATGGAAAGTGGTCCTATAATGGTAAAAAAGACACCAATGCTTCAAAGGTCATCAACAAGGGTTTTAACGCCATTAACACCTATAAATGTGTTTTTCTCTAAGATAACATACCTATAGTTGACTATAGACTCCTATAGGTCCATGAGGTGATTTTAGACATGGAAAAACCAAAAAATGATAGTGAAATATTCCTTAAAGGACCTCAAAGGGATATTAGACCATGTGGCATAGATTTCAAGATGGGTAATCACCTATAGAACCCATGTTATTCCATAAAGGCTCAACTACTATTGATTTTAGTTGACATTGAGCCATAATGGTATGGTGTTATGGGTGTTGACATAGAATGAAAATGATTTAAATATATCCAAATGTATTTTAAATGACCTTGATAACTATTATAAAGTCTTTAGGAATCATATTCAAGGTTCAACCATGTAGTATGTACCGACAGGTGTCTCTTTCAAGCAAGAAAACATAGTCAGTAATCTATACTAGTCGAGTGGAAGGTATATGTTGAAGTATTTCCCAAGATTTGGGTGGTAAGTAAATATGTATCACCTTCATCATGTTTTTAATACCATCATATATTATAAATATGGGAAGGAGATATTCTAACAAGGCAACCTATAGTTACATGTTTAAAGCCTACATAATTAACTCTCTCATAATTTGTCTTGAGGGTTTTATGATATTTATAGGAGATATTAATGTAATAAGGATCTAATCATATAAAATCCTCACAACTTTGATAATCCCACCATACCTTCTTTTTTTATGGGACAATATGGGAAGTGCCCTCTGTTTTGTCTTAGATAGAGTGTACTCCTCAAAGATGCAAATCATGTAGGTTGGTCAAGAAAAGGAGAAGAACATAAGTTGAGGGTTGGTGAGAAGATTTAAGGAGATACATAAGGTTAATAAATACATATATTATCCATGATTAATAATTCACATGGGTTAGGAACATGTCAAGGTGATCCAAACCCACATGGGAGTAGATAGACCTATTAGGTCTCAACTAGGTCTAAAGCACAAGAGGGGGTAAATTTCATTCATAGCAATAGATAAAAATTAAAAATAATTATAACATGTTCATAGGGGATTTTTATATGTGGCCAAACTTTTTTGAAGCATATAAAACCATAAGAAATCCATTTCTTGGCTCACACCAACTCAAGATTATTCAGAATGGAGAACAAAGCTTGATAGGGCAAACTTGATAGCTCCCACCTACTTGGAGGATTTTCATCAGAATTTAAAGAGTAATGGGATGTTTAATTAGGTCTTTAAGAAGGACTTTATGGAATTGGTTGACAAATTAGACACAAACCTATATGAACAATCCTTAGAGGTCAAAATGACTCTAAACCCTCTAAAACATTGATTAATGACCTAATGGAGAAGATGAATTAGGAAAGGCACATAAAAGAGATATATTGATGAGGAAATTAATTTTAGTAATTATAATACTCTCTAGGGCACCTTCCTTTCATATTGAGTTATACCCCATCTATATGAATATAACATATAATTGGTTTCTTTCATAGTTTTTGGTGTTTTTTAGGTTTAAGGGAAAGTCAAAGTATGAAATTAACTTTGGGAGAAATATTGGGACATAAGATAACCAATAATGTCTATTTCATGAATCAAAATATCTCACAAGTGCCTCTATAAGTGTATTTTTTTCAGCCAATCTAAACTGGCATAGTGAACAAGTAAGTGAGAAGGTGAAAATTCTAAGTGGGAGGAATTTTAAGGTTTGAATAAGGAATATAATGCCTTTAGGTATCATTATAGGTCTCATACACTCCACTGTATGGAATATTTTATAAAACTAAATGGAACTTTGCTTCTAAGTGTGCAAGGTGAGTGAAAGCTGAGTTATTTGGACTACAGGCAGTGATAACTCATGTCCAAAAGAATATTGATTATTAGAGACACATATAATGTATTTTGGATCATGTACAAAACCATATATATTATTAAAATAATCACTTCTATCCCTAGTATTTTATGGAGCATTCCAAGCAAGTCAAATGGTAAAGTCAGTTTCTTGGTGAATAAATGAGGAATCATATGCCACATTTCAAGAGTTTCATGTTTTGAGGTAAATTTATGCAAGTATACCTTGCATGGTCAATTCCATATTCCTCTCCCCTATATTTTTAAATCCTTTTCATATCTTGACACATGTCCTAATTACTCTTTGACTTCATTCTCTTTTTCTCTCTTTCTAATTCTATAAGTAGTAGCCATTTTGGCTCTTGTAGACTAATACCACACCATGTATGGTGAAGCCCTAATGGATTGACATTATATTTCATTTTAAAAATAAATTAAATTATTTTTTTGATTTCATAAACATTTTTCTAAGTGTGGAAAGTGATGTATGGTGATGCTAAGTGATAATTTTCTATCATTGGTTCTCCTTATCCTCTCATGTTTATGCAAGAGTTCCTATTATAATATGTCATTTTGATTGTAGATAGTATGTTAGGATCATTTAAAGTTTATTATTTTTATTAGAGTGTGAAATATTCTCTATTTTTCACTCTCCTTGTGTTGTCTCATGCATATCACCTCTATACTGAAACACTTATGTTTGAACCTTTTAAGACTTGGAAGCTAGTTTGTATGTCTTATTTCTTAATGAAATATATATGATGGCATTGTGTAAATCCTTATATTATATCAAACCATTAGATTAGTTTATTTTCATGAAAAATTATATCCATTTTCCCACAAGAAAATAGTTAGTTAGGCGATAAGCACTTTAAGGCATATTTAGGGAGCTAACCCTTAAACCTAGAGGTTTACTTCTGCTATAGGTAAACCCACATACCTATAAGTATTCCCATGTTTCCCAAATATAGAGGAGGCTTAAACACCCTCATATAGGGTTTAATATTTGGTGAAAACAATTTATACAAAAATTTAAAGAGTAACCTAGCAAATGTGTTGCAAGAAAATAAGACATATCAAACTAAAATTACTACTACACATTTTCAATTGATAAAAATATTGATAATTAACCACAATATACTTGAAACAACTATAGTTTATATCAAAAAAATAATCTACCATTTATGTAAAAACACATAAAAACTATAACATAGACATGAAATAGAAAGATATGCAATATGTGTTTTTTAAAACAATAAAAAAGGTATCTATCTATATTGAATATAAAAATTTATCCTCTCTTTGGAATGTAGATGTTACATGTATATATAGGACTAGGATGGGGATACCTCATCACTTAATACATTCTCAAAGTTACACCTCTTTTTATAATATCCCATTAAGGAACATGCATGACATGTATGGCTAGGATGCTACCAACCATTTATAAGAGACAAAATAGTTACAACAAACTTATAGTTACAATGCCAACAGAAAATGACCAAATAATTTTACTACAAGGATGAAGTTACATTTGGTGAGGTTTGTGTGATGGTAGTTTTCATTATTTTGACAAGATTTTTTGCAATGGTGGGCCTAGTTGTTGTAGATGCAAGCATATTTGAAATAGCTAGTGGGGGCATTGCACATGAGTATGCATATTTATTTTCCTTTTAAGCCTTAAAATGTTTACTAGTAAGACTATGTTTATCTTATATGATGTCCATGTTTATTAAATATTATCTATGTATTCTATTGAACTCTATTAATAAGCATATATGTTCAATTTTGATGGCCCTGAACTCTAGCTAAGAAATTCCTACTTATATTACTCTCATCCTCATAGAGCTTATTTCTTGGCCAATTTATTCCAAGGAACATCCTTAAAGTCCTTGTTTTAAATTAACATCTGCATGTCATAGTAATTTATCAAAACTACCTCTAGCAATTGGCTTATGTGTTAGGATTAGAACTTGAGACAATTCAAGCTCATAAAAAAATTAAAATCCTTCTTTCATGCTCCATCAACTTGGAGACCAAGGCCTAAACACTTGAAACCCAATTATTATCTTGATGCATTATAACTATCACCATGTTGAGAGCATTAGTTGCTTCAATTGATGCATTATATCTAAATGGATGAATGCCTTATTGGCTGTAATTGGGATTAGGAAATTGAGTTTATTCTCATCCTCTTTGAGAGAATTAAATAATTTATATGTACTAGTGAGAAAGGGAGACATTTTATATTTCATTACCTTGATAGTTTCAATAATTTTATATAATCTTAGGACCACATTCATAACATCCTCCTTTATCTCTTTTAGAACATGCAAAACCTATTATTGTTTTTTTATTCATTCTAATTCTTTTTAAACTTCATATATGGTCTTCTTAGTTTTCCTATGCAATTCATTGATGTCTCTAGTTTAGGTCATTAAGTAGGCATAAAAGTCTTCATTCTATAAGGACTCCCTTAATTCCCTATTTTACATCTTAGATAGGGAGAATACATTTTATCTCTCCTCTAATATTATACATATGCTTGATTCATCTTAAATATTCCTCTTCCTCACTTTCTTTATACTCCTTATGGATTGATCAAAGATAGAGATCATTATAGGTAGCTATGTGATCATCAAGTTTGGCCTCTGCATGGATTGGGATTTAAGGTCTATTACCCAATGGGTAATCACCAACTGTGACGGATCAATTGATGGGGTGTCCTCAAAATAATTCAAGGTTAGGATGTCTTTGGAAGATTTCATTAATTCCTCCACTTTGAGTGGGAAATATAGAGAAGGAAATATTATCTTGTACCAATCTACATCCCTAAAATTATAGGAGGGGATGTACTATGAAAGCTATATTCTTACCATCCCTTTTAGATGTCATTGTTATAGTATATGGGGTTGTAAAAGAAGCTAGCATGGGAAGGTCTAGATGAACCATTTGGATAGAATTTTGGGTGTAAGTGTTACTTCAATGGTCTTAAAATGAAATATCTTAGGCTCAAGAGTAGTAGGTTCAAATACAATTGAAAAAATAGTAAAGACAATAGTAATTGAGGGAGCAATGGGGATAGAAGCAATAATAGAATCAAGAGATACAATAGGAGGTGTGGACATAATATGGGTGGTAGAGAAAATAATAATTGAAGTAATAGAAATATAAATAGAATTATGGTCACTTGATGGTTGGGGATCTAATGGTGCCATTCCCTTTAACTTTTCAAGGCTTAGAACTTTGGCCCCTTCTAGTTATGCCTCCTCATCTTCATCATCTAGATAATCCACTAGAGAAGATAGCTAATTTTTCATAGTTGTCTTTACCTTTGTTAGAGCCTCAAATTGATCATTAGTCACAATTTATGATGATGAATTAGTGCTTTAACTAGTAGGGGTCTCTGATGACTATCTAGGAGATTTAGGCATCCTTTTATAGTGCAGCATTAGTTTTTGTATTGAAGGAATGGTGTTTTGAGGAAGAGGTGGTGGAATAATTGGGCTTTCCATAATGGGATCTTAGATTACCACCTAAGGGCCTACCTACTCATCATCTTATCAATCAATATTAATTAGTTCCTATTCTCCTCCTTGAGAGTTGGTGGCAACATGAGTTTCTTAAACACTAAACAACTACTTAACAAACTTCATCACATCTAGTGTTAGATGAGATGACTCCCCATGAAATTTTATATGTTTTGATATCCTTGAAGACCAATAATACATGGATTCACATCCAGTTAGAGGTGGAAGCCTATGATTTGATTCCTCAATAGTGAGGGAGGGACCCCCCTAAATTGCCTTTAAGAGGTATTTTGTGTGGCCAATCATGTTTTCCCTCTTAAGGACCTCATCATCTTATTTAGTGTTCAAAAATATGAAATCATGCTCAAATGTCTCATGTTCATATAGAATGCCTAGACATTTGAGATGTTTCTAAGCAAAGTCTTGGGGAACCCATTCCTTGTGTGGTAGTGAGGCCAATGGGTAAAAATCTCAATTTCTCCCAACATCCCTAAAGTATTTCATGTTTGTGTAACTCATACTGCTAATAATCAATAAAGAGGCATGATATACAACTTTATTATTCTTATCTAGTCTTTGTCTATGTTCCACCAGATTTGATAGTCTATTTCTTATTTTTCTAATTTGTCAAGAATGTACTTGGGAAGGTATAGGGGTGTTGCCTTTATTCCACACACCATGATCACTATGTAATCGAGATATAACTAGAAATAACCCCTTAGACCTATGATTTTATAATACTTTTAGATAATTTGAGGAGTGGGGTATCATTCATTGCCTTCCAAACTTGTGGATATACATTCTTAATGATCTTAATGATGTTTATTTGTATGCATAGACATGCAAGAAAGAGAAACAATCACATACCCTATTTTTAGTGAAGTTATAGGATGGACTTCATAATGTTATTTTATGGATGTAAATGGTAGATGTGATAACATCTAAAAGGTAGGACATCATTAATAGGTGGCCTTCCATAATCCCCTTATCTTTTTAGAATAGTTGATTTACCAATTTGGCACTAATGATTTTTCTGAGGGCAAAAGTTAGTTTGGATATCAGTATCAAATCAAGCAGTGGTACCCATTCTAACTAGAGGTAAATAATTTTTGGATACCAAATAATTGGTTTAGTAATGCCATGCAAATTTAAATTACCATTCTCATATTTTAAATTGGGATGATGGTGTCAACTTTTAGAGTTACATTCTCTCTTGGTGAAATCCATTTGCATAGTGTATCTTTAGTTATATTCATATCATTCCATGAAATCACCCAATGGATATAATAGGTGGCATATTTAAAAATAAGCTATAGTTACCTCTATAAATCATCACCATTTATGTAATACATTACTATATTATGGCTCATGTGGTGAAGGAAACCATTAAAGACATTACCTACAAATAAAAGGTCTTTGACTAGGTCAATTCATGATATCACTTCTAGTTTGGTTGATATAAAATGAAGTGATTATAATTTTAGTGAAAACAAATATGTTACTAGTTGATTCTTTTCTTTCATTAATGTTTCCTCCTTTGAGTGTGCATCTATGCCATTAATGGTGTCCCACAATGTAGTGTAGTTGGTATACTAGTTCCTAAACACCACTGAGTTAAATATCATGTTTATATACTCTATGGAATCCCTAATTAAATTCCTCAATGGTGGAAGAGTTCCCCTAAACTTATTAGAGGATGAATCCATTTTATTTTGCCTTTTTTGGGAAATTTTGATGGTAGTCCAATTGGCAGGTCATTCTCCAGAAGTAATCTATAGGAAAATGTAGGTAGCTACATATTTTTAGTTCTCTCAAAATGTAAACAAACTCAAGTTCTTTAGAAATTAATGTTATACAATGTCTTTTCATAATTAGATCATATAACTCAAGGTTGAGACTTTACATAGAGATCATATGTCAATAATGCCTAATAGATTGAGGTTTGATTTCATTTACTTCAATTCTAAATTTGCCACTTTTCTTTGGTGGGTAAGCCATGCAGGTTTCATATATGCTAATAGGACTACCCTAATGTCATCCATTTTCCAAGTTTTATTCTATCACTAATTTTTCAAAGAGGATAATTATACCTTGTATTACTTTATTAGATAGTTGAGTGTTAGGAATTTTGTTAAAACTATCACCCACCATTTTATGTAAAAATGAAATTAGTGAAACCTAAATATGTTGAATAAAATTTGTGAAGAGCCCATGCCATGAAAAAGTACCAATGACCAAAAGTTTGTCAAGTACAATACTGGACAAAAATTCCAATGGATTATCATGTAAAAAAATGTTGTGAAGATTGTAAGTTCACTGAGGCTTGTATTTTATGAATCTATAGAAGTCCCAAAGGTCAAAACTACTGATGAATAAAAGTTCAAAAATTACCATGCCAAACAAAAATTCTAATAAAACACTATGCCAAACATAATTTTCAAAGACCAAATTTTCATGGAGGCTTTAAATTTATGAATCTGTAGATGTCCCTAAGAATGAAAATGTCAATGAACAAAAGTGTCAATGAATAAAAGTCCACGAAGTAGCACAACAAAAACAATGTCGATGAACCACCACGCCAAATAAAAGTTACAAAGACCAAAATTTTGTGAAGTACCATACCAAAAAAAAATTATGAATATAAAAATTTCATGTGAATTTGGAAAACCTACATGCATTTAAAAACTTCTAAAATACATTAATAGGTTAGCCCAAATAAAATAAGCAACAAAAAATTGGATAACCAAGAAGATGGAAATTTCATTAGCATTAGGATAAGTATAATTTTAATAAGAAACTTGGATGTAATAATTATGGGAAATATTACCCTATTAAGTATACATATAAATCTTAATAAATTATTTAATCATTAGAATGAATACCTTTTAAGCTATAGTGGGTCCCTATTCAAAAAGTTTTGACAATGGGTATGATGAGTACAAAAAATGGTGACTCATAGTGGGAATAATCCAAAGCATTCAAGAATTTAGAACATTTGGTTAGCACCTAAAAATTTATCATTAACCCTACCATAAAGGAATAATCAAATCAATAACATAAAAGAGACTTCACTAAAATTTCATGAAACATACTATTTTTGCTCATACTTGTATCTTTGTGTGATGGAGTGATTTCCCTTTAACCCTTTTTTTGAGACTTTTATAAAATATTTGGAGTAAACCATAGGTTTCAAAATGGTTTCTTTAAGTGGATAAATAAAAAACTAGGAAACTCAGGCATTTCTCTACTACCATCCCCTAACAGAGATACCCTTTGATTCCCCCATTTTCTCCTTTCATAAATTTATATGATGTGTGATACACTGATCTTATTTCATCATGTGAGTTTTTTATCACCTTAGTTTTTTATTTCATGCTTATTTGATCACTCTTTGGGATGCATTGTTCCTCTTTTTCTTATTTTTTTAGAATATGAATATAAGAGAGGGTCAAGAATTATTACGAGTTGGTGTATGTAAAACATAAAATTTTGATCTAACAAAATGTCCATGTCAATATCATTTATGTCAATGGTTATTATCCTAAATAAGTATTAGTGTGGAAAGCATATTTGATCCAAAGATTGAGAAAACTTTCTCAATTTGCATGAAGTAATGAGGGTAACTTTTACATACCTAATAATAGTTTTTAAATGTGATATAATTATGATTTGTTCTTATTTACCTACCTTAATCCTAAAATATCAAACCTAGGGATGTAAAAATCTTGTAGACAAACCTAGTTAGTGTATTCCACTTGGGTTCTTCCTATCCTAATTCTATCTTTTGGGAACATATTTATGAACCTTAGTGCGTAAGCTTAAGTATGCATGAGGATCATAGTGATTAGATATCAATTTTATCATTTAGGGAAGATTCAACCAGCTTCTAGAAAAAAGACATCTAACCTATAAAATAGGGAACTAATATAAAGAAATAAAATGTTGAAAGATGGGAAGGTTAATCTAGAAAGCATGAAAACTAACCTAATGAGAATCAAAAATTAAAAAATGGTAAAACTAACTATGAAAGTAATAAAATCTAATCGACATTTACATCTACTATAATTCCTTGATATTTAGAAACATCCTTAGTGGGAGTAGCCTTAAAGTAGTGATTCAAGAAATGTCCATTAACCTGGAAGGCTATATCATTACCTTCAAGGTCCTTCAAGTGGAAGGTGTTGTTTCCCATGATTTTAGACACTTGCTATAATCTAATCCACATGGGAGTTAAATTATCATGATATCCTTTATTTTCATGCACTTTGACTCATAAGAGTATTAGGTCCAATATACAAAAGGCTTTTACCTTAGATATCTTATCAAACCATATTTTAATGATGTCATAATGTTTGTTGAAGTTTTGTAAGGCTTCAATACTTGCATCTTCTAGTTGGACTATATCCAACAATCTAGACTTGACTCTTAGATCTTCCTCCATATAATACTATATAAATTGATAGGTTAGGATATTAAGAAAAATGGTGAAAATAGCCTTACATCCATATACCAATAGGAAAGGAGAGATCTTGAGGGCCTATTTCTAAAAAAAATTATCTGCCAATAATGCACATTTTAATAGTAGGTGCCATTCTCTTGGTTTGTCCTGAGCTAACTTTTTGATGGAATCCATCAAAAAAATTATGGTAAAATTATCTAATCCATTCCCTTGAGGGTAATAATTTTAAGAATACTTAATAATAATCTGATTATTGTAGGCCCATTCAGTGAATTTAGTAGATTGAAAAATTGGTTCATTATCACTAACTAGATACATGGGGTACCAAACCTAGTCAATATATATTCCTTGAAAAATTTACTAACATATTGAGATCTAGAGTTATTTTTGGTGATATATTTTATCCACATATTTTATTAATATATGGATATGAGGATGAACTTGTGTTCTACTGAAAAATTAGGATTGATCATCCCAATGAATTTGAGACCCTATTATACAAATAGACAACCTTCAATGACTTGATGTAGTGGCATGTAAAAATTAACCTCCCTCTTTCTAAATAATTCACATTCATGGTAGGTTCTAACATGTTTTAGGGAATCCTTGAAAACAGTGGGCTAGTAATATCCCATTCTTAAGATCTTGTGGGTTGTTCTAATCTTAAAAGAGTGTTCACTACCCAACTTATGGTGTAGGTTTTGTAATATATTCATATCCTATTCCCTTGAGACACATATTAGATATATTCATTCATAGTTTTTTGGTAAAGGAATCCTTATTTTATCATGTAGTGGGCATATTTAATCCTTAGAAACCTCCTTTATTCTCTATTCAATTTAGGGTATCACATGCGAGTGAGTAAATAATGAATTTGGACTTCATTGAATTGCTCGACCTGAATGCATGGATTTATCTCAATAATTGGTTAGATTATTACCAAAAAATTTCATCATCTTAGTTGGTTTGATCTCCATATCAAACTCTTATAACTTTTCCATCCACTTGCCCCTTATTTCACCCAGTTCATTTTGGTTGAGTGTGAGCTTAATCGCTAGATCTAGGATTATAACATAAGTTTTATTCCTTAATATATAGTGTCTAAACTATTTGATAGCATTGATAAACACATAGATTTGATTATATATAATTGAATATTCTATTTTGGAATCCTTTAAATTAGTACTCATAAAATTAATTGGGTTTTCATTATCATCTACATTTTGAGTGAACATCGTGGCAATGGTATGTTCTAAAGCAAAGGAATACAGATATAACTCCTTGGTTAAGTTAGGACTAATAAATATTGGAGCCTAATATATGGCCTTATTTATGTCTAAGAAATAATTATTTACCTCCACTATCCATTCTATCTTGACATCCTTTTTTAGCATGGCATTCAGTGGCTTGATGATTTCTTCAAACCTAAAAGTAAATTTGTGCAAATTTTTTATCTTGCTAAAGAATGATTTTAACACTTTTCAATCATGAGGAGGTGTTATATTTAATATGGATTCAACTCATTCAAGATCAACAAAAATATTGTCTTTAGTTATGATGTGGCCCAACAGATTGCCTTTTGTTATCCTAAAGATGTTCTTTTTAGGGTTGAGGGACACTCCATACATCCTCCACCTATCAAATACTATTTTCATATGATCTACATGATCCATTCTATTCTTAAAAAAAATAGTGAGATCATCCATATAAATAATGATGCACTTACTAATAATTTCATGTAATGTATTGTTCATGGATCATTGGAATGTCTCCCCAGCATTGATGAGGTTGAAAGGCATCCTCTTATAAGAATATGTCCCCCATTTTGTGGTGAAAGTTATCTTCATCTAGTCCTATGCTTCTACTAGTACCTAGTTATATCCTAATAAACCATCTAATAAAGACATCATTTTATACCTATCGACAATCTGTATTACTTCATCCAAGGAAGGTAGAGGGTAAAAATCCTTCTATAAAGATTAGTTCAGGTTCCTAAAATAAACACATAGCCTTATTTATCCATTTAGCTTCCTAATAGGCACCAATTTTATCTCCTAGGTAGAATATCTGATAGAAAATATGATTTTTTCATCTAATAGCTTCTAAACTTTAGTCAAAATGAGAGATTATAGAATGGGATTCATGGGCCTTTGACATTGCTTAAAGGGTCTACTTTTTATATTTAAGGGAATAATATGGGTGACTACCTTTGGATCAAAAGTCTTGAATTCTTCATAAGTCTAATAAATCACATTCTTATACTCCCAATATATCCTTAAAACTTTGATTTTTAGTATAAGTGCAAGCTAGAATAATGTTGACATAGTGAGGGTACTCATTAGTTCCCAAATTTTATTTTCCAAATTTAGGTTGATTTATCTTTGGCTAATTTTGTCAATTATATTGTGAATCTAAGTCAAATATATTTTTTAAGGATACCATCCCCATGTATATTATATTTTCCTTGAGTTGCATGATATAATTATCCTTAAGGTCTTATACTTCTATACATTTAAAGTATTTTTCATCTATGGTCTAGTCCTCAAAATTACCTAAATTATTTATGAACTTGATAATTTGTTGATAATCCTCAAAGTCTTCGAAATTTCCTACATTGTCAAGGACTGAGGGACAAGGCACTAGCTCCACCGAAAATATTTACATTGTAGATTCTTGGAGTGGTGCCAAGTTGGTTTTTGAAGATACCAATGCATCTAATACTTGATTTTATTCCCTTGGGATAGCTCTAATGTTGAAATCCTCAAAATATTCAATCAGGTCCTAGGATCTATGCTAGTATTTATTTAAATAATTCATATTGCATTGATAGTTTCTTATGATCTAGTTGACCACCATCTTAGAACTACCAAATATTTGTAGTTGTTTAATGCCATGCTTCAAGGTGAATTATAGACCTAATATTAGGGCCTCATACTTAACCTAGTTGTTGGTGTAACCGAACTATAATATATATGCAACATAATATTGTTTCCCCTCTAGATCAGTTAGGGCCACATCAACACCAGAACCTTATTTAGATCAAAATCCATCAAAACATAGAGTCAATAACCATTAAGATCCTTCAAGTTCTTGGAATTGGGTCCCATGTTCCATAGTGAAAGTATAAATACTAGCATGTGAGGATATAAATTTGACCTTATCATTTTTTTCATTGTACTTAGTCATCAAGTACTTCATTTTATACTTATAGTCAATCCTAATTTGACTAGAAACACTTCTACATGGTAGTAACATATGTGAGAAATCAATGTGCAGGTACCCATTTAATTTTTTGACCAATCCCAACTAAGTAATATATTATAATACTATGTTATTTTAACTATTAGGATATCAATATACTACTATATATGTGGCTCTAAGGCCAACTATATGTGTACTTTAGTAGTTCCCTAACACAAGGTACTACAAATTTGTCTAGCTGTAGGACCACTCTTTTTGATTTGTTTGGGTTCAACCCCAAATTCATACATACAACCATGGGAATCATATTAGTTAACTCACCCAATTCCATAAGACAATTCTTAACATTATTATTGAATATTCTAACTATCAATAATAAGGGTGGGACATCAAGTTTATCCTTATAAATCATTACAGTCACCTAGGTAGTCTTAAACTTATCTTTATAAGATCTTCTAGTCAAGGCTTTTAGTAGCAACTCTCTCTATTTGGTGATCTAAACCAACTCATGCAGGGTGATGTTAGCTTTGATCTTCTTCATATCCTATACAATATTATACACTCCTCTTCTTTGTGACTTCATGAGCTATGGTTGATATTTATCCTTTGGGAGAGGTGTATTATTATTTCATTTTATATCTAGAGGAGTGGTGGCACTATTGTTTGGAGGCATAGAAGTAGTGAAAAATTATTTGTTCCTCATATTGTAATTACGTATCTAGAATTTATGGAAGTCATAAACTTCATCTACAATATCTTCTAGTTCATTATCATCTTCCATTGGAAATGGAAATTCATACGTGTCAAATACCATAGTAGTGCTAGAGTGGCCAAAGGTATTGGAAGAAGGTTCAGATTAAATTGTTAAACTTTATTATCTATCCATTTCTTCTTGGAAGATCTCAAATGTTTTGTATAACTCTATTCATATGAACTCTCCATGTTGAGGTATGCTATGAACTATGTAGTAGTTGGGTAGTGCTCCCTCCAAATTTTTTATCTTAGGCCCCTTTATAGGTGGTTGTTTCATGTTATGTCCATATTTATTAAATGGTCTATTACACCTTATATAGATGAATTTATGGTTGATATTTTGTCCACCATCATTTCCCATCCTTTTTTACATGCTTAAGAACTCATTTATCGATTTATGTAACATCCTTTGAATGGTATCTAGTTCAGCTTTATAGTGTCAAAAGTAGCACCTTAGGTGGTGGAAGTGTTGACTAGGACTAAAGTTTGGACTTTGTGGGGATTGGTAGTGTGGAAAAAGTTATTTAAGAAACTTAAATCTTGGTTGGGTGTATCATGAGATAGAGGCAAGTACATATGGTCCTAGGTTTGATTCTTGGCCATAGTGTTTTGATTAACATTTGGAATTGGATTTAGCATGGGGTAGGTTTGATACACATTTGTCCATGATAAGCTTTGAGATTAGGGGTTTATTTTTATATCAACCTCTATTATTTTATCATATTCCTATGTCAAATTAGTAACACCAACTACCCTACATAAAAACACTATAGTGGTAGGATCTAAATCATTCTTTTACATTTCAAGGGCCAAGACAACATCTAGTTTATATGAAGTATCTACCTAATTGTACATATTTTGAAACCTTGCTTTGATTTTCCAAATGGGTTCATTGAGCTCTCTTTTCCTACTGGCAAAGTGTTAGTACCTTACACTAGGGATGTTAACTTGGTTGAACTATCTTAGGAAAAAATATAGGCATTCATTATAATACCTTATCAACCCTTCAAAGACATCGAGGAACCATTCATAAGTGACATCTTGTAGCATAAATGGAAAAATCTTGAAAGTTGTATCCTCATGGATCACATTCAATATTCCCAAATGAGTTTTGAATGATTTGACATGATCTTCATAAGTCCTACATCTTGAAGGGTAGAAAAGAGAGAGGTATTTCTAAGGATTCTAAGGCAGATCATGAACACCTCCTATGATGTTAAAGGTAGAACTAGTTAACCATGGGTGGGCCATTTGACTCAAAGGAGTATATTCTTTTTAGTGAATATGACTGAGTCTAAGACCTCCTTAATATACATTTATCTAACCTAACCTTTTAGTGGGGTTTTAAGGGTTGATGCAATCAGTTATTTCCATAGGCATATCTTATTAGAGTTTTAGGTATATCTAGTGCAACTTTGGTGATCTTTCCATTTAAGTAATGAAGGAGGCCCTCATTTTAGTGTCAAATTATATTTTTCTATTGATGTGGGTTTTATTCAAACCTGATAACAATCATGAGGTAACATCTAATTTTTTTGGATCTCCATGAATCTTAACTTCACTCTGGGCCATGAATTGTAGGTATTGGGTCTTGTATTGACTAATGGTGAAATGGTGGTGAGCGAAGAAAGTGTTAACTATGATGGTTCAGTTATGGATATAAATCCTAGATTCACTTGGGTTAAATGTAATGGAGATGGAATTAAATAAAATGGGAAATATTTAAAGATACCATAAATAGAGGGAAGGGTAAGGCAAGAAATAGGATATATAAATAAAGAGAATGAATTCTTTCTAATCAGATTTAAAAAAAGGATAAATGCCAAAGGACCAATGCTTTTAGCTTGTGGATTTAGCACATAGAACTGACAAAGATAGAAAATAGGTATGAGTAATATAATTCAATCAACTCCTAGATATTAGCTAAAGGTCATTGTTATTAAGACTGCTATAATTTTTTTTTAAAAATCATTATAGCAAATCCCAAAGAACACCTTTGATTAGCTATAGTTTAGCCTAGGAAATTGTATCAAATGACATCTATACACAATATTAAAGAGTAACCTAAAAAACTTGTTTCAAGAAAATAAGACATATCAACCTAAAATTTATACTACATATTTTAAATTGATAAAAATCTTTCTAATTAACCAAAAGATACTTGAAGTTGATATAACATATATCAAGAAAATAGGCTACCAATTAGATAAAACATAAAAAATTATAACACAAACATGAAATAGAAATGTATGCAACGTGATTTGTTAGAATAACTAGAAAGGTCTCTATCTATATTAAATATCAAAATTTATCCTCTTTGGAATGTGGAGCTTACATCTATATATAGACCTAGGATCGGGATGCCTCATCACTTAAGACATTCCCAAAGTTAAATTATTTTTTATAACATCCCATAAAGGAACATGCATGACATGTATGGCTAGGATACCTCTAACCACTTAAACAAGACAAAATAGTTATAACAAACATATAGTTACAATGCCAATTGAAAATGACAAAATAATTTTCCTATGAGAAGGTAGTTATATTTGGTGATATTTGTGTGCTGGTAGTTGTCATTATTGTGATGGAATTTGGTTCAATGGTGGGCCCAGTTATTTTAGATGTAGGCTTAGTTGAAATAGATAGTGTGGGAATCACACTTAAAGATGTCTATTTTTTTTTACTTTCTAAGCCTAAAAATGTTTACTGGTAAGAATGTTAGGCTCAAATGATGTCCATGTTTAGAAAAGATGGCCTATGAATCCTATGAACCTTTATCAATAAGAATCCATGTTCAATTTTCATGACCCTAAACTCTACCCAAAAAATTCCTACTTATATTACTGTCCTCCTCATAGAGCTAAGTTCTTGGCCAATTTCTTCTAAGGAACGTCCTTAAAGTCCATGTTTGAAACTAGTAGTTGAATGTGGTAGTAAGTTATCAAAACTAGCTATATCAATTAGTTTACTTGTCAGAGATTTGACTTGAGACAATTTGATCTCATCCAAAATTTGTAAAACCTATACTTCATGGTTCATAAACTTGGGGTCCAAGTCCTACACACTTAAAACCCAATTTCTGGCTTCTTACATTTTAACTATCACCAAGTTGAGAGCATTAGCTACTTCAATTGACATCATTAGATCTAAATGTATGAAGTACTTATTGGTCATAACTTTGATCAGGAAATTAAGTCTATCTTCATCCTTTTTGAAAGAATTAAACAATTTAGATGTACTAGTAAGCAAGGGATACATTTTAGCTTTCATTACCCTGATAGTTTTAATAATGCTATATAATTTGAGGGTTGCATTCTTAACATCCTCCTCTCTATTGTTTTTATTTTATTCATTCCAATTCCTACTGATTCTCATGTTTGGCCTACTTAGTTCCCCTATGTAATTCATTTATGGTTCCAATTTGTGTCATTAAGTAGGTAGAGATGTCTTCATTGTAAGGGACTCCCCTAGCTTCTTATTTTTTTGCTTGGATAAGGAGAATACATCCTATCTATCCTCTAAGACTATGCCTCTACTTGAGTGATTTTAAATCTTCCTTTTACTCATTATTTGTACAGTATTTATGGCTTGATCAAAAATAGAACTCACCATAGGTAGCTCTATGATCTTCAAGATTAGCTTATACATGGATTGGGATTTAAGTTATTCTACACATTAGGGAATCAATGATTGTGAGGGGTCAATTTATGGGGTGTCCTCAAAAGAAGTAAAGGTTAGGATGTCCTTGGAATATTTCATTAATTCCTCCAACTTGAGTGGGGCCTATATAGAATGAAATATTATTTTCTACCAATCAACATCCATAATTTATGGTAGGGGATGTACTATGAAAGTTATATTCTTATGAACCCTTTTGGATGTTATTGTTATAGTAGCTAGGTGGTATAAGAAGATGACATGGGAAGGTCTAAATGAACCATTTAAATCTATTGTTGGTGGTAAGGGTTACTTTAGTGGTCTTAAAATGAACTCTCTTAGGCTTAGGAGTAGTAGGGTCAATGATAGTTGAAGAAACATTAAATAAAATAGGAATTGATGGAGCAATGAGAAAATAAGCAATAATAAAATCAATAGATACCATAGGAGTTGTGGAAATAATAGGGGTGGTATAAATAGTAAGAAATAAAGTCATAGCAATAGAAACATAAGTAGGGTCACCTGATGGCTGGGGATCTAGTGGTGCCTTTCCATTCAAATTTTCAAGGATCAAAATTTTGGCTCTTTCTAGTTCCACCTCCTTGTCTTCATCCTTTAGAAAGTCCACAAGAGAAGCTAGTTAATTTTACATGATTATCTATGCCTCTGCTAGAGATTTAGCTTTATCATCAATCCCCACTTGTGATGATGAATTGGTGTTTGAACTAGTAGGGGTATCTGATGATTATCTAAGAGTTTTGGGAGCTCTAAATCTCCTTTTATAGTGAAACATTGGTTTCCATGTTGAAAGAATGGTTTATTGAGGAGGAAGAGGAGGAGGTGGATAAATTAGGATTTCCATGATGGGATATTAGCTTACCACCCAATGGATTACCTCATCATCATCATAATTTGATGAATTGATATTAATTGGTTCTTACTCCCCTCCCTAAGAATTGGTTGCAATATGGGTTCTTCAACACCAGGCTCATGCTTAACAAACTTGATCATATATTGTGTTGGTTGAGAGGGATCCCCATGAAATTTTTTATGTTGTGATAACCTTGAACACCAAAATTACGTGGATGCCCATCCACCTAGAGGTGTAATCCTATGTTGTGACTCCTTTATAGTGAGGGAGGGATCCCCTTGAATTTACTTCAAGAGGTATTTATTTGGTTGGCCATGTTTTCCCTCTTAAGGACCTCATCATCATCTTTGATGTTCTATAAGATGAAATAATTCTTTAATGGCTCATGTTCATAAGGAATGCCTAGGGCTTTGAGATGTTTTTAAATAAATTTATGGGGATCCTAATCCCTATGTGGTAGTGAGCCCAATAAGAAAAACTCTCAAGTTTTCCCAACATCCCCAAAGTGTTTATTATTGGTGTAACTCATTTTTAAAATCATCAATAAATAACCATGATATATAGATTTATTATTCTTCTTTAGGTCCTTGTCTATGATACACTAGATTTGGTAGTATATTTCTTATTCTGATAATTTGTTAAAAATGTAATTGGGAAGACTCAGGGGTGTTGCCTTTGTTTCCCACACCATGATCATTATGTAATTGAGATAAAAATAGTAATATCCACTTAGACCTAAGGTATTGATGATACTTTTAGATACTCTAAGGAGGGGGGTCTAATATATCATGTTACAAACTTGTCGATATAAGTCTTTAATGATCCTGATGATGTTTCTAGTTTATGCATAGACATTTAAGAATGAGAAATAATAACATACCCTATTTTTAATGTAGTCCTAGGATGGAATATAGAGTGATAAATTATGGTTGTAAATGGTATCTATGAAAATGTCTAAGAGTTAAGACATAATGAAGAAGTGTCCTCCCATAGGCCTTTTGTCTTTCTAAAACATTTGTTCCACTAGCTTAGTGTTGATGATTTCTCTGAGGAAAAAGTTAGTTCAAATGTTAGTAGAAAATCAAGTTGATTTACCCATTTGACCTAGATGGAACCAATGTTTAGGCACATAAATAATTGATTTGGTAGGGCCATATAAATTTGAATTCCCATCCTAAACTTCAAAACTAGGATGAGGATGTCAGCATTGAGAGTTATAGTCTTCCCTGGTGAAAGTCATTTTTTTAGGTGCCTTCAATTTAGTTGTCTTGTTCCATGATACCACTTAGTGGCTATCATATGTGGCTTCTAAAAAATAATATATGGGTACCTATATATAGCATCATTATCTATGTAGGCCACAAACATCTTAAGGTTCATGTGGTGAAAGAAACCATCAGAGACCTTACCTACAAAAAATAGGTCTCTAAGTAATTTAATTCACAACATCACTTATGGTTTGGTTGATAAAAAATGGAATTATTGTCATTTTAGTGGAAGAAAATTTATCACTAGTTACTCATTTTCTTTTGTTAGGTTTTCTTCCATTGAGTGTGCATATATGTCATTAATGGTGTCCCACAATGTAGTGTAGTTGGCATATTGGTTCCCAAATACTAATAAGTAAAATATTGTGTCTATATACTCCACATAATCCTTAATTGAATAATTTGATATTGGAAGAGTTCCCATAAACTTCCTAGAGGATAAAGCCATTGTATCATGATTTTCTTTAGAAATTCTAGTGGTAAATCAATTGGTAGGTCATTCTCTAGAAGCAATTTTTAGGCAAATATTGGTAGCTAGGGATTTTAAGTTTTCTTAAATTTAAACTAAGCTCAAGTTCTTTGGTAATTTACACAATGTCTTTTAAAAATTAGATCATATTACTAAATGCTAGACTTTACTTCTAGTTCATGTTCCATCTATGCCCAATGGATAGATGTTTGGTTTCATTTACTTTAATTCAAACTTTACCTCTTTGATTTTTTGCGTAATCCATGTAGGATTCATATATGCTAAGAGGATGGCCCTATTATCATCCATTTTTCAAGTGTCATTATATCACTAATTTTATAAATATGACAATGATGACACATGGCACTTTCTTAGATAGTTGAGTGTCAAGACTTTTATTGAAATTTTCACCTACCATTTTGTTTGAAGATGAAATAACTGAAACCCAAATGTGGTGATCAAAAGTTTTAAATATCCCATGCCACAAAAAAGTATTTAAGACCAAAAGTTCAAAAAGTACCATGCCAAATAAAAATGCTAATGAATCACTATTCCAAATAAAATTTGCGAAGACCAAAAGTTTATGGAGGCTTTTAATTTGTGAATCTTTAAAAGTCTTGAAGAGAAAAAAATGTCGATGAATAAAAGTGCCTATGAATAAAAGTTCAAGAAGTACCACTCTGAATAAAAATGTTGATGAAGCACCATGTTGGATGAAATTTTAGAAGACCAGAAGTTCTTTGAGGCTTTGAAATTGAAAATCTAAAGAAGTCCTTAAGAGAAAAAAAGTTAATGAAAAAATGTTTGTGAAGTACCATGTCAAAAAAAAGTACCGATGAACCATCATGCTAAAAAAAAGTTGTGAAGACCAAAATTTAATGAAGTACCATACTAAATAAAAATGACAAAGATAAAAGGTTCAAATAAATTTGTAAAACCTACATACTTTTATAAAATTCCAAAATCCATTATTATGTTAGCTTGAATAAAAATACGTAGTGAAAACTTGGATAACCAATAAAATGGTAATTTCATTAACATTAGGATAAATATAATTTTAACAATAAACCTATAAATAAGAATTTTGGGAATTATTACCATGTTAAGTATAAATATAAATGTCGATAAATTATTTTCTCATCAGAATGAGTACCTTTTAGGCTATAGTGGGTCCCTATTCACAAAATTTTAAGAGTGGGGTATGTTGAGTATAATAGAAATGTTGGTAGGTGTCTTATCAAGATTATCTATAATATTGTAATTATGTTCAAAATAAGATGATGATGCACTGAGAATGGTAATTTTTGTATGCTTTGTGGTAATGGTGTATTCTTGTGCTTGTAAATTAATGACTAAAACATGATTGTGTGTGTAATAAACATAATTGACTATGGATTCAAAAGGATGATTGATTTGACTTACATTACTTTCTTGGGTAGATTCTTGCATTTGATTAACATTTGATTTCTCATGTTTGGGTAATGGGTCTTTGTAAATCCCTAAATTTTGGTTGTTAGATGTTGTGGATGGGTGGTTTTTGATGGCTATGTCCCCATAATATACAATATCTTAGACATAGTGACTGAGGTACATACACCTATTAGTAGAGTGTTCCTTCATCCTATAGTACCCACAATAGTCATAATATTTATATCAAGTAGTTTTGGGAACATTATCTTAAAAGGGCTCGGTGTTAGTCTAAATGAACATGTTAACTTGGGCCAAATTTCAAAAAACTAATTCACAAGTGTCATCTAATTGGGTAAACTAATGTTTATAGTTTTCTTGTCTTGTTTGATCATTGAGAATGGTAATGTTAGTAATGGGATGTGTATAAAATTATTGTGGGTTTTGTATTTGTTTGACATTGATCACACCATCACCTACAACATTCTTGTTTTTAATTAAAAAAACTTAAGCTTTCTTAGGTTGTTTAGAAGAATTGATATCGAGTTTAAATATTTTAATAACACCTCTAGCGATTAAATTTTATTTAATTTTAACCCCATTTTCAATAATATCATCAAAGGATATTGGAAAAATAAATTTAAAGTGATGCCCTGAGTCTAAATTAAGGTTGTTCATAAATATAACAATAAATTTGGTTTCAGGATAAGACCACAAAAAATGATTTGCCAATGCCCATAATATTTTTAATAAAGAGGCAAATGTTTCACCATTGTGTTTCTTAGTCTTGTAAACTATATGAAAAGTGATGCACAAACTTCTCAAATAGATCCTCAAAGGTGAAAATCAATCCCTTGTGTAGGTTTGAAAACCATTTAAGGGCTTGACCCATGAGACTTCATGGAAAGAGTCTCAACATTTACTCATTATAAATAACATTCACACATGTGTGATAGAATTTATTAAGGTGTTCCCTAGGACCACCTTTTACTTTGTATTTTTCAAATTTGGGAAGTTTAAAGTGTTTAGGGAAAGGTTTTTTCATGTTAGTAAATCATATGGGAAAGAAAAAATTTCCTCAAACTTATACTATTTTATATGTAAAAAGATACTAATTTACAATCCTTGAAATATATCTTTCATGTTTTGAAACTCTTGAATAAATTATGGTGATAATTGATTCATTTGGCTTGAAGAGGTATAAAAGTTTGAAGATTGACCCATGAATTGGGTTTTATTGGTGTTAGTTTAGTTAAGGGGTGGTTTGTGAATAAAGTGATTAGGAAGTGAGTTAGAAAAGTTAGCATGTTATGGATGTGTGTAAACTTGTTTGGATTATTTAGTTTAGTTGCAAATTTAAAGTTTATTATGTTTGTATTACTGGTAAAACTAGAAGTCATTGGATTGAGATTTATATTGAAGTTAGAATTTAAGGTGGGTTAGTTTGGGGTTGTGTTAAAACTAGGGTTAGGTTGGTTTGGGTTTATGTTAAAATTAAGGTTAGATTGGTTAAATAAATTAGTGTTGGATCGGTTTAAAAAATTAGGTTTGGTTTGATAAGGTGTATTTGGGATAGCTTGGTTTAAGTTTTATTTTTAAAATAGACGTGAACCAATCATTGAATTAGAATGGGTGTAAGACTTGAATGGTTAGTTGAAATTTTGATTAATGTTGAATGGATTGGTGTTATGTGGTGTTTGATTTGAATTGGGTATAATAAATAATATAAATAATGTGAATTGGAAAAATGATTTTGCACATTTCCTATACAAACATTTAGATTTGGATTTATGGGTACACTTAAAGTAACACACAAGTTTAGATTTGATGATGATTGATTAATTCATGAGCCATAAAGACTTATATTGGAATTGATTGGTGATCCTAAATAGTTATTAAATATCGAATTGGATTGATGATATATTGGTAAAATTGAATGAAAAACCAAGTTTGGATTGTTTGATTCTATGGTTAGTAAACTTGAATGAACATTCAAGTTTATAGTTTTTGGATTTGTGATGGGTAAACTTGAATGCACATTCATGTTTGGATTGGATAATTTTATGATGGGTAAACTTCAATAAAAAGTCAATTTTTTATTGGTTTGATTTATGATTAGTGAACTTGAATGAACATTCAAGTTTGGGTTGGATTGGTTGTCGATTAGTAGACTTGAATGAACATTCATGTTTGGATTGGGTAGATTGATATTTTATAAATTTGAATGGATAATCAAGGTTGGATTAGACGGATGTATAAATGAGGGTAAATTGAAATTCATACTTAAATTGGGATGAGTTTTGAAATTTGGATTAACCAAAATAATGTTTTTTTTTATTGGGTTAGAGATTCACAATCTCTTGGTTGATATGATAAGCATGGGTTTCCATACAAAACGCATGAATCACTTGGGAAGTTCCTCATGAAGGATGTATTTATCTTGTATTTGGATACTTGGGAATTGGGATTGAAGGAACCTATGAGAGAATCACTACCATATAAGATATTTATGATATGGATGGTTTGTGAATACGTGACAAAGATGAATTCTTAGTAATCAAATATTAAAAGTTTTGGACATCAAAATCAGGTGGAAAGTTATCCCATAATATCAAATCTTAAATCAATAATTCATATTTATTATTCATGATGTATTGGTTAAATTAATAAGGAGTAAAAATGGATTTTGGGATGCACTCATATTGGTATGTTCCTCTTTATGCTTCCTCATGGTCATGGATTTCATTTATTTCTACATGACACATTTAGTGGTCATGGCTACCAAATTCGAAGGGTTCATTGCCAAAAGTCTCCTCCCTTTCCCTATGATTGTTAAGTATATCCATGTACCTTGTTATGGCTGACATTTATAAGTGAATGAATTGAAATAATAAATACTTGAAACTAAACTATCAAAAATATCAAAGTGATAAAAATATTAATTGACAACAAGGTTATTTTTTTACTTACAAGTTTTGATTTTTAAAGTTTTGGTGATTTTGAACTCATTTTAAGACTAAAAAGTAATTATATTTTCACTCAAGTATTTTCATCATGTGGTAAAGAACAAGGGAATAAATAAATAATATCTACATTAAACACTCATGTAATTACACAAAAAAGGTGAAAACCTAGGTAATAAGGGACTTAAGTAACCCATATGCTTATCATGTCACTAAATAATTTATTGCATTAGTTTAAGACTAATAATTCAAGGCACTAACTATGGAGGATCCTTCCATTCCCATGGCCCACTAATCCTAGTTTCAATGGTGCAAGGGAAGAAAATTATTAGTGCTAATTGCTAACCAATGCACTACAAATTATATGGATGGAATGGCTTGCCTAGTCTAATGGTATACACAAGTTTAGCTAGGGGAATTCTCAATATACCTTTCAGTAAGATGAGGCTTAAATCCATGTAAGAAGTTGATTTAACAGATATACATAATTATTTTTAGTCCCAATATTTTCAACAAAATCTTGGGGATCTCAGTGTGTTGACATCATAAAAACAAAACTTTGAGGTAATTTTTGAAATGCTAGATATTGGAGCATGAAATCCCCTCATATCATGATGTGTTTAAAACATGAAACTACTTAGACCTTTGAAATAATTGACACTTAATTTTTATACCCCATTGGTACATGGGATTTGGCCTAAAACATGATGATGAAATATATGGTCGATAAAACCCCTAAGAAAATAAAAATAACAATAGAAACACTTGCTTCTAATTCTTAGGTATCGCAACCAAAGTGATGCCAAGAGAGGAACATATGCACAAGTATTGCCTTGGGTGACACAATTTATAAGTTTTTTTTAATTCTCAAGTATCACCACCAATGTGATGCTAAGAGAAGAGCATACACAATAAAAGTAAGACACACATAAAATGTTGAAAACATAAGATTAATTAAATCTATTAAAATAAATGTTTTTTAATTACTAAAGTAAATGAAAAATTAAACTTTTAAAATCTTGTTAGAAAAAAAAATTATCAATAAAGTAAAAACTGGTTTGATTAGATCTTTATAGGACTTTTAAAATTTTATCATGCAAGCAAACTATTTAAATTTTGGCATTTAGATCAAAATAAAGGCAACCTCCAAAAATTTAAGAAAAACTAATAAAAACATAGAAAAGCTTGTCTCAAGAATTATTTCATAGTTACATAGTTAGAGCAAACTGGGAAATTGTTAGCTATCTAAAAATCAAAAATCAAATGGAAAACATAATATAAAATAGAATTATTTCATAATTACCTTACATGATTTCACTGATACCTTTATTGAATTTTCTACTCTGTTGCAAAATGTCACTGATGATGCTCACAATTTCAATGATGTAGAAATTAATTTCATCAATGATGTTAACAATATCACTGAAGTTATGTTCAATTTCACTATTATAGATAGAAAATGGAAAACAATAAAATATATAGCATACAATTTCCCAATTAGGTCATACAATTTTGTTGGTGAACCCCATGATTTCATTGATACACTCGATGATTTCATTATTGAAATAGAAGATGGGGGAAAAAACAAGAAATACATGATCAAAAACCCAAAATATAGATTTTATTATAGGACACTGACATGAGGAACTCCAGAAAAGATAAAACTAGGGAATTACAATACAAAAAAATCTTAACAATGATTTCATAGTTAGGTTAGAAAATTTCACTACTAGTTATTTTAATTTTGCTACTGGCTAAAAAATAACACAAAACTAAAAACATAACAATTTCATGGTTATATTTGATGAATTTACTCCCAAACACTACAATTTTTTAGCTATTGTGTATAATTTCATTGACAATGTCTTTGATTTTGTATTTTAAGAGAAACAAAGAAATACATAAAACTCACAAGATAAGACAGACCAAAATTGGATCAAAAAAGTGCTAGAAATAACAAAAATCCTAAATGACACAAAAATAAATAGATAATAATTTCACTATTATCTACTTAAATATCCTTGATGAAATCTATAGATTCATTTTTACATTGTTAGTATATATAACAAGCTTGAAAATGTTAGTAAAGAACCTATAGCTACAAATAGAAACTTCCAAGATCAAGGATAAATGCAAGTGCACAATAAAAATTAAAAAATAACTAAAATGAGCTCCTAAATGTACCTATGATGCTTAAGATATGAAAATATGATGTATATTCGCACCGGGCATGCCAAAATATGCAAAAAAAATCTAGAAATACAACTAAGCTAAAAAATCACTAAAATGGAATATAAAGTAGAAACCTAAAATTAAATGATCGGTAAACAAATGAAATAAACTAATTAAAACATGAAATTACCTAATGGAAGTGAAATTATCCTTCTCCATTGTGATCAAACTCGATTTTATCCTCAAATGTAGTGGACATGGTTGCTCAATCTTCTTTAATGCAAGGTGAATTAGGTAGTGTTTTGGTGTACAAATGACTCTTGATAACTTGGATGTGTTTGGGATTCACTTGTGAATTTGATAACACTTCATTATCATAAGTGAGGATGATTGAGAGTGATGTATTTCACGTCTATTTATATAGGTTTTTGGGGGTTTGATTTAATGTTTGAGGTAGTTGAGGAAGGCATTTGGATGAATCAAAACATGGTTGAGATAATTGTAGAGGATGTCTGGGTGAGGTGGAAAATATATTTTTATTAATTAAATTTGGATGAAAATTGTGCATAATTGATTAATTTCAATTATTCAAAATTTAGAGGGAAATTATATTATTTTGATTTTGAATTTGTGGAAGAAGGGTTAACATGTCAATGTTAATTTTGACACTAAATGGTAAAATCTACATATTTTCTTTGAAACTCTAAAATTCACATGCCACCCAATTAGGTCATTTGAGTAGTAAGATTTATTTGACTGATTTTAGATTCCAAAATAGATATAAACCTCATAAATTTCCTTAAAAACTACTTGTACATCATTGCCATAGTTTCCATTTATAAAAAAACCAATTTTTAATTTCTACATCTATTATATCTATTTATTGTAGTAACATAAATCAATCATTCTAATCAAGTTGATGATTTACAAGGTGTCTCTTATCAAGATAATTCATGCCCATAATATTCCAAGAAAATATTAACATGTTAACAATCGAATTTTCTTCCCATTCCACTATAGGTAAATAGAAGTGGATCTCCTTCAATACAATAAAGGTTCATACAATAAATCTATTTATAATTTGTGTGCTTTAGTTACCTCTTTATTCATAGAATAACCATATATTGTATCTTTAGAGTGTTACATAAGTAATGTTCACCCTCTAAACTATTTTTCCCATGCCTTGTCATGAAATTTCATAATATATTTGATGGATTGAATATGTAGAGAACAACCATGTAACACAAAGTCAAACATATTTATTCTTTATTTTGGAGAAACATTAGAAATAACCCTAAATCAAAATATTTTGATGAGGTAATTGTAGGATGCTTACACATGAATCCTAGAACAAAAACTTACAAGGAAACTTATTTCCTATCATCAAATATATGTGTATGGTATTCATAATAATGTCACACTATTTTTGTAACTTCAAGAAATTTCCTAGGATCACATATTTCAAGGGAGTTTTTTATGTAACACCACATATATTTTTTATTAAAATATTCTAAGCCAACTTATTCTAAAACCTCATTAAACTTTCTTGGAGTATCAATTTAATAATTAATTTATTCTAAAACACTATAGAAATCAAGATATGGGTGAACATCTTCTATAATCTTACTGAGTTTTCATGGTAAATTAAACTCAAAGGTAGCATTTAATTTAACAACCTATAACATTGTAAATTTTAAAAATAAAATGGGGATGGAAGATAATAGGGTTTGTAGTGGATACTGGAAAAGTAACCAATCGAAGAAGAATGTTTTTTTGCATGTATTTTATTGGGACCTCAAATCATTAACAAGCATTAATGGAATATACAATATAAATCCATCCCTATGGTAAAAGTATTTTTATTATGGTTTTTTATTCATTTTTTGATAGGGATGTGATTTTCAATTATTTTTTTGGGGCTTGGGATAATTTGAAACACATGATTTTTGAAAATTTGTGGTATTTGACATTCAATCCCCTAACTAAAACATTTAATACAAGACTAATTTGGATATGTTTGCCACACCTTCCTTTGAAGTTTTTGGATTTTACCATTATTAAAGCTATAGGAAATTTTATGTTTGAATTTTATATACGGATCACATAACATTTGATATGGTCCACACAACCTATGCTTGAATTATGGTTGACATAGGCATCACAAAAGAATTTCCTACTCATGTGGATCTAGATGTTAGGAATAGATTTTTAGTTTAATCTCTTGAAAATGAGGGTTTAACTTTTAGATGTTATGGATGCTTTGAGATAAGTAATTTTGATAATGATTTATTGAGTATTAAACACAAAAAACTAAATTCTTGGTGGAAGGATGTTGGTCTCAAACATCTTACAGTACAAGCATATTTTGAGTTTGAGAGTGAAGATTAGAGTGAATTTCGTAATTCATTATTAAAATTTGAAAATATTGAGGATTTAAATGAAAATGAGAGTGAAACATGCATGGATAAACCCTTACTTTAGGAAAATGATGCAAAAAAAATAGGCCAATCTTTCGAAGGCCATAACTTTTGACCCATAACACTATTTGAGATCTTCCACACACTAAAACGACCATCTCAAGAATTTCATTGCTGACCTAAGACACTCTTTCCACATAGAGTTGTATCAGATATTTTTTAGAGTCCATACGTGATCATTTGAGGGTCTAAAATTACCATTTAATGATTTTTGGGGTAATTTTCTATTTTTTAGAAATTGTATATTTTTATGATCAGCTATTAACATCAATTAAAATTAGTCCTATAAGCTAATTATAATTTTTAGAGTATTTTGAAATATTTTTAGAGTTACACACACTTTCATGTGCAACTATAAATAGTAGTTGCTAAAAATAACGGGTTTTTTTAGATTTTAGTTTTTTTTGAAATTTTGCATGTCAAATCTAATTATGAGTTGAGGCTTATATATTCATGGTTTTTAATTATTTTAATTCATTAAAAACAAATCAATAAGGTTATTGTTTTATATCTTGGCCTATTGATAATTTATTGTCTTGATAGTTTTCATTTTCATTATTTGGTATCAGAGCAAGTTTGAATCTTAAAGGAGTAAGAAATGGTGAGAGGATGAGAAGGTATTACACAGATGAAAAAAACTATACAATATCTATAGAGGTAAGTAGAATAATTAAATTAGGTTCTCACCAATTAGATAAGAAGACAAAGTGGTGATGAGGAAGACACAAATTGTGATGAAGAAATTTAGTAAGAAGAAGAACAACAAGATTAGCCACTGTCGATGGAAGAGAGGATGGTTTAGGATTTAGAAGGAAGAAATGAAGGAGTAAAGGTTGATGTTATACATTATGGAGGTAGTTTAAAACTAGAGGAGTTGATAGATTGGATGATATCATGGAGACATTTTTTGAGTGGAAGACTATGAGAGGAGATAAAGTTTGCATACACAAAATTGAAAGGTCATGTAATGATTTGGTGGGATCACCTATAGAAAGAGAGATAGATAAAAGGTAAAGATAAAATTAATTCATGGAAAAATATAGAGAAGACGCTGAAGGAGAAATTTTTTGCTGTGGATTATGCACAAACCCTATATAGAAGATTTCAAAATTTGAGGCAAAAAGATCACATTATATAAAAGTATGTAGATGAATTTCATAAGCTTTCCATATGAGTGGATCATGGTTAAATAGAAGATTAGATGGATGCAAGGTATGTACATGGTTTGAAATTTACTATTCAAGATGAATTAAGCATGCATAGAATACTTTTCCTGGAAGATGCTTATCAATTTGCTTTGAAGGCAAAAGAAAAACAAAGTAGACATAATTTCAAAAGAATGTATCTTAGTCCAAGAAGAGGTGGATCCCCTATAAATAGGGGATGATATGGGTTTAATACCACCAAAGGTGGGTCGAATACAAATAGAGGTGAATAATCACATGGTATAAAAAGGAAAGATGAGAATAGGTAAGGGTTTCAATACCAATAAAGAGGAAGAGGTTTTCAAAGAAGCTGAGGTTATGGTGGTTCTAGAGGATGGTTCTTGAATTAGTATAGATATTATGATTTTTATAGATGTGGAGAAGAAGGGTACAAGGCATTTGAGTGTCTGCATTATCAAGATCAATAAAGGAGGCAAGAGGATCACCCGAGTGAATTTAGTTGATGATGAGATAGAAGAGCAAAATATTGAAATTGCACTAGTAGATGTTAGAGAGAATCTCATGATGAGAAGAACAATCATCTCTCCAAGGAAGGAATAAGTGTAGAATAAAGAAGGTAGTGATGCATGACTATGATCAAACATTTTTTGAACAAGATGTACTTTGAATGGAAATTTATGTAAAGTAATTATAGATGGTGGTAGTTGTGAAAATATGATTTCTAAAGAAATGATAGATAAACTACATTTTCAATGTGAAAAGCATCCTAAGCCTTATCATATTTCATGTTTTAAGAAAGGGAATGAGGTTATAGAAGATATAAGGTGCTTAATCAAGTTTTATATAGGTAAAACTTATAATGATGAAATATGGTGTGATTTTATTTTGATGGATGCATGCCATTTGTTATTGGGGAGACTGTGGCAATTTGATAGGAAAGTAATTCATGATGGAGAAAAGAACATGTACACTTTTTGTAAAGGTGGTACAAAGGTAGTCTTTCCACCTCTTAAAGAGGAAGAGAAGATAAAATAAATTCTCTCTACTAAAGAATTTATCCAAGATATAAAGGTGGTAGGTTATTGTTATGTATTAGTGGAAAAGAAAGAAGACACATAAATGGTGCAAATACCAACATAATCAAAAAGAGTGTTGAAATAATATGTAGATGTTATGCTTGATGAGTTAACAAATGGTTTACCATATAGAATGATATTCAACATCACATTGATTTGATTCCAAGATCATCTCTACCCAATTAAGCAGCTTATAAGATGAGTCCATTAGAACATGTAGAATTAAATAAATAAGTTACTAAATCATTAAGAAAAAGGGTGATAAGGAGAGTATGAGTCCATGTGAAATACCAAAATTTATAAATCTGAAGAAAGATGTTGGATGTAGAATGTGTGTGGATAATAAATCCATTAATAAAATTACAATCAAGTATAGGTTTCCTATACCTCATTTAGATGATATGATGGATGTACTTGTAGGAGAAAAATATTTTACCAAGATTAATCTAAGGAGTGATTATTATTAGATTCAAATTCATGAAGGAGATGAGTGGAAAACTAAATTCAAGACTAGGGATGGATTATATAAGTGGATGGTGATGCTATTCGGATTATCTAATGCACCTAGCACATTTATGAGGGTGATGAATATAGTGTTATGAGAATATATTGGTAATTTTGTGGTAATTTATTTTGATGATATTTTGATATTCATTAGAACTAAAGAAGAAAACTTACAACATTTGAGAATGGTAATGTATTTGTTAAGAAAGGAGAAGTTGTATGTAAATTTGAAGTGTAGTTTTATAGAAAATAGTTTGGTATTTTTGAGATTTGTAGTTTCAAAAAATGGTGTGAGAATGGATGAGGAAAAGATAAAAGAAATTTTTGAGTGGCCTATTCCACAAATAATTAAATAGGTAAGAAGTTTACATGGTTTTTCAACTTTTTTATAGAAAATTTATTAAAAAATTTAGTAGTATTGTGGCACCAATAACATATTGCATAAGAGGGAAGGAATTTGCATGGACTAGATCAACCATAGAAAGCTTTGAATTTTTGAAGAAGATTATAAAAAGCCCAATTTTAGCATTACTTGATTTTAAAAAAGTGTTTGAGGTTGATTGTGATGCTTCATTTGTGGGAATTGGTATTTTGTTGAGTCAAGAAACAAATCCAATAGCATAATTCAATGAGAAATTGAATGAGGTAAGAACAAAGTATTCTACTTATGATGCTGAACTTTATGAAATTGTACAAGAATTAAGACATTGGAGGCATTACTTGGTGCATAAGGAGTTTATCCTATTTATAGATCATGAAGCTTTGAAGTATGTGAATACACAAAAGTTGAATAGTAGGCATGCAAAGTGGGTATCTTTATTGTAGGGGTATAATTTTGTGTTGAAACATAAATCAGGAAAACATAATTAGGTAGTTGATGCCTTGAGCAAGAGAGTAGCATTATTAACTACTATGGTGAGTGAGGCAGTTGGATTTGAAGCTATCAAATAAATATATGATACTAATCCATATTTTGGTAAGGTAGTTGAGAAGTGTAGTAATCCATTAATAGGTGTGATACATACTATTTTTGGTGAGTATCTTATACAATAAGGTTATTTCTTCAAAGGGAAACAATAATTCATTCCATTTGGGTCTCTACGAGATAATATAATAAGAGAATTACTTAGTGGCAGTTTGGCTGGACATTTTGGTAAGATGAAGATAATAGCTTTGGTGGAGGAAAAGTATTTTTGGCCAAATATGAAGAGAGATGTGACAAGGTATGTTTCAAGGTTGAAGATATGTCAGGTGGCCAAAGGACATGCACAAAATACTAGACTATACATGCCATTACCAATTCTAAAAGGACCATGGATAGATTTGAGTATGGATTTTGTGTTGAGATTACCAAAAAAAAGAGAGGTAATGATTGAATTTTTGTTTTCATAGACATATTTTCTAAAATGGTTCATTTCATTACATTTAAAAAAACCAATGATGCCACTAGAGTTGCAAAATTATTTTTTAAGGATATTGTGAGATTGCATGGTGTTCCAAAACTATTACTTCAGATAGGGACATGAAATTTCTAAGTCATTTTTGGAGGAATTTTTAGAAAATATGGGTACTAAGATAAAATTTATTAGTGCATATCATCCACAAACAGATGGATAGATAGAAGTTGTGAATAAGAGCTTGGAAAATTTATTGAGATACATAGTGGGAGAGAAGCCCAAGTAATGGGACTTGGCTTTACCATAAGTTGAGTTTTCATATAATAGTTTAGTGAATAGATCAACAAGAAAATAACCATTTCAAATTATTTATGGGAGAAATCCTATGAGTATTTTATATTTGGTATAATTAACAATTGCATATCAAATTAGTGATGATGCAGAAGCATTTGCAGTAGTTACAAGGAGTAAGAAGAAAGTTGTAGGAAAGTAATGAGAAATATAAAGCATTAAAAAATGTTAGAAGAAGTTCCAAGGTATTTGAAGGAGAGTTGTTAATGGTTTACTTGAGAAAGAAAGATTTCCAAAAGGCACATACAACTGGTAATTAGACCATGTAGAATTGTGAAGAAAATCAATGACTGCCTATGAGGTGAGTTTACCACATAATTTTGATATCTCTCTAGTATTTAATGTTTTATATTTATATGAATTTTATGGAGAATATGTTAAAAATGATGAAGATGAATAATTAAATTGGGAGCAATAAGTTCCAAAGAAGAAGGAAAATATAGTGTAGGTTTTGGATATAAAGATAGTGAACTTAAGGCAAGGAAATTATAACAAGTATTTAGTATAGTGGGAAGGATTGCAGTAAGAATAAAACACTTGGACTATATAATGGGAGATAAATAATATTGACAAAGAATACTAGCAATAATACAACTAGGGTAACTCATAGGAGCTGAGTTATTTTCAACTAGAGGAGAATGATGTAAAAAATATAGGCCAATCTTCTAGAGGCCCTAAATTTGGACTCATATCTCCATTTGAACTCTTCCACATGCCAAAATAGCTGTATCAATAATTTAATTTCTTCTCTAAGCCATTCTTTCTACTTAGAGTTTTTTTCAATATTTTTGGAGGCCATACATGATCATATGAGGGTTTAAAATTACCATTTAAGGATTTTTTCAAGAATTTTCTATTTTTTAGAAATTGTATATTTTTATGACTAGACATTAACTTCAGTTGAATTCATCATATACGATAATTATAGTGTTTAGATTGTTTTAGGAGATTTTTAGAGCTACGCATGGTTGCATGTGAAACTTACTATAAATAATAGTTGTTAGAAATAGGGTTTTTTATATTTTAGTTTTTTTTTTTTTTTAATTTGCTTGTCAAATCTAATTCTAAGTTGAGGCCTATTTATGTATGGTTTGTAATTATTTTAATGCATTAAATATTAATCAATACTAGTTATTGTTTTAGATCTTGACCTATTGATAAGTTAGTATCTCGATAGTTTTTGGTTTCATTAAAAAATAAATAAAAACCCAAGAGTTTTAAATTATTTCCTAAAAGATTAAAGGTTGTGATTCAAGATAATATATAATGGCTAAGGTTTCATTGAAATTTTATCAAATAGTTGATTCATTTGAAATATCCATTCCCATTTACCTTCATGTATGAGATGGGGGATATTGGACTATGGTAGTAAATTTAAAATGAAGATGTGGTGATAAGTAATTAGAACCATCTGACATGACCCTCAAATCCTAAAAATAAGATGTTTTTGGATGGCCATAGTTGATTTATGTTGTGGGTTGCATTTGGGTTGCTTTTTTTATTATTTTTTTTTAATGGAAGACGAGTTTCATTCGAGCTTGATTGTTCTATAGTTTTCCTCCATTGTAAAATGGTGGGGGTCCTTTCAATACCCACCATTTACCCTTAATAAAAATAATTTATAACATACCTGTAAAATATTAAATAAACTCTTCTTCAACATTAGAAAATTTGTAAAATTCAAATAAAAGTTTGGCTTTATCATTTCTTCTTATAGGAACATAAAATTAGCCATTATTTATTAACAATGTTTATTCTTTTCATCCTTACCATTAATTGGTCTATTACACATTTCACTAACTCACAATCTTTAAAATAACCTTAATTTTATTGTAAACATCATGAATATAATACATACATCCTTATTTTGGTTGCATTCATGCTTATCAAGTGTATAGGCTCCATCTAGACCTATCTCCTTATCTCTCATCTTCTAGGACAATTCCACACTATCCAAATAGGGATGAACTATAGCATTTTACCCTAGTGTGGCCTTATCTCCCATGCTTCAATGGTCACTTTTTCAAATTGATACATTACAAAATGGCTCTCCTACACATCCTTTCAAGTTGGTTAGTAAAATTATTCTAAATATTCTTTTATAAAATCACATCAATGATACTCATTATGCCACATTTAATATATCTATCAAAATAGCTACACATTAAGCAAATGAGAATTATTTACTCCTATGTAAACTATATATAATTATAATAGTCCATATCCAATTGTGAATATTTTTTATTGTAGGTGAAGGACATCTATTATCAAACATTTCAATGAATTGTATGGATAAAGTCATTATAATTGCATAATCACTCTAGGAGGGATAAATACATTAGATTGAGGCACATTAGGTCTATGTAGTTAGTGCTCAGTCACAAAGGGTTTTTGAAGCTAGCTCAGATATCCTTACTAACCTATTTTTACTACCTTTTATAATTTAATTGTCATCTAGTGCATGTGCATGAATAGGGTTTGATATTTATAGGTATTTTATGTGCAGTATCCCAGAAAAAGATCAACATTAAACCTTCACAAATAGTTGTGCATGACCAAATATTAAATTTAATAATACATCACCTAGGATGTGGCTGTATTTGATATACAAGGTCATAGTGTGCACCTATTTACCTCCCATGGAATTATCCCTATAAATTGCTAACTACTATTTTATAGTAAAACTTAGTTTTTGAGTCATTTGATACATATGACACTTAAAAATGTCTAAATAGTCCAATATATTACTATTTTAAGGGACACTCTCTAACCCTAGCCTAATTTACTATTTTTATCAAGTTTATAAATTCTGTAAATTTTGTCATTTAATTTATTGGATTGTATTTTAATATCAGATTAATATATATCAAAATTTCAATTTTGATATTTTATTTCTAATATATTTAAGTAATTATTAAATTTAAAAGGTTAAACACTTTAATTTCTTCCTTATTGCATAAAACATCCTCATTACTAATCACTAATTGTGATTAAAAAATTACCTTATAAGAGATCCAATATTGTTATAATTTTTTTGTGACACCAATTTATCTTTACTTGTATATTCTTCCACAAAAAATTGATTTATACCCCTAGTAGAAATCTAAATTCCATGTTGCTCTTGTGGAAACCTTTCGTCAACATTATTATCGTCCTTGTCCCTTTCTGTAATTTCTTCAAATTATTATCCTTTGTATGATATTGAAGATACATAGGTACTTTAGGACACTCATAATGAATATTAAAATAAGTCTATTTCAATATCAATTTCCATATTACAATAGTCTTGAAGTGATCAATATTTTGACTAACTCATGAATTAGTGGAAGCATAAAGATGTTTTTTTCTCTATATATTGATCATGACATGTGTCTACCAATCTCATGGTTTCAAACTCTTCCCTTTATTCATAGAGAGTTTTCTTAAAAAAATTATCTATGTCATGGGGGGAGGAATATTTTATCATCATTAAGTTATTGATAATTGAATCATCTCATATTAAAGTCTTCATACTCCATTTTTTGTTAAAAATAATTACTCTTGAAGAAACTTGAATACAACTGACTAATGGATGCCTAAGATTAATCTATAGTTTTATTTTTTCATAAATGGTAGAGCATGTTTCCTTCATTATTGGATCAATTGAATCAAATTTTCGTAAGATATTTATAATTTTTGTAAAAAATCATAATCCCAATATTCAGTATGTAATGCATGGAGTTTAATCCACATTCATCTAAAATTTTATTTTTTCAAATGCATCTAAATATTTTTTTGTCAAAGTTGTAAAATCATAATTTGAATATAAATATTCCACCATTTTTTAAATAAAAAATTATTTATCCTTAGTGTAATTAGAACTTCAAGAAAAGTATCATTTGTAAGGATAGTGAAAGTTTACATAAATAATCAAAACCAATATTTATTCGTCCACATCTTTATCCATTTTAAAGTAGGTGATTTACCTTAAATTCATCAAAAAATCCTATTTGAATTCATAGAGTCTCTAAATTTTGAATTTTTTATGTAATCAGCCACCACTTACCTCAAAGTTCCCATTTGAATATGAGTAACAGTTGTGTTTTTACCATCTCCTAAAGGAAACTTGAATTGTGTAATTGAAACTCCATTACCATAGTGATACTTAACAATTTTTTCCAATGAAATTATTAATTGGGGTGAACTAACATGAATAGCCCCTTTGAAAGTAATTAAGAAAATTCCCAAAAGGAAACCTATTATGTTTAGTAGCCAATATTGTCTTACCAGATTGGATCAATAGAGATTCCTCATTAATAATTTTGGTTTTACACTTTCCCAAGGGAACCCTATTATCTTTGATATATAAATTTTCCTTACAATAACCATAAATATGTTTCCTTAGAATAGACCTCAAGTATTTCCCATTGATATATCTTTTAAATTTAACTGACATGAATATTTACATTGACTAGTAATAAGATTACCCAAGGGAATAATATTATCTCTAGTAACCAAATTTTCATTACCATAACCTTAATTAGGCTTTCAACTAATTATCTTAGTTGAATTAAACTAACATGAGATATTACATCTAACCTTTATTCTAAGGAGAGGATATGTAGGCCATCTAAGTTGTGGGTGCATCGAGTCTAGGTCATAATCTAGGTAGGGTTTATTTTTATTCATCCTTGCATGATATTAATTCACTTTTATTGAATTAATTAAATTTTTAATGCATATTGATCTATATTTGAACTATGTAACCTTTATAGATCAGTTATATTTATGGTAATTTCTTGGAGATGTTTCTACTAAAGTGAACTTCCTTTATTTTGTGCCCTTTGGGACAATAATTGAGTAATAATATTATAGGGACTTCTCCCTTGGAAATCGTTAGGGTCATATCCCTTCTATAATTAATTTTTGTCTTAATATAACTATTATTTTCACCAATGTATGTTTATGTTAGACAAATGTTTAGTTTATATTATTTAACTAAATTAAATCAAAAAATATATAAATTACATAAACCATTTTAATCATTTTGTGTCCCCCACATTTGTTATTTTTTTATTAGATAAGGGTGAATGATTTTGAAGCTAGAGATATGAACCATTTTAGTGAGGGTTTTGATTATTAGACCCACATCCAAAGAGAGGGTTTTTAATAATGAAACCACAACCAAGAGGGTTTAGAGTATCCTAAAAGCTTTACAATTCCCAATAAGAGGGTTTTAAGGGTGCCATAACCATAATAAGCACAACTAGAGGGTTTGAAGGATCCCACAACCTTAGTATAAACAATGAGGATACTTCTCAATGAAACACAAATAATGGGAAAACTTCAATAGATTTTCCTTGGAAATTCTAATATAGAATAAGAGCCTAATAGGAGCATAAAGTCTTATGTTATTCTTCTACCTCTTTGGAACCTCAACACATCCTATACAAAGTTGAACCAAAATAATTGGGATTTCCCTCCCACTAAGACAAAGAAAAACTAAATTAAAAATAGGGAACTATCTAACTCAACCTTGATAATATAGTCATGGTTTGAAATAAAATAGGTCTTTTTGGCCAAACATAATTAATACATAGATTATAGGACAAACCCTAGAAATTGGAAGATATAAGGCTGAAATCCTCTATCATCCACTCTAATAAGAAATGTTTTGGTGTGGTTTCCTCTATCTTCCATAATCAAAACTGATCAAAAGCTTTGGTATACTTAAGTGCAATCCCCCACAGATCTAGTCTTTAGCAAAGTTTTTACACTTCCCTTATAAAACTTGAGTGTAATAAATGAGCATACATACCCACTCAACCTTTCCATGTCCCATAAAGAGTGCTTATAAATATCAAACTAGACTCCATATAACCTTGTGAGGATTCCTCTATCATCCCCATTAACTTGAAGTCCAAAAACTAGTTGGATAGGGATTTTAATAATGTTTATGCAGGGATGGAAACCTAGAAACCAAACCAAAATAGTGCATGAACCTACACAAAGAGCCAAAATAGGTGAAAATTTTGATTATCCTCACCTATTTTGAGAATAATTGTGTGTATTTCTCTATCCTCCACATAAATAAAAAATATTTTGGTGGGGCATCCTCTATCCACTACCATTAACCTCCACTTTAAATAATAACTTCCAACACTCCCAGAATATGGTTGGAGCTTTAAAATAACAACCCAGAAGTGGGAAGAGTCCCTAGACCTCACCAAGTAAGTCATTTTAGTATACCTTCATCTTATTAAACACAATTTTTATCCCACATATCTATCACCTATATTTTATAAATATTTTTCTTTGGTTTTTAGGATAGATATTATTCAAAATATTGTATTCTAGCATGTAGAGTATGCCATTCATCTGCTTTGCTTCTTCCCCACCTAATGAGCCATTTAAACTTGTAAGGGATAGCCCCTGTGATGTAGAAGATACCCAATCCTCATATATCTAAATTATCTTCATCTTCATAATTTTCCTGTAGTCATTTCTCCCTGTAGCCTATTAGAAGCCTCTCCTCCTATTTATCTATTGAGCATAATGAAACTAGCTCAGGAAAGTGCCTCTTGAGAGGGTCTTCCATGCATATTTTAGATCTAGTTCAGAGTCTTCCTCATCTTCCTCCTCATGATTCTAACCTAAGTTATCCCACATTTATTATTAACATTGGTTGTTTGACAAATAAAATTTAAATAATCAAATATAATTGAATTAAATAATCAAATATCATTGAATTAAATAAGCATTTTTGTTTACCATATTATACTTGGGTTTTAGGATATTTTTTTGGTGAATGACATTTTGGTATTAGAATATGGATTTAACACTAATAATTCTAGATAGAGTAATATGATTTGTTTAGTCACCTTCCACAACAAATAAAAAACATGATATGTATTTTAGTTTGGTCCATGATGGTTAGAATGATTTCATGGGACTTTTTCTATACAAAGGTATTATATGTTAGGGATGTTATCTTTTATTTTAAATAGTGTCAGAATAGTTATGATTCATGATTGGTTAGACATAAAATTACATGTAATTTCTTGATTCTTTAGATTCAATCGGCAAGGATGCCCACATGTTATTCTTCATTTCAAAATAGTAGTGACGGACAATTTTTCAGCGACATGAAGTTATAAAGGAGAGATGTGTACTTTAGTTGTAACTAATGAGATGAATTTTATTATTTTATATTAATAGTTTACTTGTTGCATTGTGTTATGATGTACTTTTATTACCTAATACCATTATTTTTAACTCATGTGAACCAACATAACATGAGTTATTAATATATTTCCTTAACCTTGATATATATATAAAATTTAAACCTCCTTATATATTTATATAAATATATAAGGAGGTTTAAATTATATATATATATATATATATATATATATATATATATATATATATATATATATATATATATAATTTAAACCTCCTTATTTATCCCTAGAATAATTTTGTATCTATACTAAATCTCTTGAACAAAATTATCATCTCTAAATAATATTATTATTATATGATCATGATGTGTATGTTGTTTTGAAAAATGACCATTATGTTATCTATACAAATTTTAATTTGGTAAATTTGAATTTAATTTTGATTTAATTTGTTTGTATACCAACTATGTGAAAATTTTGTATATGAAAACATTTTTTCATGTAAATTTATGAATTCATAAACTAGCTAATAAAAATATCCATGGGCATAAAACTCATAAACTGCATGAAAAGCAATGTTCTCTACTAATCTCATTGAATGCATAAAATATTACATAGGAGTATATAAATAAATGTCAACTATAAATTGGAATTGACATGCATAATTAAAAAAAAAAAAAAAAAAAAATCTACTTAAAGCTAACTAACTAATGCAATTTTTAGTAATTTTCATCTTCTAGCATTTTTCAACCATTATTTTTATTAAGTTTTGCATGCAATCTCAAGTGGGCCTAAAAATATTCACATATATTATAAACAATAAAATTAACCTAATGGTTAAATTTGAACTAAATTTCATGTATGATTACAAAAATATGTTATTTCTAAAAATGTAAAAATCCTTAAAAAAATATTAAAATACATTTTTAGAACCTCATATGGTTACATATGGCCTCAAAAAAGTGTTAAATTTTTCCCTAACTAGAGAGGTCAAGTTATATATGAATTAAATTATTTGATGTGATATTTTTAGTACAAATGAGAGATAAAACAAAGTTAGGGATCGAAAGTTATGGTCTCTAGAAGTTTGGCCTCTACATCATTCTCCTCTAGTTGAAAACAACTTATCTCCTATGATTTGTCCTAATCAAAAACCTTACATTTATTATTTTCAATATTTTAAAACTCACATTCATAAATCCAAGTGTTTTTTTCTTTTTATAGTCCTACCCACTATACGAAATACATGTTATAATTTCCTTTCCTTATGTGCATTATCTCCTTATCCAAAACATGTTCTATATTTTATTGATTATTATTTTGTACATATTTCTTCCAATCTATTTATTCATCTTATTACCATTCAACATATTATACATGGAGGTCATATAAATCTGAATCATTAAATACTAGATATATATCAAAATTCTATGGTGAACTCACCTCATAAGCATTGTCATTGATTTTACTCATAATTTTGAATGCATCAATTTTATTGCACTTCAAATTGTTTTATGTGCCTATTGGGAATAATTATTTCCTTGAGTAAACCATCACTAAATATATTTATTCAAATACCTTTTATCTTCTTTTGACATCTATTTCTACTTTATACTTTTCATTACTTTCTTGTAGTTTTCTTCTCACTTCTTTAAATTTTTGTATATGCTACGTAAGTGATTATGCATCATCACTAACTTAATGCATAATTGGTAACTACACAAAATATAAAACACCCATAATATTTATCCTGTAAATAATCTGAGATGGATATTTTAATGTTGATCTATTCACTAAACTATTACATGCAAACTCAGCCGGTGGTAAATCCAAGTCCTATTTCATGGGCTTCTATCCAACTCTACATCTCAACAAATTTCCTTAGCTCCCATTTTAAACTTCTCTCAATCCATATATTTTTTGGGTGGTATGCACTATTAAATTTCAACTTAGTCCTAAATTATTTCATAGAGTCCTCCAAAAATGACTTAGAAATTTGGTGTCTCTATTTGATGTAATGGTTTTCAGAACACCATGCAATCTTACAACATCCTTGAAAAATAGTTTTGAAACTCTAGTGTCATCATTAGTTTTCTTACATGAAATAAAATTAACCATATTAGGAAACATGTCTATAAAAAAAATTGAATCATTACCTCTTTATGTGTTTGGTAATCTCAACATGAAATCCATACTCAAATTTGTCCATAGTCCTCGTAGAATTGGTAATGGTATGTAAAACCATGTATTATGTGCATGGCCTTTAGATAATTGGTATATAATACATCTTGAAACATATATTTCCACATCTCTTTTCATATTTGGAAAAAAATACTTCTCCTCCACCAAATCTATTGTATTATTCTTACCAAAATGTCTACCCAAACCACCACTATGTAATTCTCTTACAATATTATCTCTTAGAGACCTAACTAGAAGACATTATTATTTTCCTTTGAAGAGATAACCATCTTGTATAAGATAAAACACCTATAAAAAACTATTTTTATGTATAAATATGTTTTGTTTTATAACCATGTATTATTGATCTAACGAGTATGGGTTTGAGTAAGGTGTATAATTTTGTTCATACTTGTCTAAAATAGGTTACAATATAGGAAGTGGAAATTCACGCAAGTTAAAATCCCACCTTGACCCTTTTCAAAAGGTATCAACCTAAATATTTAAGGTGAATACACCATGATCTCTTCATGCACCATGTCATCTTCAAGAATAGTGGTCACTTTATGAATAATGTGTCTCTCCACTCATTCCTTAGTGGTTTTATAAAAAACAACCTTTGTGATTAACACTCTATGTTTTATCCTTGTGAACCTTTATTGAGAGACATATGGAGCATGATAATATGGATTTGTTACTCCTACCTTTGGGAGTTATTTGAGGCTTATTTATGTTCTTCTCTCCTTAGGTGGATTTTTTATCCATATAGTGTAATTAATGTGGACCTTTTTCAATGATGTGTTGAATTATTTTATGAAAATTTGGTTGTTAATTTAAGTTGATTTCAAAACTAGTACACCTTTACCTATCTTGAACTTCAATTTTTAAGAAGTTATTTTACCAATTATTGAGTTTATTTTATTTTGATTATTATATTATAGTTATTTCTATTTATGAGTTTATTCTATGGTCACTTGGCTCTTGATATACTTAAATTATTGAGTAACCTATTTTAATATTTAATGATATTGACTAAATATTGGTTTCATGTATGTTAGTAGTTTGAATATTTGTTTTCCATGTGCAGCTTTTGGGGAGAATGAGTAGATTGGATAATCATTACTAGAGTTATATTGACAAGCTTGTAGGACAAGTATTGAGCCCATCCTCATGCCCACGAAATGTGGTGGTTGCATACATGATTTAAGTAAAGCACTTTATTTCCATTTTTTTGGGAGGTAGAAAGAGATTTTGTGATTTCATACATAATTTAGCTAAATCACTTGTTTTCTTATTTTATTGAATGTTCTATGGAGTTTTTTCACTTTAGAAATGAAGTAATTATTATTCTATTTCAGCACAATGATATTCTTTTACTGAGATGGTACTTGAATTTACACAATGAACTCTCATCATGGAAGGGAAATCAACTTTATTAATTTTTATCTTAAAATATAACTTTACTTATGTTTCACATGATACCTATCAAAAATTATTTTGCATAAGACATTCTTAGGGTATTTGTTCGATTCTGATAGATTATGGATAGTAGTATGACACTAATGAAAATACATGAAAAAATTGGTATCACCTACATGACTTAAAACCTACGGGAGGAATATAAAATTGGACTTTTTAAAATAATTAAAATGATGTCTAAATTCTATATTTTTCATAATTTTAATAAGACAAATCCTTGTTTAAGACAAAATGAAAATCTTGTATGACATATGAAACTTTATTTGAAAACGTTGAGAATATTTTAGCCTTTTTAAAGGAAATTAATTGATACTATGTTCCATCCACATGGATCAGTAACACACAATAGATATTTGATATTGTTACAATTGTATTAGCTTGAGTTTTAACTTAGCATATCCTTTATAACTGTGTTTATGTTTCATCACTTACTGTTTGATTGGCACATTAAGGACAATGCTTTTATAAAAGGGGGAGAATGTAATACCCCTCATATGCAACCATTTTTCATTAATGATTCTATGTGTTCACCATGTGATAAAACCCTTAGTCTGTGTAAAAGGTCAAATTGTGTTGGTTTCCTCCATGTGTTAATGGTTACACAATTGTTATTAAATTTAGTGAGGCTTAATTAAATTTTATCTAGCACATCCTAATCACATATTTCATATTTCTTAAAATTGATAATATTTTAAAAGTGAAAATTAAATTTTTTTATAGGCCTCCTAAAAAGGCCATGAATTTGACCAAGTAGACCTTCTATGAAACCTACAACACTTAGGATCCTAGCCTAAGTTTGGTAGGCTTATTCTACTAGTTGGAGTGTGTAGGTAGTTTAGTAAGAAGTTTAAATGGATTGTAAGAAGCCCCTATGGGCATGTAACAAAATTATTAATTTTGTAATGAATTGGGTTTATTGTTAAAGTAAACCCACATGTGAATTGTAATATAGTTTAATGAGAAGCGTAAAAAAATTATGGTCTTGTTAGATGGTGTTTTTATTGTGAATAAAGTAAAAAAATTGGATTTAATTGTGAAAGAACCCACATGACCTTATAAAAATGTTATGGGTATTTTATGAAAAAAAAGGGCATTATAATAAGGTTAATCCTCTCCATTAATGATATTGTTTGAGTCTTAAGTAAAAATAATTATCAACCACTTACCAATGCCTCATTTTTCTTGATGACTAACCATGGCAGCATCTTGTTAGAAGGAGGAGGTTAGGGAGAGAAAAGGATCTTCTTAAATTCTTTGAAGAATTTGAAATTTAATAAAAGTGGTGGACATGAGGTAGGCATATTATGCATATCATCCCTTTAGCATTTTATGCATTAGAAAAGTAATCCTTTGAAGTAAAATATGATCATGATTTATAATTGGAAATAATATAAATTTATTTACCTCTCTCTCTATATATAAAAATTTCAATGAAACTTAATTCCCTTTATATGTAAAATAGTTTATTTTCATGTTTGTCTTACACACACACACACACACACACACACACACAATCATCTGTACATACATATACATACATGTGAATGTGTGTCAAATTATTATTCATATTTTAATCCTTTCCCACACATGTACAGACACACATATGTATGTATATACATACGTACACATATATGATTGAATACATACATACATATATACATGAATGTGTGTGTGTGTGTGTGTTTTTAATAGGATTATTAATATGTAAAGGACTATTTCAAATAGTTTAGACTTATACCTACTAAAGTGGAGTGGAGAAAATTTTCTCCAAAAATAATTTTCTTATATTCCAAATAATTTGGATTGTTTCAAACCATTTGAGCATAGATCATTTTGAAAGAATTAGACTATTTTGAATAATTTGGACTTATACCCACTAAAGTGAAGTGGATAAAATTTTCTCCACAAATGAATTTTATATATTAAAAATAATATGGAGTGTTTCAAACCTATTAGACATAGATCATTTAGAAGAAATTGGACTATTTTAAATAATATGGACTTATACCCATTAAAATGGAGTGAAGAGAATTCTCTCCAAAAATAATTTTTTTATATTACAAATAAATTGGAATGTTTAAAATCATTTGTGTATATATCATTTTGAATAAATTGGGATATTTTTAATAATTTAGGCTTATACCTATAAAGTGGAGTGAAGAAGATTTTCTCCAGAAAATTAATTTTATATATTCCAAATAAATTGGATTGTTTCAAACCATTTGATCATAGATTATTTATATTAAATTTGGTTATTTTAAATAATTTTAACCTATACCCAATAAAGTGGAGTTGATAATATTTCCTCCATAAATATGTTTTCTATATTCAAAATAAGTTGAATTATTTCAAACCGTTTGGGATCGATCATTTTGAATAGATTAGATTGTTTCAAACTATGGCACCCTTCTAGGCCTTCAGACTAATCATTGATCCTTTGAATTATCTTTTATTTATGGAAAAAATTTCACCATTTTACTTGAAAAATTATGGATTAAAACATAATAATAAATTAGTTCATCTACAAAATAAAATATCTTGAGAATTGTTTTTTGTTCATTGTGAATATCTTCATGAGCAGGGGCCAGTATACTAATGGATCAACTTGGGAAATTTAAATACAAACCAATGGAGTATCTAATTTTAAGTGGATTATATTTTAAAAATGGACCTAATTCAATTCTTTTAAGTAATCTCCAATTATAAATCAAATTGCACTTAACCAGATCAAAGTAATTCTAAATTAGAATCAATTAATTTGAAATTAATTGACCTATATTTTAAATAATTTAGAATTAATTTGTATGAAATTTATGATAATGTTTATTACTATAATTATAGTTTATAATAAATAAATACACTTGAAATAATCATAATATGGTGAAGTTACATCTTTCTAAACACTGATTCACAATTGTTGGCATGGACTTTTTTATTTCTCCCTAGAATTTGATGATAGATATCATTTTGATTCTCCAATCCTTTTCATATTTTTGAATTAAATTTCTTATATATCTACTTGATGTAACATAACTCATTTTCAATTTTTGATTTGTAACACAATTTCAAGAATTATAATCAATGAACAACGTGTTGGCTATTGAAAAATTATCTCCAAAGGTCCCTTTAAGCATAACTTCATCCAAACTCTTTACGTTTATATTGAAGGTCTTAGAATATATTTTAACCCAAAAAAAATGAAATTTGAAATTATGTAACCCATGAATTGAATGAGTATCCTCAAATTATTTTCCTCCATCATTGACCAAATGCCAATGTGAGAAAAAAACTACAGTACCACCTTCAAAAATTCTTTGGAATGATCTCAAATGTAATATGATATATTTTATATTTTATAATCTTATTTTTTCCCCGTATCATTCTATTTCATATATTTTATTTTGTGCAAGACAAATAATAATTCATCCAACCCCAAAATCAATAGTTTTTTAGATGTCGATTTTAGCACCTCCTTTGAAGTGTCTACAATTTATTAAAAAAGAAATGAAAAATTCATTAAAAATATTATATTATAATAAATATAACATGTAAATTTTCTAATAAAAGTTTTTACATGTACCATATTGGTCATTTATGTGCTTTTGATTTGCATTTCTTATTGTAGCATATAAACATAATGCATTTCATTTGATGCATTTTTTTTACATTTCATTAAATATTATAAAGAGTCATAAACATATATAAAAATAAATACATGCTCAGACACATTGTAACTATATTCATTATACATAGATGTACCATTTCTATTTCTAGTTTTGTAACATACATATGCATATAAATATTCATATTGAATCCTTATAACTTGACCATTAATTTATCATATTCTTAAACAATCCCATTTTGCCATAACTTGTTTCTCAAAGACATTGATAGGAATTTAACATTGATCAAAAAACATATATATTATTATAGTAATGAAATTATTAGTTATTCTTATGCATACCAATACATATTTATATGTTTACATAGCCCATCACAACAAACAAAATAGGATTTCTTCTTCTAAGCCGAAGTTCATTATCACTAATTTCAAATGAATATACACCTTAATAATTGAAACCCCTTCATATACTTCCAATAAGACACATCAAATTATAAACTATTTAAATCAATAGCAATATAATTGTTTCTAGCACAATATACTTTATTTTTTATTGATAAATATCACACGGATACTCTACATCAAAATTTATTGTATTGATGACATAGTATAACACATATTGTGTTATTTTAAACTAGGTAAATTAAACATGTAAACAACATTGTAATTGGTAAATTAAACATGTAAACAACATTTTAATGTGTAAATACAATAACATTCAAGTCTATACAATAATAAAATGAACCTACACTTCCAAATACCAAGCTGATGCAAGTCTATATTTTACTGTCTTCTACAATCTCTTGTCCATGAATAAAAATTCAATTGTAATATGTTTTAATAAATAAAGATAATTAATATATTCTATAATTGTATGAAATTATATAATTAAAAATTTATTGAAAGGGGTTTTCAAATTTTTTTGGCCTTTTTGTAGTTAATATGGGTACACTCTTTCATTGAAACTTTGATTCTTTATTCCCTACAAGGTATTATATAATGTAGTAACTAGAACTTCTAGTCATCAAATGATTTGATATTTGTATTTTAAAAATGTGCCTTATTGTAATTTTTAACTTGTGTTATTTTCATGGAGGCAACAACCTACTGAGTTATGTCATGGGTTGTTGTGTTGAAGACACAAAGTTTTAGGGCTATGTTGTGACCTGTTTTAATTGAGACATAAATAGATGAAGAAATATTTTGTCAGTATAATAAATAGTTGATAAATAAAAAATTATATAATTAAAAAAATATGCATGATCTTATCTTACCTTATTTAAATTGTAATGTGTCATATTCATTGATATGATTTTTGGTTATTATTATTTGTTCAATTGCATGCAATGTCATTAATGATGTGCATTGAAAGATTGCTAAGTTATTTAGTTTGAAAAATAAAGAATACACATCAAAATATTGTTAAAATTTTATATTTGTAAAATGAAGCATGATTATAAAAAAAATTAAAAATGTTATGCACTTGGTACTAATTGAAGTGGTTGTTCTTGTATTGGTTTCTTTGAATTTGTCAAACAATTTTGAAATTGAACATTAAAAATTGTTTATATTTTACTTTCTATAATGCAAGATAAATTTATTTGTAATTTTTTAGAAGCATGCACCAATAAAATTCCTATAAATACCCATAGCACATCACATATATCTAAATTATTAAAAATACATATAAGTTCTCTCCCAAAAGTAGTTATCTAGTTCATTTTTGAATGGCCTTCATGTTTTATGTGAACCAATCATTTGAAATGTTGGTATATCTTTGTAGATATCAAAACCTTCTTCTAATTTACTTTTTTGTCAATGGAGGATGAAATATTGAAGCTAAAAATTAGTGATATCCTAATAAAAATTGATACCTATAATATGATTCCAATTGAATCCATCACTATCTAGACCCCATTATATGACACTCATTTCTTGTATGGAATGGAAATCACCAACACACAAATTCTTGAGAGAGGTCTGAATGCTAGAAAAATGTTCTAGTTTGTGGATGATGAACACATTGAAGGCACCAACAATAAATTTATCAATCAATGACTAAAGAAATAGGCAAATATGTTCTTCCTTAAAAACTTTAATGAAATTAAAAAGATCAATAATTATCAAATAAGCATTCATACCAATAATGAACATTTCACTAAAATCTTCTAAAATGGATGGCTAAAGACATGGGGGCCCATAATGGTAGCTGAATATTATGTATCTATTCTTGGAAGCTAGCCTCCATCATTATTTAGACATTTTTTTCAATATGCTTAATAAATCTTGAGATAATTCTTCCCATCATTTTTTATTGTTTTGAAATATCTTCATTCAAGACACACAAATCATTAGACCTTTTTTGTAGAAATTATATAATGCTCCATTACCTCTTCAAGTGTGATTGTTTTGTCTAGTGGTAGTGTAGGATCATGGTTTCTAAAATAATCTATAATTTTTCATAATATGTTACTTTATAGCTTCAACTTTTTTCATTGAGTATCCATGTTTTTGTACATAGGGGTTTTCAAGAAGGAAATAGACCCTTTTTCTAATAAATCTTCTAGTTCTATTTTTTATTTGTCTAAAAAGCTTTGAATATTTATAAGTATTGTTGTACCAATTAGATATAAATATTGTTTCCCTGAACTAGGTAAAGCACCACTTTTAACCAAGTCAAACACCTTATCAAAACAATCTCAAACAAGATGTTCCATGAAAAGGTGTTTTCTCACTTACAATTATTGTGAGAATAGTTCATTTGTGTGAATACGTGTCTATCTTGTTCATGTTTTTTTCATCTTTTTTCCCTATTTCAATATTCTTCCAACCTCTCAGTTGGATAAGGTCATGTGTAGATCAAACTCTTTCTAAAAATGAAGCATTATAAATTCTGGCATTGGCTTCATTATATTGGTTACATATTTTATGCACAATATGGAATAGAGTTCAAGTTTTTAGAAATCTTTCCCTTCTAATAGAATATTTACTTATCAATGATAGTTAATCGTATTCCTCCTTTGAAATAATTCTTCGTTATGTTATAATTGTGTGTTGACCATTTACAATTTTGAACATCACATTTTTTTCTCCATCATATCATCTAAAACTTCTTTTTATTCAGTAATACATTAAAGGTTGCTTGGATAAAAAAGAATTAATAAAGCATCCTTCATTGGAACCTCATTATGTTTTACAAATGATTGAAATATATAATTTACCCTTCTTTTAATCAAATTTATTATTTTGATATTAGGATCCCCCAATTCATAAAGCTCTATAGGAATGTTCAAGGCATAATTGCTAGAGGAAATATACGATGTAGAGAATTCACTATGTCTGATCATAAGTTTGTGTCAACAAAAGTATTCCAACATTTTATTTTATTTTATTTTTCTCTACTAGTGTGAGTAATTGTATGGCCTATTTCAAATCTACATATAAATATGTTTCCCTTCCTTGTCTTGTTTTCTTCAATGTTTTTTCTATCATGACTATAGGGTATCTTAAATACATGTTTTCATGGTGGCAAGTAGAAGAAGTTGTTTCCCCTTGTTCATATTTTTATTTCAACATATTTTTTATTATAATTACCAAATTATCTCTATCTATAAACTCAAACATTTGAAGGTTGTCATAGCTATTCAAATGAAACCCAAATGTTTCACAAGAAGGCGAAAAAATATTTTTTGTCAATTCCATTTTACTATGTGTAAATTTATTGTAATTGGTTATAGCTCGATGGAGAATTCACTCTTATCCATTCTATAATTATAGTTGGAATTTAAGGGCATCTTTAATTCCATCTTTATCACAGGCAAGGATTATTCCAATCAGAGATGATTATTTTCCTGGTGTAGTGCTAAACTAATATATATTTACATGCATGTTTGGCAGACTAAATAACTCAAAATATCAATTAGTAAGAGGAATTTTATCACCACCATAAAAAAGAAGATGTTGATGTAGATTTAATTTTAATTTTGTTAGTTTAAATGGTACTGTATCCAAATTATCTTAGAGTGAGGTCTACTTCTACTTTTTATCTAAATTTTATTGCAGTGAGGCCTTCTTCTGCCTTTTAAGTATGGGAATTCCTTTCTCACGTAAAGATATTCTACAAAGAAATTGAAATGATTTAAATATTATTTTATTAAATTAAAGTTATATATTACATCAGTTCATGAAAAAATATTGTGATTAAATAGTGATTAATTGTATATCAACAAATGTTGATTCTAAACTACAATAAAAAATACATATTAAATATTTGTAATATATACATTAACTCGCACATAAACTAATAAGGTATGACCAAATCAAAAAAAATTATATGTGCACCAGCCAATATAATTTGATAGGTAAAGGAATCCAAAACCATTTGTTTCAAAGGAGAAAGATGAGGGAGAAGTATGTTTATAATATGTGTCAAATTTTCCATCAACAAGTACCTTCAAGGTATCTCTAAGGAGATACCTTTCAATCATGCACAAGAGTGAATTTTTATTACAAGGGATATCATAGGAGATACATTAAAGTTAAACATAATAGTATTTAAAGTGTATTTTAAGGCCCTTGAAGGAACCTTCTAGTAGACACCTCGAAGGTTGGTGTCATACATTCAAAGGGATGTTAAATGTATCTCCCAGTAGAACTTTCCTTCACCTTGAAATCACTACTGGGTGATTACTTTATAACTTAAATGGCCTCATAACACTTGGGAGAGTGTACATTGGTGATGATAGGCCAAACATAAGAGCTCACATTTCAGGTCATCATGTGCACATGCTCTTTCCACCTCAATTTAGTTTAACAATTTACCCTGTTATGTTAATAGTTTTAGATACAAATAATTACCTTGTTGTACCTCTAAAATTTTCCTTTAATTTGAAGTTAATTTTAATAGCTTCAAGGTATCTCTTAGGAGATAAATTCAAGTTACCAATTAAGGTATTGTAAGGCCCTTGAAGGAATATCATATTACTTCAAGATTGAACCTACCTAGTGTTCTTGAGGTTTGTAATATCTTCAAAGCATCTCCTGGGAGATACCTTCAAGCTACCCATGAATTAATATCCTAGTTGATACTATTTTTGCCTAAAACTCTCACTCTCAGTGAAGTTTCTTATGGAAAGCTTTATATATGTGGGATGAAATTATGATCTATAAAGCAACCTTTAAGATTTTAGAAGACAACTCTTTGAATTAATCAGGTTGTGAAAAGGGGAAGGAAGAAATGAAAATAAAAATAAAACCAAACTAACTAAGGTGATGTACCAAGATTATTGAAGTATTTATTCCTAAAATTACATGAAATAGATTGAACCCTTAAGGCATTATAGACAATTAAATAACATATACAAGATTTAAATCCTATAATATGAACAAGATTTAATACTATAGAAATAAAAAATAGAAATAACAAACAATAATGGATTTCACTCAAGTTAACATATAACACCACATCCTCTTCATTATTGGGTGGAGAATAGAATATGAAAGGCCAAAAGGCACATTATACATTATTCAATCCTTCCCATGAGGGGCACCTACTAAGGTCATGAAATGAAATTAAATAACTATTGTTATTTCTATTCCAAAACTAATTATTACAATGGCTACTCTCTAATAACAATAAGAATAATTTATATTATTTAACATCCCCACACCTCTATAAAATAAATGATCCTTGAATATATAGGCACAACGGCCTCACAAAGAAATGACACTTAGAATCTGACACATGCACTCATGATAAGGCTGTTGTGACTAAATGGGGAGCTTCAAATCATGAGTGTAGTTGGTCTTAAAAATATTAGATATGGCACATTACACCACCTCATTATTCCCATGATGATTATAAGAATCACTATGGTGATGTGTGTCTCCCTCTAAACTACCTCTGGAATTCTTGTTAAAAATGGGGCCTACTTATTTTGGCTAATGGTGTGACTTTTATTTAAATAATAACTCCCTTATTTCCTAATAAATGTCATGATGACACATGTTATTAGTAGAATGGATTGAGACTTAGCCAAAAAATGAATAAGGGGAACCTAAGAAAGAGGAGGTTGATACACCACCTACTGAACTTCATTGAGTATGTCCATAATGAAAATTTTAACTACTTCAAAAAATGGATCAAAATACATAAATACCTTGAGGTTGAAATTTCCTAGTGTTATTGAGTTGTATAATAGATTCAATGAGAAAAATTTCAAATAGGCACAAGAGTGGATTTATCCTTCAAGGTATCTCCTAAGAGAAACCTTACACCTAGATCTCTGAGTTTTCCTATATCAAACTTTCCCAGACTACTTGACTATGTTTATATATATGTATGTAATAGATACTCACAATAAACATTGGTTCTAAAAACACTTGTCTATAGAGAATCCATCTTGAAAGGTAAATCTTGGGACCATAGGGACCTTATTTTCTGCTCTACTTTTCCCCTTATTTTGGAAACTTCTCAAAGTGAAACTTTTTGAAGGAGATAATTTCAAGTCACCCATTAAGATACATTCATGATACCCTCAAGGAGATAATTTTAAGTCACCCATTAAATTATTACAATTCCCTTAAAGTAATCTACTAGTAGATACCTCAAGGTTTAACTTTCCCATTATTATTATGGTGTAGAAAGGATTTAACAAGTAAATAGGTGTTTCAATTAAAGAAGGTAGTTAAAAATAAATCGGTTATTGTGTATAAGGTCTTCTTTATATATTATAAATGGGTAAAGGTGTCTTAATTCCAAGATTCAATGTGAAACCCATAAACATTGCAAACCCCATAAGATCATCAATAGATAACTAAACAAGGAAAATCTATCATTGCATCATTTTATATTGAACAAGAATTACACTCAATATCTTTGTCATACCATTAAGGAAATACAAGGCCCTTAAAAATAATCTCCTAGGATAATTCAAAGGATGTTATCATACATTAAAGGGAATGTTGAAAGTATCTCCTAGGAGACACATTCAACATGCACATGAGTGGAATTTTCCTTGACCCTGAAGGAACTACTACGTGATAACTTACATAACCTTTTCTAGACTTAGTTTTATTCAGAGGAATTATATTTAAGATTTGGTTTTTAGACATTTTGATCAGGACTTATTATTATATTTTGGTCTTCAAGGTTTTTGTTTGAACATTTTATCTAATATATTTTGGTCTTCAAAATTTTTATTCGAGACTTTTGGTCTTTGATCTTTTTTATTTAGAGTTTTTCATACCAGACATTTTGTACAAATAAATTTTTTGAATGTCTTAAATTTTATAAGTGATTTTTATCTTTGGGTTTTTTTATTGGCCTTTATTTTTGGAAGTTTTATTTGGATATTTTATAGGCTTATTCACAACACAAAACCTGACTCCTGATTCCCAACTACTGAAAGCCCGTTATACTTGGCCAATAAATCAAAATACTTATTGATAATTGTTAAGGCTACCTGCTAACTAAACTATCTAGATTTTAACTATGCATAAAATATAAAGCATGTGAATGCTGAGAATTTATAATTCACAAACTATAATTAAATGTTAAAGGCTATATACATGATGTGTAACCATTTATGTCTTCATTGATCTTCAGTGAATTTGAACTTGACTTCTATCCTACATAATAAAATCCCTAACTACTTGTGAGACTCTTGCAAGTAAACAAGCGACTAGTGGAAAAGAGAATTTTTCATAGATCATGTAAACAAATTATAAGCACTACATTACCTTGATTCCCAGCGATATTACAGTGAAGACTCTATTGATATGCAGCGCCACATGTGTCCGAAAGAGCCCGAATGAAAATCAAATGTAGAAATCCTGTGAATCAAAGTCAATCCAAGCTCCATTATGACCCTCTATCCATCCTATTAGCCTACGAAGGTCATATAATAGGCCAATCATCACATCTGTCAATGTCCATGAAACCAAAGACCAAAGCTCTGATACCACTGTGATATCCCCTGTCAATAGAGTTCTCGCAACGCCCCCCAGATACCACTGTAATATCCCCTGTCAATAGAGATATATGATTATAATTTCTATACCACTATAATATATAGCTCTGATACCACTGTAATATCCCCTGTCAATAGAGATATATGAAAGACACAAAACTATGATACCAAAGACCAAAGCTCTGATCACAGATACAATTTGTAGAATAGATTCAAGTATGCATAAACAAATCAATAATCTATGCATAATTGTTTACAGTGGTATCAGAGCTATATATAAGTAATTAATAATCTCTATTGATATGCAGCGGAGTGCCTTTATTTTGGTATGGTCATATGCGGAATCACTCCCTGATTCACCTGCTTCGATCGGTTTGAGGATCCGACGTATATTGAGGGAGATATTAATATTTGATTGATTTAATCAAATATTAATTATTTGGTCTCATTAATAATTAATTATTAATTATTAATTATTTGCTCTAATTCTAAATTAGAAACCCTAATGCTAATTTAAGAAAACCCTAATTAGGGCAAGCATATCTTTTGAGGGTATAAGGGTTTCACATGGAGGCCATTATTGAATTATGCTTATTATTGATATTGATTCTTGTTAAGAAATTCTTCTGTGAAGACTGAGCCAAGGGTTCCAGGATTCCAATTGCATTGAAGAACGTCAACTCTTCATTGTGTGCGATTCAGAGGTTGTGAAAGATCAGCCGATCTATTGCCGAATTGAGAGATAACTTCATCCAGAAGTTATCATAGTATTACAGGTATTTGAGAGATAACTTCACTCAGAAGCTATCACAAGGGTTTACAGGTATTTTTCTTTATTTTGGGGTTTGATTCAAGAATTATCCAGATATAGATCTATTGTATCAGCCCATAATTCTACAGATCAGGATCAAGCATACAGGGTGTGTTATATCAGCAGTCGTACGAATTCCATACAGATTCGTAAAAATCCGTACACATCAACAGGAAGTACAGGTGCCGACATCGACAATGAAGAGGGAACGTTCTTCACTGCAATGGAATCCTGGAACCCTTGGCTCAGTCTTCACAGAAGAATTACTTCAATTTTCAATAATCAATAATCTATGCATAATTGTTTACATGAAAATCATATATCTCTATTGATATAGAAATTATCAATAGCTCTGATACCACTGTAATATCCCCTATCAATAGAGATATATGAAAGACACAAAACTATGATACCAAAGACCAAAGCTCTGATACCACTGTAATATCCCCTGTCAATAGAGATATATGAAAGACACAAAACTATGATACCAAAGACCAAAGCTCTGATCACAGATACAATTTGCAGAATAGATTCAAGTATGCATAAACAAATCACAGATCTTATCATTCATTCAGATGATTACAAAAGTGTCCTTCTAAACTATTACAATTACAGTCCTCTCTTATGCATATAAAATATGAAATACAGTATTGAAAACCCTGGCTTTGCAAATCTGGGAGTGAAATCTGAATCTGGAAGGGTCTCGGCTTTTCTGTGTCGACACACAGCCATCGTCGTCGGTCGATATCTCACCGACGTTGGTCGCTTTTGGTCGGCTTTCTGCCAACGTCGGTCTTCAGTAGACTGATGTCGGTCACTGGAAGCTCTATCTGTCGAGGTCGGTGCCTGAACGGATCTGTACGGACTTAGTACGACCGCCAATTTAGCACAACCTCTCTGTTCTTAACCCCTGATTGCCGAACAACTTGATCTGAAGATATACTATTCTAATACAGCAGATCTCTCGCTGTATAATTTATTGAAACAAACATAAACTAAATCAAGAAATACCTGGAAAGCTCTGTGATAACTTCTGTATGAAGTTATCTCTCAATTTGGCAATAGATCGGCTGATCTCTCACAACCTCTGAATCACACACAATGAAGAGTTGACGTTCTTCAATGCTAATGGAAATCTGTGATAACTCCTGTATGAAGCTATCTCTCAATTTGGCAATAGATCGGCTGATCTTTCACAACCTTTGAATTGCACACAATGAAGAGTTGACATTCTCCACTGCAGATGGAATCCTAGAACCCTTGGCTCAGTCTTCACAGAAGAATTTCTTCAATATCAAAATCAATAATCTATGCATAAGTTATCAATAATAATAAGAGCTAAATTCCTGCCATCCTGTTGGGCACACCAGAGCTAAATTCCTGCCATCCTGTTGGGCACATCAGAGCTAATGTCTTGCCATCTTGTTGGGTAGCTTGGGTAAAGTATCATGATGACTTCATATACTCAGAGTCGATGGGACTATGATATGAGGAAGTTGAAACTAAGTTTGAAGAGGTTGAATGAATCTCTTTCATATCCTACATCTAAAAACAAACCCGCACGGTATATGACAGCGAATGAGGAGTGGGAGTTAGTACCACCTCGAATTCAGAAGTTGTTGCCTTTTGATCGCTTTGTTAAGCATAGGAGAGAGCACTAAAGATCACTTCGACGAGAGAGTAGCATGTCCCTTGTCATGTCCCCTTTTTCATGGACATTGACAGATGTGATGATTGGCCTATTATACGACCTTCGTAGGCTAATAGGATGGATAGAGGGTCATAATGGAGCTTGGATTGACTTTGATTCACAGGATTTCTACATTTGATTTTCATTCAGGCTCTTTCGAACACATTTGGCCTGAGCTCCTACTTTTTAGGGATATTTGATATGTAGCGGAGCGCCTTTATTTTGGTATGGTCATATGCGGAATCACTCCCTGATTCACCTGCTTCGATCGGTTTGAGGATCCGACGTATATTGAGGGAGATATTAATATTTGATTGATTTAATCAAATATTAATTATTTGGTCTCATTAATAATTAATTATTAATTATTAATTATTTGCTCTAATTCTAAATTAGAAACCCTAATGCTAATTTAAGAAAAACCTAATTAGGGCAAGCATATCTTTTGAGGGTATAAGGGTTTCACATGGAGGCCATTATTGAATTATGCATAGATTATTGATTATTGAAAATTGAAGTAATTCTTCTGTGAAGACTGAGCCAAGGGTTCCAGGATTCCATTGCAGTGAAGAATGTTCCCTCTTCATTGTGTGTGATTTAGAGGCTGTGAGATATCAACTGATTTATTGCCAAATTGAGAGATAGCTTCATCCAGAAGTTATCACAGAGATACAGATCTGAGAGATAGCTTCACCCAGAAGTTGTCACAAAATTCCAGGGTTGAGAGATAACTTCACACAGAAGTTTATCACAGAGCTTTCCAGGTATTTTATTTATTTAGTTTTGATCTAATAAGTTATACAGAGATAGATCTTGTGTTAGAATCTATATTCGTGAGATCAGGCTATTTAGCTATCAGGGGTTAAGAAGAGACAGGTTGGCGGCCGTACCAAGTCCGTACAGGTCCGTACAGATCTGCATCAGGCACCGACCTCGGCAGAGAAAGGGCTACAGTGACCGACATCGGTCGACTGAAGACCGTCGTCGGAAGAAAGCCGACCGACAGTGACTGACGTCGGTGATATATCGACCGACGATGGCGTCTGTGTGTCGACACAGAAAGGCCGAGACACTTCCAGATCCAGTTTCCATTGTCGGATTAGCAAAAGCCAAGGTTTTAAGACCAAGATTTTAATATTCTTTATTTTGTATAACCAAGACTCAATTGTGTAATCGTCTAGAAGAACAAGTAATGTGATCTTTAATTGCTATTGAGAGATTATACTGTGATTTGTGTATGCTTATTTGAATCTATTCTGCAAGTTTGTATCTGTGATCAGAGCTTTATGAATTTATATATTCCCTGTTTGAAGGGGATATTACAGTGGTATCAGAGCTTTGGTCTTTGGTATCATAGTTTTGTGTCTTTCATATATCTCTATTGGTAGGGGATATTACAGTGGTATCAGAGCTAAATCCTGCCATCCTGAGGGTTTAGAAATTTTATGCAGCCACAAGAGTTGCGACCACATGGGTATTACACACGTAGTAAAGCTTTGCTTGAAGGTACTCAAGTTCTAGAACAACCGCCGAAAAACATGGGTGATGATATTGGCAGGGCCCATATTCCTCACCATCCGAGAGACCAAGATGATCCAGAGGTTTTACTTACTCTTAGAGAACTATGAGAAGGGCAAAGGCAGAATAACCAGGTATCACAGCAGTTGGCAGCAACATTGCCAAGATTGGGTTCTCCGAGGAGACATTCCCCACACCGTGAAGATGTCAGGAGTGTTGCAGGATCACAGCGGGGCCATGGGACTGTTTCTCGTACAGCGAATAGGCCTACTAGGCCTATCTTTGTGAGACAGGAAGCAGAGGAGGTGATAGCAGGTGAGGAGCATGAGGAGACATTTACGGACACACTTAGGGCAGCAACTGAAGAGTGGGAGTCATTACCACATGTGGTCAGGGAGATGATTACTTTTGACCAATTCCTCACACAAAGGAAAGAACATTACCGAGGTCGACATAATGGGAGACCAAGACCCCAGAACAATGATTTGAAGCATGCTACGAGCAGGCTCACACTAGCGACGTTCGACGGTAGTGGTAAGGTGACAGCACAGGCCTGGGTGAGTAAGCTGGATACATTTCTCACATTGTGACCAATGGGTGAGGAAGATGCTATCAGATATGCAACACTACATCTTGAGGGAGTAGCTCGCGATTGGTGGCACCACGGGATGGTGACACTCCATCATGATCGGATCACTTCTTATCAGGAGTTTGTGGACAGGCTGGTGGAGCATTTTGACAGGAGGGATCCAGAGTCCTATTTCTGAGAGTTGGCATAGTTACGTCAAAGTGGGAGTCTAGAGGCATACATTGGTGACTTCCAGAAGTTATCAGTCATGGTCCCTGACATTTCAGAGAGGTGACTAGTAGTACTCTTCATGGAGGGCTTGACAGAACCATTGAGAGGTTGGGTCAAAGGCTTTGATCCTCCTTCCTTACAGGAAGCTATGAAGAAGGCACGTAGTATGGAGATGTCAGCCCCATCTAGTAGATCTAACTCCAGAGGCACTTCTTCATCTAGAGACCATAAGCACTCCAACGGGGATACAGAGAGACCGGATTTTAACATAGATAAATCCGGGGTTAAAAATGATTCAAAGGCTAATCCAGCAGCACCACCTTTGGATCATGAGGCGCTTAATGATTTACGCAGGAAGAAGCTTTGCTTCTACTGTAAAGGTCCATATGATATCCATCACGATTGTCCTTTGAGGCCTAAGGGCAAGACGAATCGTATGATGTGGGTATATTATGAGGAGTCGGAATCGAAAGATTTTGAACAGCATGATAGTTCTGAAGAGGCAGAGGCTTCAGAGCCTAAGGCAGAGGCAGATTTAGAGCTTCATATACAGGAGGCACGCCTATCCAGCATTCAGTCAGTTGAGTCATTTAGACTCCGTGGAGTTTTGGCAGGGCAGAAGGTTACCACCCTTCTTGATACAGGAGCCACACATAATTTCATAGATGCTACATTTGTGGAGAAGCGTGGACTCACTATCGAAGATTTTGAGGGAATTAGAGTTAAGGTAGCCGATGGTCACACTCTGAGGTGTGAGCGCATGATTAGAGACCTCCCATTGCGCTTGAACAACTATGAGTTCAAGGCTAATTATTATGTAGTGAACATGGGGGACATAGAATTAGTTTTGGGTATGAAGTGGCTTCATTCATTTGAGGAAGTTACGCTTCATCTCAAAGATATGGAGGTTCATTTTCAGGTAGATGGGAAAACACATATTCTTAAGGCAATACAGGGCAGCAGCTTCAAACATATGTTTTTTCATCAGATGGAGATGCCTGTACAACATGACATGAAAGAGTGCGATGATAAGTGCACATTGGCACCAACACAGGAGAGATATGAGGACGAGCTTTGTCTTGAGGTGAGTTCAGTTCAAGGGTTAGCACATGTGGTAGAGTCTCAGCTTTCTTTTACAGGTGGGTCACATGTTGATGATGATATACGTACAGGGGACAGAGGTGATGTGATGCCATTGGATGAGAGTGGTGATGGACAGGGCTTGGAGTTTGTGTTGGTTGACAGCACTGTAAATCGAGACTTCATTTGGGATCCAGGTATTCAGCGATTGCTTGAGGGCAAGCAATTTCAGGAGGGGCGGATTGTCATGTCCCCTTTTTAGTTGACATGTGCGGAGTAGATGATTAGCCTATTATGTGACCCTCGTAGGCTAATGAAATGGATAGAGGGTCTTGATAGAGATGGGTTGGAATTCGTTCGGGCTCTTTCGGACATGAATTAAGGGAGATATTAATATTTGATTGATTTAATCAAATATTAATTATTTGATCTCATTTTAATTAATTATTAATTAATTAATAATTATTAATTAATTATTAATTATTAATGATTTAGTCTAATTTGAGGATGCAAATTCTAAATTAAGACTTGGTCTAATTTTAAGACCCTAGTTCTAATTTAAGGAAGTCTAATTTAAGGGAGTCTAATTTTAGCAAGCACACCTTTGGAGGTGTATAAGAATCTCTCATGGGAGAGAGTTTGTATCCATGCTTATTATTGATATTGATTCTTGTTAAGAAATTCTTCTGTGAAGACTGAGCCAAGGGTTCCAGTATTTCATCTGCAGTGGAGAACGTCAACTCTTCATTGTGTGCGATTCAGAGGCTGTGAAAGATCAGCTGATCTATTGCCAAACTGCATTGAAGAATGTCAACTCTTCAGTGTGAGCGATTCAGAGGTTGTGAAAGATCAACCGATCTATTGCCGAATTGGGAGATAACTTCATCCAGAAGCTATCACATGTACTTCAAGTTTGAGAGATAACTTCACACAAAAGCTATCACGAGGGTTTACAGGTATTTTCATTATTTGGGTTTTGATTCTAGAATTATACAGATATAGATCTTTTGTATTAGCCCATAATCCTATAGATCAGGATCAAGCATATAGGTTGAGCAATATCAGCGGCCGTACGACTTCCGTACAGATCTGTGAAAGTCCGTACGCATCTATAGAAAGTTCAGGTACCGACATCGGCGAATAGAGACTTACAGAGACCGACATCAGTCGACTCATCACTGACGTCGGCAAAGGGACCACTACAGGTCGGCCGACGATGGCAGTATAACCGACGTCGGCGACTGTGTTTTTACACAGCAGGCCGAGACGTGCCAGATTCAGCCCAGTTTGCGGAATATACAGGAAATAAAGGCCGAACTTTCGATATTCTTTGTATATTTGATAGAGGATCTCTATTGTAAGCTTATGAGCAAATAAATAAGAAATTATATTGTGATTTATTCATCTATTTGAAGATATTTTGCAGAAATTCAGATAAGCAATTTGGAGCTTTGTTTTGATATTCGAAGGGATATTATAGTGGTATCAGAGCTTTGGTCTTTGGTATCATAGTTTTGTGTCTTTCATATATCTCTATTTGGAGGGGATATTACAGTGGTATCAGAGCTTTGGTCTTTGGTATCATAGTTTTGTGTCTTTCATATATCTCTATTGGTAGGGGATATTACATTGAACTTGACTTCTATCCTACATAATAAAATCCCTAACTACTTGTGAGACTCTTGCAAGTAAACAAGCGACTAGTGGAAAAGAGAATTTTTCATAGATCATGTAAACAAATTACAAGCACTACATATAATTAAAATGGCATATTCATCTAAGGCATTTAGGGGATCACTTGAAACATCACCATTTTCTCTTAATGATTCAACCAAATTCAAGGAGATAGTTTATGATGCCACCATTTTTGATAGTATGTATGGGAACTACTCTAACTTATGGAATGTTGTTGATTTTATTGTAATATTTTCTCTAGATGTAAATCTATCTCCCAGAGAAACTATACATCATAGACTTGTTATCACTTAAAATATATGTATTACATTTGGTTGTAGCCAAGCTTGAGGTGATGCCATGTATCAACCTCCTCCAAGACTTATTCTTTGTAGGTGATGTTATGCATGATGATTTTTTGCACCATATGGGTAGCCAAATGGTTATGTAAAGCACATATAGAGTATATTTTTAGAGGTATTTATGTCAACTAGCACCAGATGCTTGTTTTAACAAACACAAGCTAGTTTTGTGAAATTAGGATAATACTATGGACAAGGTGTTAAATTCATCACTTTTCCCCAAAAAACCATGACATACAAAGGAAATAATCCTACTTCAATCAATAATTTTAGGAAGGGAATGTATATTGGCATGGCATTGCTCAATAGGCTCTAAGAAATGCCCACCACCCATTTCCTTAATTTGGACTGGGTATCATTATTACATATAATGTCGACCAGTGATGTAGCATTTGCCCTAGGTGAAATTATAAGCTACAAGCTAAGATAATAGATAATTCATAAGGATAAATTACCCACTCTAGTGGGCCACTTTTATATGATGTCATATATTTTGGATGATGTAATGGGAATAGTGTATAAAGTCCTCAGTGAGCTATAGATTCTGACCATTGACTGTATCAAAAATCACATTTGTGATAATTCTCAATTTATACATATCTATGATTATACCAAGAATATGGTGAGGATTTTTGAAGATTTTTATCCTCAAGTTTGGAAAGTAATCCATGGGTCTCCAATGCCCAAAGACAGAGAAAGCATTATGAAAATACTATCTAGAAGAGATGATTATTTTATATATCCTAACTACACTATTATCATGATTCTCAAACACAAGGTTCATCCTTTGAGACTTCCAAAATTTGTACCAAATAAATTGGCTGAGCAAGAAATTACTTTCTATCTTTGGTGGAGCATTAAGGAGTTCTTAATAAAAAATAAGAAGAGCATAGTCTATGGGCACCATATGGTTATTGGTAGGATGGTATACACAATGAGAAAGTACTTTGAAGATGTGGGAAGCAAAAAAAAAGAGTTGTCATTTTCCCATAATACCATACAGGGATTAGGATCCTCATGACTACATCCAAAAACACATTCAAGGCCTTAGTATCCCCTACCAACTATCCATTATGATTTTGAGTTTTTATTCATGAATGCACAAAATGATGATGAGGTCTTGAAAATGGAAAGGGTTTTCAAATTTAAGGAGGATCACTTAAGGGTGATTCAATAGGAACCTTAAATCACTATGAAGTAATTACATAATAAAATGCCACTCTTTATAAGATGGACATCCTTAGACTTTTGGAAGGACCAACCCACAGAGCAGTCTAAAGAATAAGGAGATCCATCACATGAGCTTCCTTTCAAGTTGAAGGATATCAAAAAGGAACCAAGGGTGAGTGAACCTATTCCTAGGGGATCTCTTAGAGACCCCATTAATTTATATCCCTTTGATGAGGAAGAGAAAGGACAATAAGATCCAACTACCAATTTAATTGAAATGCATTTGGCTACCCCCTAGGAACAAGAGTCTACATCTTCAAGGGTAGCCACATAGGAATCAACTACCTTAGTTTAACAAGGCTCCTCCTCATATCCTATGCCTACTATTTATTACAAAATAAAGCTTAAGAATCCCCCCATAGTCAATCTTATAATAGATAAATCTCAAAGATTTTATATAATTCTCCAATAAGTAGTAGTGCAGAAGGAAGAAGAAGATTATGATGAATAATCATAGTTGGAGAAAGCAAAGGATTTGAGCCTCAAACTTGAAAATGGGAAAGCACCATCTATGGAAGACATAATAGGTAAAAAGGCTTTGTCTATATAGACCACCTTCTTTTTCTCTTAGTCTATTCCTATTTTTGCATCTATGCCAATTTAATCAGTGTTGAAAACTCCCAAGGTTGAAGTTGTCACTTCAAATCTTGATGATCCATTAACCACCTCCTCTTTCTTGTATTTTCCTCTACTCACCCTAAGAATTGAGAAGGATGCTACCACTATTGGTCTGCCTTCCACCACCATGACATCCACTTCCATCATGTCCACTTCTAGTATTCCTTTAGGCACTACCATAGTCAAATCATTGAAAAAGAAAATGGCATTTAGGAAGATTGAGATAGCCATGGCCACTCCCTAGTTCCATGTCTCATCTACCCAAATCACTCTCCCCATGCCATCCACCACTTCATACCAAAAAACCATTATCACTAGCTCAAATAAGGGAAAGAAGTTAAAGACATAGGTTATCATAGTCCATCCACTACCCCAATATGGAGGTTTTGATTTTTTTAATATTATCTATCCTTCTTTACCTGAAACAATTGTCAAGGCAACAAAGAAGCAACAACTAGCTGAGGAAGTTGAATAAGAAGTTGTGGTCAAAACCACAAAGGATATAGACCTCACCCAGATGATAATTCCACCATGGGATATTGATTTAAGTTTCAATACATCTCAAATTTCCAACTTAATAATAACATAGCTCCCATCTATTACAACTTTGTTTGACAAGCCATCTAGGAGTATTCAGAGGGTAAGGAAGAGGAAGCTAGAAGATAATGTTGGTAGGGAATTAAATTTTTAAGGAGAGATAAGAGGTATTTTATTTGATAAAAATAAAAAATAGATAATTGGGGCAATCCACCTATAATTAATATTTCAAATCTCTAGCCTAAGAACATAAGGATGTCATGGTGGTAATTCACAATGGCATAGAGTTGGCTAGACAAGAACTGGAGGTAGAGTTGGAGAAAATAAAATAACAACAAAAGAAAGTGCATATCCTAGATGGAATTGAAGTTGAGGTCCAAGATGAAGCACCAAAGTGATATAATTATTTTGAGACATTATACTTTATGTAGGTTGAATTATCCCCCCATGTTGCCAATACTCATAAATTATATAATTCTTTGAAATCTGATGAGAATAAATTGAATATGTTAATTTTTTATACAAAAATTAAGAATTATATCCACCTATATATCATGACACCATTAAATTCATCCAAGTTACTCAACCTAGTGGTCATCATGATAGAAGAGGCCAAGGAATAGGTGATAATAATTGGGGATTTGGTCCCTAAATATGAAGAATAAGAGGCCCTCATTATCCAAATTTTGAATGATTTGAAATTATCCAAATTAAATGATGCTAAAGGGAAGTTGATCAATAAGATAAAATTTTATAAACTTATTTAGGAAGCTTCAGACAATTTTAAGTAAAGTCTTCAAGGACTACCATTGGAGGACATAGAAGCCGAGTTAAGCTTTGTTAGGAAGAAGGTGACTAAACTTGAGATCTTCAATATCAAATTTTAGATGAATAAATAAAATCATGCAAAGCTAATAGGATAGTTTGATAGGGTGAATAAACCCCCTCTTTTGAATTTAGACATAATTTGGTGATAACATGATGTATCACATAAATGTTGGCTTGAGTTAGAGGCAAAGAAGAAGCAGATTCAAGATACTACTTCTAGTTCTAAGTCAACAACCATAGTTGCAACACCAACTAAAGTCCATGTAGCCATCCATACATCAAAATATCCATGACGGACCAGGTCTTTTCATGTACATTTCTATAGCAGTATATATTTATAGTTTTATTATAGTTCAAACCATATTGTAAAGTTTCCTCTTGATTTTTGTAAACATGTACACATTGCATGATTTTTGTAAAGGATAACTTAAGTTATCAACAACTATAATATAACTCTATACATTTTTGACCATAAGTTATATAATTCAATAACTCTTAGTGTGCAAAATTTATGAATTAGTTCTTTCTTGTCTTGATTGATATGTTAGTCTTAAATGTGCAATAACTATTGATATGTATGATAATGCCCTTTTTGGATATATAATACAAGATTAATTTAAGGGCCTTATAATAACTTTATGGGTAACTTTAATTAATTACAATGCCCTTGATATAATATCCTAGGAGATAATTCTAAGGGTGTTGTCATAAATTCAAGGGAATGTTGAAAGTATCTCGTAATAGATACCTTCAACATGAACAAGTGGAATTTTCCTTTACATGGAAGGCACTACTAGGTAATATTTTGAAGGCCACTATAATAATTTCAAGGTATCTCCTATGAGATACATTTCAAACATTAAAAAGAGTGTATTTCCCCTTCAAGTTATTTCCTAAGAGATACCTTTCAAACATGTACAAGAGTGGATTTATTGTTCAATGAATAAGTAGAATTTTCATTTACATAAAAAGGCATTACTAGGTGATATTTTGAAGGCCCTTGTAATTCCTTCAAGGTATCTCCTAGGAGATACCTTTCAAAAAGACAAAAGAGTGGATTTCTTCTTCAAGGAATAAGTGAAATTTTACTTTACATGAAAGGCATTATTGGGTGATATTTTAAGGCCCTTATAATAGCTTCAAGGTATCTGATTTCTCCTTCAAGGAACAAGTGAAATTTTACTTTACATGAAAGGCACTATTGGGTGATATTTTTAAGGCCCTTATAATAAATTCAAGTTATCTCCTAGGATATACCTTTAAAAATTTCACAAGAGTGGATTTCCCCTTCAAGGTATCTCCTAGGAGATACCTTTCAAACAGGCACGAGAGTGGATTTCTTCTTCAAGGAATATATGGAAGTTTTCTTTACAAGAAAGACACTACTAGGTGATATTTTGAAGGCCCTTGTAATACCTTCAAGGTATATCCTAGGATATAACTATCAAACATGCACAAGAGTGGATTTACCCTTCAAGATATCTCCTAGGAGATACCTTTCAAATAGGCATGAGATTGGATTTCTCTTTTAAGGAAAATGTGGAATTTTCCTTTACAAGAAAGGTACTATTAGGTGATATTTTTAATTCCCTTATAATGCATTTAATTTATCTCTTATGATATACATTTCAAACATACAAAAGATAAAATCATCCTTCAAGGTATCTCCTATGAGATACCTTTCAAATAGGCACAAGAGTGGATTTCTCCTTCAATGAACAAGTGGAATTTTCCTTTACATAGAAGGCACTACTAAGTGATATTTTGAATGCCCTTTCAATACCTTCAAGATATATCTTAGGATATAACTTTAAAAAATACAGAAGAGTGGATTTCTCCATCAAGGTATCTCTTAGGAGATACCTTTCAAATAGGCACAAGAGTGGATTTATCCTTTAATGAACAAGTGGAATTTTCCTTTACATAAAAGGCACTACTTGGTGATATTTTGAATGCCCTTGTAACAAATTCAATTGATCTCCTAGGATATACCTTTCAAACATTGACAAGAGTGTATTTCCCATTCAAGGTATCTCCTAGGAGATACCTTTCAAATAGGCACAAGAGTGGATTTTTCCTTCAAGGAATAAGTGGAATTTTCCTTTACATAGAAGATACTAATGGGTGATATTTTAATTCCTTCATAATAGCTTCAAGGTATCTCTTAGGAAATACATTTCAAATATTCTTAAGATTGGATTTACCCTTCAAGGTATATCTTAGGAGATACCTTTCAAATAGGCACAAGAGTGGATTTCACCTTCAAGGAATAAGTGTAATTTTTCTTAACATGGAAGGCACTTATGGGTGAAATTTTGAAGGCTTTTGTAATACCTTCAAAGTATCTCCTATGAGATATATTTCAAACATGCACAAGAGTGAATTTCCCCTTCAAGGTATCAAATTTAAAAGGCACCACCTGAGAGATCACTATGAATTGAGAATCACCATGTGATGAGATATAGATGAGTCATCATGCAAAGTTGAATTCTGAGAATCTATGAGCCAATGAAAAGGTACCACATGTCTAGATTTCAAGCCAACTAGTCATCTTAATGATATTCAAGCCACATGAATACTTATCTATATCTAAGGTGGTATCCATGTGTCAAAAGGTGTCAAAATTTATCTTTATAGCTAAAATTGATGGAAAATCAAATTCAAATTAAAGCTAAATTAATTTCTAGTGTAATTAATTAATAAAAACAATAGTTCAAAGTTTGAAAATCTTGCCTTTAATACATCATGAACCAAAATTGCCATCAACATTGCATTAATCAAGCTTGACAAAAAGGACTTCATTCAACATTAAGATAATATACAAGTTCATCAATCAAAATTTAAAATCCATGGGTGAAGCAAGAATGTTTAGAACTACCAAGTTAGAATATATCCTAGTTCTATATTCATATGGGATAAACGTAGTCTTTTGAGACACCAATTTCAATACCATTACATTGTCCATAAATGACAAACACTACAATGACTTATTCTACCATGTGGATAGGTTTCCTCCCTATATGTCTACCTTCCAATGGCTAACTCTAACTCGATCATTACCTCCATTAATAAATCCCCCAAGTGGTTGTTTAGACAAGACATGGATTAAGTAGATGTAATTGGCTATAAGGATATACAAACAACACTATATATAAGGTTATATATATATATATATATATATATATATATATATATAAGGTCTGAAATGACTATAGTTTTGATTTAAAGTCTGAAGGTTTATCTTCAAAGACTAGTGACTTAGCTTTGAAGACTAAAATCTATGTTTTGAATAATGATAGCTATTACCTAAGATGAAAATTCATGAATGGGAATAATCCACCTCCATCATTGATAACCAAGACAATTCCATTAGACCACCAATGCCTCAATCCATAATTTGATGTGATAGTGTTTTCAAAAGATATCCCCCAATAGATTTGATGTGACAGTGTTTTCAAAATATCTCCTCTAATATATTTGATGTGATGATTTTTCCATACAATCTTTTCAAACAAGATTAATGATACTATGTTTTAAATAGAGTGTCTTTCAAAAATATTTGGTATGATGCATAATTAATTATGATTATTGCTACTAGTAGTACCAATAAAGAACTTTACGACACATCATTAGTATTTGACTAGATAAATCACCTTCCCATCATATCTCAAATTCTCCAAAGGGATAACCATAACTGCCACTATCATTCTTTTCATAATCACATCATATAACCTACTTTTCTATTCATTATTGTGTTATCATTACCATCAATTATTATATCGTATCTCTAACTTCTTGCTTCCCCTATTCCCTATGCAAATTTGAGCTCTTTTTTTATAGTATAGTTATATTTGCAATTAAATAGTGATTTCTCTAAATATGGGTGGGAGGAAGAAAAATAGGGAACCAAAATCCTTTGACGCATTACTTTAAGATAAAGAAGCCAAAGACATCTTTGAAACAATAGGTTGGTTGAATTTCTTATAAATGTTTTAGGGATTCCATAAAGAAATTTTGCAATAATTCTATGATAATTTTGATGAATATCATGTTATTTTCAAAGAGAAGAACATTCCAATAAATCCCTCTCTAATTATTTCTCTATCTTGGATTCCTAAGGATAGAGTAGTTGTTATTAAAAATATCAATTTTTTTGACCTGATTTATATGTTTGTTGAAGGAAATGATCCACACCCCATACTAGCCAAATACCCCCAAGGAGTGGCCAAGGTAATTCTGAGAGAAAGTCTTCCTCAACCTTGGAAAAATGTTGTTTTGAGATAATGAAATATATCACTTGTGATGGTCAGTTTACAATAGTGGGTGGAGATGCTATGAGACTCCTTATTCACTTGAGGAAAGGAGATGTTTGAGAAGAATATAATACCAATCTTACCTCTTTTCTTCATAATTCTTTGATTAATGTTTCTCAGAAGATAAGATGAGGTACTAACTCTACCCACCATCATGGATTGGTTACACTCATATGTCACCATTATTTTCTTAGTAAAACAAAGCATGCAAAGGCTTGGTCCTATTTCCTCTAAAAATTTTCTTTAGTTCCACCCAAAAAGACACCACACCCTGCCTCTCCTCCTTCCACTACAATCCATATTGAAGACTCCACAATTAAAATTGTAGAATGGCCATATCCTCCACCATTAGTTCCAAAGATACTACACCAAAGATGAAAACAACAAATGTGAATATAGTTGGACCCCCCTCATCTTCCTATAACTAAACTTTGGTGTATTCACAAACTTATCTTGTAGGAAGAAGATGTGCAGGTTGTAGAAGTTGTATTTATAGAGGGAACCCTAGTAGAATTTGTACCTCAAGAAGTAAAGTGTCATGTGCTTTTATTACTAATAAGGATAAATCACCCTTAATTGAATAAGATCCATCTTCTCCACATTCTATCAATGAAGACAAATAATTTCATCATGCCATGGATTTATCATGTCATGAGGAAATAATCAAACTGCAATAAATAGAGTTAGATTTTCTTCATTCAAGTTTGAAAGGTAAGGAATTGATGATTTCTAATTTGAAACAAAGGTGGGAAGAATCTGTTACTAAAGTTAGTGAACAAGAAATAAATATTTGAGTAAAAGATGAATAGAATAGGGTCCAAAATGCAATGTTTTTGCATACCCAAAAACTGAGTAATTTTCAAAATTCTCTTGCTATCAAGGACACTCAGATTATAGATTTGAAAAATATCAATGTTGATAAGTGTAATCTAATTAATAATCCAAGATAAAGTATTTCTGATATAAATACAATGTTTTCCTAATATACTAATAAAATAATAGAGATCACTACTCAAAATTTTGAGTTACAAGCCTCTAGTCAAGATATGCAAAGAGAAATACGATAAATTATAGTTCAGATAGAGGGTCTAACAAGATTTGTTCCCTCTTTCCCTATTCTATTACATGAAAAAATCTTTGTCTAGCATAGCACCTAGAAGAAAATTAAAAAATAGAAGGATGAAAATGCCAAACTTAATGAGGAATCTTAGAATCAATTGGAAGAATCCCAACTACAATTGTAGAAAGCATATGCTTTTATCCAACACATCTATGTTATTTCTAAGAAATTATTACCATGTAGACAAACTTCATTAGTTTATGTTCTTTTCTTCCATGATTAATTTTATAAATGATAGATTCAGCTAATTTCCATTGGTTTTTCACATATCATTAAATATGATCATCTATTTATGGACATTTTTTTAAAGAGCACTGAAGAAAGGCAAGATGTCATTTATGAGTTTTATACTTTCAATTTGTTGTTAGGATATCAATCTAGTTTTTTGATAAATTTATTTATTGGAGAGACATAATCATGTACCTTTATCTCCACTCTAAGAAACTAAATGACATGGTAATAGGCCAATAATAGATTTATAGAACTACAAAGCAACATTGGGTTATGCATGACACCACAATTTCTAGAAGCAAAGAAAATTATTTCTTATTTTCAACCACTATATCATATGTATATGAATAACAAGTATCATGTGTTATTGAGATCTAATATTACTACTTTTAGAGTTTTTCTAAACCATCATTATACTAATGGTTTTAATGCAAGTCTTGTCAAGTAAGATACATCACCTATTAAGTTGAAGTGTAGGGAAGTCCTCAACCCAACCAAATATTATATGGAGTCTAAGAAGAGGCAACTATTTTTTTAGATCTTAGAAAATAGAGGTTCAAATGTCTGGATTGGGATGAATTTTAGGCCTCATATCATTCTATGTCTTTTATCTCTATGATGGTGTTGGAATTCTCAAGCATAAGTTAAATTTGAATCTTGGGTGCATACAGTTGTCAGAGATATTAGATTTTTACCAAGGGGCCACCATGATTGGGACCATCATTTTGAAGTTCATGACCTGAGTTAGAGGTTTAAATCAAGAAATTTAGATTAATGATCATTCATCCCACTTCTTTACAAGAGGACTTACAAAAGGTGAAGTGTGGGGGAGAAATGATGAGCTTTTCATATAGCTCATCATAGTTATATAAACTACCCATAAAGTGTTATCTTTGGTTATATATTTTATTGTGTTTAATATTTAAAGTCTGATCTAAGTAGGATGTAGTCATATAAAAATGCAAAATTGGTAACTCGAGTGTGTCTTGTGACTCCCAATCCATAGATCCCTCTTACTTGCTCTCATGACCCTCATAGGCTTATTTTCATTGATTCCCAACTTACTCAAGACCCTTTTTTCATGACCAATCCATCCCCCCAGGTCCCATCTACCTAGAACAATAACACCACACTAGGACTATAATTTTGGTGCCACTCCTATCCACTTTCAACACTATTGTCCAAGTTCATTTTGAGCCTAAATGGTTAGTTCCTTCTAGTTTCTGATCCTTATCCTTGTCAGCCTAACATGATCAAATTCAATCCATGACCAATAGATCCCTATAAATTCCCATTCCAAGATCATTTGGAGAGGGTTGGTAAATATCACAAAGCAAGAAAGAATACAAATAAGAATACTCAAGCACATTTCTTTATTCTCTATATACAACCATCCAATACTATTTCTAGCTTATTTGAGTCCTTACACCAGTTCCTAATCATCTTAAGCACACTCATTTTAGCATTTCCTTGCATTCTCATATCACAATTGTACCAGGAACTTTCAAAGGGAGAACTACATATGGATTAAACCTTCTTCAGAGTATTGGTATGTAGGCAATGTGCCCACACAAGGGGTGTGGATCCACATCCATTTAGTTTTACACATATTGACCCCACTTCTTGTTTGAAATTGGTTAAAGTATAATAGAAGATAGGGTTTGAAGATAAAATATGATATATAAGGAGCTTTATAGACTTTTGGCTATCAAAACTTTATAGATAGGGTTACACAAGCATGTTGAACAAAACCCAAAAAGCTTAGATCCTCAAGACAATAGTGATAAAAAATAACTACAACACTAGTGCCACTCCTATCCTCTTTTAGTGCTCCTATCCAATAAAAAAATGAAAGTCAAAATCTTGTTTGTGATAGTGTCCTAGGCCTACATAGCGAATATCAAATCTTGTCTGAATCGAATCAACATAGTTTAATCTAAGTCTTATTTTCTTATTCTTATTTCTATTTTTAGAAAAGCTCTAATTACCAATAAATTTCACAAATTAGTAGGTTATTTTTCATGTATTATTTATTTATTTATCAATCTAGAACCTTTGACTAAAATAGAAATAATACACCAATATTCCTTAAATTGTTAAATCATTTAGTAAACTTGACTTCATTTGTGTACAAAAACCTTAGAAACCCTAGGGTAAAATTCCTACTAATTTTTCTTATAAATTTTTGAATTTTTAATTGAATATTTAAATAAAAAATTCATTTCAAATTTTAAAATTTAGTAGTAAATTTTAAAATAATTTTATTTCAAACCCTAATTTCCCATACTAAGTCTAAGTATTTTTCTAGTAATTTTCTAACAATTTTTTGAATTTTTACTATCATACTAAAATCAAAAAATCCCTTCAAAATTCAATAGTAATTTCAAAAACAATATTTTTCTCAAAACCCTAGTTTCACATACTAGGTCCTATTTAATCAAACATTTTCCAATAATTTTCTAAAATTTTAGTTGCATATTTAAATCAAAAATCCAATTTCATTTTCAAAATTCCATAGTATTATGCAAAAATATCATTATCAAAACCCTAGCTACATGTACTAGCTCATAATCGCTTCTTGAGGTATCACCTTACATATTTATGAGGGTCATTTCAATATTGGGTTTCATTTATTTATAATTATTTCTTGCATTTATCACATAAAATAAGGAAACTATCATTGGTCCTATGATGCACATGAATGATGAAGTTTTTCATATGTTATAAAAAAGCTTTATTCTTTGCATTTCATTCTTATGTTTTAAAATATGGGATGAAATTTAAAAAATTATTATTAAACATGTTAAGATATATATTATATTACCTCACTTGGAGCCACTACCTCGTGCTGAGTCATGTTGTATGGTCCATTTCACTCTTCCTGAAGTCACTACCTATCTCTAGAGAGCCTAGTTGACACCCTTTGTCCATCCACCACCTTGACCTATAAATTATTTTTGATCTCCTCCCTTAGATACTATTAGTCCTATATGGATAGTAGATAATGTGATTAGAGCTATTACTCGATGTGCCACCACGCCTCCTCAACCTAGTCAGGAGCCTTACCACCCTCCTCTTCCTTCTTATCCTAGGAATAACCCACCTACATGGGAAGATACACACAAGGCATATGATATTTTTGATCAGTTGAGAAACACTCCAACTAATATTTCCATGTTAGAATTACTTTAGAAAGCCAATGTGTTCAAGGACATTCTTTACTAGGAACTCAATTAGACTTCTATAACACTTGATTTAGAGCCTTCTTATTTTGCATCATTGTTCAACACTTTAAAAACCATAGAACATGTAATTTATTTTGATATTGAGGACTTGCCTTCTTAGACAGTTATTGATTAAACTTTGCCACTTTTCATATAAGTTTAAGTAAAAACTAGTGTAGTAAAGAGAGTTTTAATTGATAGCGGTTCTGGACTTAATATATGTAATATCACATTCTTATAGACCATCGGAATAGATATGACATATATGCATATATCATACAAAAATATTAGATTGTTTGATGATATACCAATATATACATTGGGCACCATTGCTTTGGATATCATGGTAGGACACAGAACCCTCTCTACATAGTTTTAGGTCATGCTCAATCCTCTTCATTATAATATTTTAATTAGATGACTTTGGATACATGTTATGGGAGAAGTTACTTCCACTCTTCATCTATGTGTTAAGTTTTTTCATGAAGGATACCTTTACACATATCCAAAAGATAACCATCCATTCAGATATTAATGAACTACAAAGTCATTTTTAATTATTTTTCCAGATGGGACACCTCATCTCATAGTTCAATGACCACCTCATTATATTTATCTTGATTAGATACATACATATGAGGTTGAAGATACTAGAACTTTTTTCACTCCTCCACTTACAATTGTGTCCTCAACTCTAGATATTTAGCTAGTGATAATACCTTTAGCTATTTTAACTAATCTATCAGTCACGATCCCTAAACTAGTTAATTTTATAGATATAGTTACTCTATTAGTTATAAATACTCTCACAACACCATTATATTCTACCACTATAGTTCAGGAGACTCCTACATCATAGTTACCCCTTGTGGTAAATTATATGTTACCATATGTACACAATGTTGATATAGATTCGCAGGCTTCTTCAGATGATGATATGATACCCACCCCTATAGATGATTATTTGTGTGGATTAAGATTTACACTAGTAGGCCTAGGCAAGTACTGAGATGACTCTAGAGATCTCATTACACATACTACATCATTCTTAGCATCTTTCACTATACTTGCAAGATATACTTCACATTTGTAGCCATAGCTAGATCACTCTACATATATAGTTCACATGGTTACCTCTATGGATATAAAACCTATTATTCAAATTTAGGTAGGCATCACATAACATTAACCATAGATTATGTTTAGATGTTACTTGACCATGGATTAATCACCTTACCTATAGTCTGACACAGATCTATTAGTATATTATCACAATAGGATGGTTGCCCATTTTGTCTTTTTCATAGGATCACAAGCCATGATAAAAACTCATGAATATATTTATAGAAGATATTAGATAAACTATAGGTTTATCATATTATTCAAATTATAACACCACCATCAAAACCAACTCCACCACTTCCACTGAAGCAATCAACTACCAAAGTTAAACATCTTAGAGGAGAATCCACATCTCTACCACTAGAGCAACCTTCAGCTCACCTTTGATAGGATGACACCATGTACATAGCATCTGTATCATATGATGATACTTATGATGATGATCTCATGGCATTTGATGATGGCCATGATCCCATCCTTTAGCTCCATCCCCACCAAGCTCCATCCTTGGACCCTTTACTCTCTTCAACCTAGTATTTTCTATCATTATATATATATATATATATATAGTTCTACATATTTTCTTTTCCTACTTGTACATAGTCTCTTATGTTTGATTATACATAATTTCCATATGATTCATATTACATAGATCAAATATTATCAAATTACCAAAAATAATACAGAATTTCAAAATCCAAAAACATTCAAACATGTCAAAAACACAAAAACATCTTGATTATATGCATCCTCCATGATTTACATTTCTACTCCTATGCTAGACTTACATTTGTTTTTCTATGCTATTATTTATTGATTTATATACATTACCATGATTCACTTGTTCTTCTTTAAGTGTGTGCAGTGACTTCCAAACCCTTGATTACTTCACTCTAGCCATTGAGGGGGAATCTTACTTATGCATGCAAGATGAACATTGATATATCTTCCCCCTAGGGACATCTTCTACATGAATACACCATCTAGGTTATGTCATTCCTACACCACACACTCTATTTATCATGTTGATGTACATTATTTACTAGCTTACATAGATTAGTCTATCGACACTCACTAGTATTTAGCACTTGTATATTTATTTGTATATACCTAGTCTTGTATTAACATGTCTTGCATACTTTCATACTCTTTCTTTGATTAGTTAGATTTGCTTGTATTTTCTAGTTTTTACATGCTTTATCTTCTTGCTTATTATGGCTTGATGTGATTACATTCTTAGTTCCTTGTTATTTCTGGTATGTGCCTTAAGATATTTTCCAATGACCTTTGATTCTATTCATGTGTTGGCCTTTGGACATTTACTAATGTCCCTTGCATGTACTCTTCTATGTGATTATGGATTTCATGCCAACTTGTTTCAATTATAAGTGTATGTGGCATTTGAACATGCCTTGTATGCTTTCTTTCTAGTTTGAGTGACATGTGCCCATGTCCCTTGTTTTCTTGGCCCCTTGGCCACTCTTGTACATTTATTGCTTCTTGCCTTGTGTTTTTTTTTTGCTTTATTAATTTTGATTATTTGTAATGCCATGATCCAAATCATACATTATCTTGCTTCTTAGATGCCATGATGGACATCATGCTCGATCCCTTCATGAAAAATAAAAATTTAACAACTGACACTTCTACTTCTAGTTTAGTACAATGCACATTATTTTACATTGTTATATATATCTAGGCATACCCTTATTTATCTAACAATCTCTCAATACAAATTATGCTATATCTTGAGATATCTTGTCAATTGTCATTACTATATCATATATTTTTCACCATAACACACTTGTAGGGCTATTTATTCTGAGGGTAGTCATTGTAAGGTCTTCATTATTACCCTTAGAAGAGGAGGTAATAAATAGGGGTTTTAACATAGAGATTAAAGTTCTTATCAACTGAAAAATCTAGTTTTAGAACACTCAAAACAACAACCAAACTTCAAGCTAGTTAGAACAAACTAAGCAAATAGTGAAGAATATAGAATAGTCATCAGATTTGGCCTAGGATAATAACACTAAGACTGGACTATAGCGCTGGTGGTGTTACTATCCATTTCTATCACTCTTGTTTAAATATTAGAAAAACCAAAATTTCTAGAAGTAGGCAAAAAGGTAGGTTCAGCTACAAATTTGCATAACCATACTAGTTTAAAATCAATAGTTTTAGTACACATTTTGATCAGAGAATATAGATAAATGGGGCATCATGTATGACATGATAGATCTCAATTATAATTTTAGATACATCAGTTTGTATAACTTATATATCAAAATCCATGTTCTAGACATTAGTGATTGGGGGCAATGTGTGCAACACATTCATTTCTTTTCTTTCCTAGTTCAACATTATCCAAACATTCTCAGTAGTTAAATGCCTTATTTCATCTATAGGTGGTTGGCATCATTTTAGAGTGAATTTCATACAAGCCTACCCTCCACATTATATATTTCTCAAGTTCCTAAGTGGCTTCCACATAAACTAGATTCTTAGTTTTGGAGTGGCTTTTATGTAATCCTAATCTCCATCTTTTAGAGTGGTCAAGAGTGGCCTATTTTCTATCATACATTTGGGTATCCATGCCAACATTTTTAGATCATATTAAATTCAAGGAATTTAATATCTATCTCATACAACATACATTTCATATCAATATCAATTCATAACTTCACTTCATGGGGTAACGATGGAGCCAAAGGACTAGCTTGCCTTTGTATTCTTGATCCACCTACTCAGAAGGATTAGACACATAGTATAAAAATTTATTAACACATGAAATATCATATAGCTTCACTTAGTGGGAAATTATGGATCCAAAGGGATAATATTTTCATTCTTGAGCCACTCTCAAAGAATTAAACACTCAACTTTGTTCATGAAATTACTCTTGGTACAACATCATCCATCATTACTCAACATTACAATAGGTTTTGTATTAGTCCATGTACATAGTGAGGTGTGTTAATTATTTTCTCTTCCTCTCTCTTACCCATCTTTGTACATTATTATTTTAGATATAGTGTATCTAGTAAGAACTGATCTACTCTTGTTTTTGCTTGCAAACTCACATTTTACAACATGCTCTCTCTATGCATAACCCAGCATCATAAAAACATCATGAGCTTCACCCTTAAAGGTAAGTTCAAGTATGCTTTTTATTTTTCTTTTATCTTAGTATTTCACTTTGCCACAAGACTAAAATAAAGGGGGGGAAATTTAGTCATATAAAAATATAAAATTGGTAACTTGAGTGTGGCTTATGACTCCCAATCCATAGATCCCTCTTACTTGCTCTCATGACCCTCATAGGCTTATTTTCACTGATTCCCAATCATCTTTAACCTTCCAAACCTGATCCTAGCTAAACTAGGACCCTATTTTCATGACCAATCCATCCCCTTAGGTCTCATCTACCTAGGATAATAGTGTCACACTAGTAATGTAGTATTGGTGTGACTCCTATCCACTATTAGTGCTATTGTCCAAGCTCATTTTTGGTCCCAAAAATCAATTCCTTCTAGATTCTCATCCTTATCCTTATCAGCCTAACATAATAAAATTCAATTCATGGCCAATATATCCTTATACAAATCTATTCAAAAATCATTTGGAAAAAGTTGGCAAATATCACAAAGCAAGCAAGAATAAAATCAAGACTACTCAAGCACAATTACCTATTATCTACATACAACCATCCCATATTATGTCTAGCTTATTAAAATCCTTACACCAATCCCTAATTATCTTAAGCATTCCCAGTTTAACATTTCCTTGCATTATCATATCACATTTTCACCAAGCACTTTTAAAGGGAGAATTGCATATGGCTTGATCCCTCTTCAAAGTATTGGTATGTAGGAAACATGCCCACACAAAGGGTTTAAATCCATGTCCAATGAACCTTACACACACTAACCCCCCCTCCCTGCCCCTGTCTTGTTTAAAATTGGTCAAAGTACAATGGAAGATAGGGTTTGAAGAGAAAATCTGCTCTATAGGGAGCTATACAAACTTCCAACTACCAAAACTTTAGAGATAGGGTCACAAAGACCTACCAAATAAAATCTAAAAAGTTTAGATCCTCAAGACAACACTCGACAAAGACTACAGTGCCAATGCCACTCTTTTTCACTTTCAGTACTCATGTCTAATAAGAAAACAAAAGTTAGAATCATGTTTTTGATAATGTTCTAAGCCTACACAGTGAATATCAGATCTTGTCTCAATCAAATTAGTACAATTTAAGCTAAGTCTTATTTTCTTCCTCTTATTACTATTTTTAGAAAATATCTAATTACCAATAAGTTTCACAAATTAATAGATTATTTACCATATATTATTTACTAATTTATCAATGCAAACACTTTGACTAAATTAGGAATAATACACTAATATTTCCAAAATTATTAAATCATAAGATAAGAATGCAATTTGTTCTTTGTATGTTATTTATTACTAATGTTTTACCTTGTTATTGTGTCCAACTTAGATGAATAGTGGAATTTTGAGTACAGTAACACATTCCAAGGATGGGGTGATTTTGAGTATATCAACACATTGTAATGATGGGGTGATTTTGAGAAGGCAACACATAGCTTTGATAACTCTTTCAGCTACAATTTTGAGGATTTGGCAAGTGAGATATAAAGATTGAACACTCTAAAGACACTCAAAAAATGCTCTAGATTTTTTTTAAAGATGATCTAGGTGTGCTCTGAAGACATACATAGGATGCTCCAAATAAGTCTTGGAATGCTCTGAAGACCTGTATATGATGCTCCAAAGATACCTGAATGTGTTTCGAAGACCAACTAGATCCTGCTAATCAAAATATATATGTAAACTTTCTATATTTATATGTCTTATTTTAGACATTACCATTCATGATAATGGATTAAAACAATCCATATATATTTATATCTTTATTTTATAAAGTAGATAAGTATCTTCAATTTAGATTAGTTATTTCTTATGTATCATTAGTTAAGTCAATTCCAGTGCCTTCCTAGAAGTGTGGGATCTAACTCTTAGATCGTCTATATTTTGAATAAATATATTTGGGCATTAAGATCATGAAGATATTGTATTCTATGAATAGATGCTAAGATGAGTTTAAATACACATCTCCTTCTGATTTTAGGGAGTTGTTAAGTTCCTAGTTTGAAGTTTTGGAGTTATGGATGTTGAAGTTCTAGACGTTAATAGTGTGAATTATTAACATATAATTTAGATTTACTTTCCTGTAAACTAGAGTTAGAGTTTTATTTACTATTTTTGGGATTCATAAATCACAACAAAAGTAAAATCCTCCAAATAGTAAATTTTACAACTCTAATAGCAAATGGTTTCATTAAAAATAGACATCAGACATTTGCCTAGTTAAAAATGACACCAATCTATTGATTGGTTAAATGAGAGGTATAAATATAGCCTATCACTTGGTGTATTAAATAGGATCTTAGCAAACTAATCTAAACTAATTATTTCCAAAGAAAAGGGTTAGAAAGAGGAGAAAGGGATGACTAAAATAAAAAAAGGGTGATACACCAATACTGACACTCCTCATTGCTCTAAGACACACACATATGATATACAAGAACTCATACACTCACACAAACTCCATAACTAATCCATTGCATAAGTGTTTCTTAAGAAGGCTCAAGTAAATAAGATAAAAGAGGAAGGGATGATCATATACACATCCTATCTTCACATAATGATTGATATAACACATATTAAGACTTGAAATCATAAAACTATCTTGCGCAGAGGCAAGAAAGAGAGGACAAACACCAAGAAAGAGAGATCCTTCATAAACTATTCATGCACAAACTCAATTAAATACAAGATGAAATAATAAATAAAGGTAAATAAACTCTTATATTACTACCAAGATGTGTTTTCATTACAAAATGGGTAGGGCTAAGCCATACTATAAGAGAAAGTAGTCTCTTACAATGAGAAAAATGAGAGAGATATAGAAGAAAATGGAAGCCAGAAGAGGGGGAAATGGATGATGACTTGTGTGATGTCATCCTACATGGAGAAATTATTCATTATTCTATCAGGCTTATTAAATTGTTTGAGTTTCCTCCTCTTTCCACTTAACCTCTCTCACTTTCCAAATTCATCACATCTCTCATTTGGTCTTCTAGAAACATCTAGACACTTTGTGCAGGCTTGTGAAATCAACACAACATTAAAACTATGATATTAACCAATTTTTATCATACATTTATATAATTTAAAATTAACATAATTATAAATAGGGATAATTAATATTTAAAACACAACAAATTTTACTAAAAATGGAGTTGTAGATTAAAATATATGGCTAAAAACCAACATTCAATCACACACTCACATAAGCACCTTCAGAGCATGGAAAAATGAAAAATTGTAGAGTAATATATGTGAAAACCCATCATAGCTTATATTTATATAAATATCTTGAAAATAATCTCAAATTGGTATTTTTATTTTTTTTTAAAGATCAAAACAACCCTTGCAATATTCCCTTTGAGTGTTTTCTAGTGAAAAGTTAACCGAGTGATAAACCTTCCTAGAAGGGTCACTTCGCACCATCATAACTTTTCACTAGAAGCTCACACAATTTAAAAATAAAATGTATTACCTTATCATAACATCAATTTAAAATCATAAAAAAATTTATGAAATTTATAATCCATTTTATTTTATGCAAATGCGATTCAAAAGTGCTCACTAGGCAGATTTAACACTTGGGAGATGTAGAAAATGACTAAGTAAAAATCAATGTAAAAGTTAATTTTCATAATTGTGCATTCCACACATTATATCTAATATGTGTGCACTGTATTTTCCATTACACTCTAATTAAATTTATCTATCACTATTAGAAATTCTAACAAGATTTGACCTCCTTTACTGCTAAGAAAATGAGCTTGAAATATGTGCACTAGCCAGATCTGAAAACTAGAAACACATAAAATTGACCAAGTAAATATCAACTCAAATGCCAATTTTCATAGCTACAAATTTCATAAATTATATCTAATTTATAATAATTTTTTGACCCTCACATTCTTCTCACATTTGGCTACACTATGTGAAATTTAAAGGTGATTTGATCTTGCACAATGGGGTTTCCTGGAAACACATAAAAATCTATGTATTGGGTAGTTTTCATGACTGCAATATTTTCAATCCAATGTTATCAATGCAATTATTTCCATGTGGGATCCATTACCTTTTTAGTTGAAGCACATAAAATTTCTCAGCCCCACCAATATTATATGCAGTCTAAGAAGAGCCAAAGTAGTTTGCCAACTAATCACCAGGCTCTTAGAGGAAAGAGATTTAGATGTCTAGATTGGGATGAGGTTTAGGACTCATATCATTGTATGTCCTATATCTCCATGTAAATTTTGGAGTTATCAATTAGAAGTTGAATTTCAATCCTAGTTGCATAAAGTTGACAGAGCTATTGGATTCTTGCCAAGGGACCACCATGATTGGGGCCATCATTTTGAAATTTATGATTTGAGTCGGAGGTTTGACTCAAGAAAATTTGGATTAAGGATTAGTCATCCCACTTCTTTACAAAAGGACTTGTAAAAGGTAAAGTTTGGGGGATAAATGATGAGAATTTCATATATCTCATAGTTATATAAACTGTCCATAATGTGTTGCCTTTGGTTATATATTGTATTGTATTTAATAGTTAAAGTTTGATCTAAGTAGGATATGAATGCAATTTATTATTTATTTATATTTAATTTATTGTTGATTATTTACCTTGTTATTATGTATAACTTGGATGAATAACATATTTTTTAATATATTACACATACTAAAGATGGAGTATTTTTGATTACAACAACACATCCTAATGATGGGATAATTTTAAGAAGGCAACACATAGTTTTGATAATTATTTCGACTATAATTTTGAGGATATAGGAAGCAAGATCTGAAGATACTCCAAATACTCTCTAAAATTTCTCTGAAGATGCTCTGGGTGTGATCTAAATACATACATAAGATGCTCCAAATATGTCTATGAATGCTCTAAAGAACTATACAGCGTGATCCGAAGACCTGTATAGGATGCTCCAAAGACTACAAAAATTATGTGTGATACATGTTGTTGAGATAGATTAGGATCATTTTAAGACCTATACAAGATGTGTTTCGAAGACCAACTAGATCCTACTACTCAAAATATTAGTTCTACACACACACACACACACACACACACACATATATATCCACACACACATATATATATACATATATATATACATATATATATACATACATATATATATACATATATATATACATATATATATATATACATATATATATACATATATATATATATACATACATATATATACATATATATATACATATACATATATACACATATACATATATACATACATATATATATATACATATACATATATATATATACACATACATATATATATATATATATATATATATACACATACATATATATGTGTGTGTGTGTGTGTGTGTGTGTGTGTGTGTGTGTGTGTGTGTGTGTGTGTGTAAGCTTTCTATATTTATGTCTTATTTTAGACATTACCATTCATGATAATGGATTAAAACAACCCATATATATTTATATCTTTATTTTATAAACTAGATAAGTATCTTCAAATTAGATTAATTATTTCCTATGTATCATTAGTTAAGTCAATTCAAAAGCCTTCCTAGAAGTGTGGGATCTAACTCTTAGATTGTCTATATTTTGAATAAATATATTTGGGCATTAAGATAGCGAAGATATTGTATTCTATGAATAGATGCTAAGATGAGTTTAAATACACATCTCCTTCTCATTTCAAGGAGTTGTTAAGTTCCTAGTTTGAAGTTCTGGAGTTATGGATGTTGAAGTTCTAGATGTTTAAGTTCTAGATGTTGATAGTGTGAATGATTAACATATAATTTAGATTTACTTTCCTGTAAACTAGAGTTAGAGTTTTATTTAATTTTTTTGGGATTTATAAATCACAACAAAAGTAAAACCCTCCAAATAGTAAATTGTACAACTCTAATACAAAATGGTTTCATTGCAAATAGACATCAGACATTTCTCTATTTAAAAATGACACCAATCTATTGATTGGTTAAATGAGAGGTATAAAGATAGCCTATCACTTGGTGTATTAAATAGGATCTTAGCAAACTAATCTAAACTAATGATTTCCAAAGAGAAGGGTTAGAAAGAGGAGAAAGGGATTACTAAAATCAAAAAATGGTGATACACCAATCTTTGACATTCCTCATTGCTCTAAGACACACACATATGATATCCAAGAACTCATACACTCACACAAACTCCATAACTAACTTGTTGCATAAGTATTTCTTAAGAAGGCTCAAGTAAATAAGATAAAGGAGGAATGGATGATCATATCCACATCTTATCTTCACATAATTATTGATATAACCTATATTAAGACTTTAAATCATAAAACTATCTTGTGCATAGGCAAAAAAGAGAGGACAAACACCAAGAAAGAGAGATCCTTCATAAACTATTCATACACAAACTCAATTAAATACAAGATGAAATAATATATAAAGGTAAATAAACTATTATATTACTACCAAGATGTATTTTCATTACAAAATGGGTAGTGCTAAGCCATACTGTAAGAGAAAGTAGACTCTTACAATGAGAAAAATGAGAGATATATAGAAGAAAATGGAAGCCAGAAGAGCGCAAAATGGATGATGACTTATGTGATGTCATCCTACATGGAGAAATTATTCATTATTCTATAAGGCTTATTAAATTTTTTGAGTTTCCTCCACTTTCCACTTAACCTCTCTCACTTTCCAAATTCATCACATCTCTCACTTGGTCTTCTAGATTCATCTAGACACTTTGTGAAGGCTTGTGAAATCAATACAACATTACAACTACAATATTAATCAAATTTTATCATACATTTATCTAATTTAAAATTAACATAATTATAAATAGGGATAATTAATATTTCTAACACAACAAATTTTACTAAAAATGGAGTTTCAAATTAAAAGATATAGCTAAAAACCAACATGCAATCACACACTCACATAAGCACCTTTAGAACATGGAAAAATGAAAAATTGTAGAGTAATATATGTGAAAAACCCATCATAACTTATATTTATATAAATATCTTGAAAATAATCTCAAATTTGTGTTTTTATTTTTTTTTAAATATCAAAACAACCCTTGCAATCTTCCCTTTGAGTGTTTTCTAGTGAAAAGTTAATCGAGTGATAAACCTTCCTAGAAGGGTCACTTCGCACCATCATAAGTTTTCACTGGAAGCTCACACAATTTAAAAATAAAATGTATTACCTTATCATAACATCAATTTAAAATCATAAAAAAAATTATGAAATTTATAATCCACTTTATTCTATGCAAATGGGATTCAAAAGTGCTCACTAGGCAGATTTAGCACTTGGAAGATGTAGAAAATGACTAAGTAAAAATCAATGTAAACATTAATTTTCATAATTGTGCATTCCACACATTATATATAATATGTGTGTACTTTATTTTCCATTACACTCTAATTAAATTTATCTATAACTATTATAAATTTTAACAATATTTGACCTCCTTTACTGCTAAGAAAATGAGCTTGAAATATGTGCACTAGCCAGATCTGAAAACTAGAAAAACATAAAATTGACAAAGTAAAAATTAGCTCAAAAGCCAATTTTCATAGCTACGCATTTCATAAATTAGAGTGAATTTATAATACTTTTTTTACCCTCACATTCTTCTCACATTTGGCTACACTATGTGAAATTTGAAAGTGATTGGACTTGATTTGATCTTGCACAATGGGGTTTCCTAGAAACACATAAAAATCTATGTATTGGGTAGTTTTCATGACTGTAATATTTTCAATACAATTTTATCAATTCAATTCTTTCCATGTGGGATCCATTACCTTTTGATTTGAATCACATAAAATTTCTTAGACCCACCAATATTATATGGAGTCTAAGAAGAGCCAAAGTATTTTGCCAACTAATCACTAGGCTCTTAGAGGAAAGAGATTTAGATGTCTAAATTGGGATGAGGTTTAGGCCTCCTATAATTATATGTCCTATATCTCCATGTCAGTGTTGGAGTTATCAATTAGAAGTTGAATTTCAATTCTAGTTGCATAAAGTTGACAGAGATCTTGGATTCTTGCCAAGGGACCACCATGATTGGGGCCATCATTTTGAATTTTATGATTTGAGTCAAAGGTTTGACTCAAAAAATTTGGATTAAGGATCAGTCATCCCACTTCTTTACAAAAGGACTTGCAAAAGGTAAAGTGTCAGGAAGAAATGATGAGCATTTCATATATCTCATAGTTATATAAATTGTCCATAATGTGTTGCCTTTGGTTATATATTATATTGTATTTAATAGTTAAAGTTTGATCTAAGTAGGATATGAATGCAATTTATTATTTATTTATATTTAATTTATTATTGATTCTTTAACTTATTATTTCTAACTTGGATGAATAACATATTTTTTAATATATTACACATACTAAAGATGGAGTAATTTTGAGTACAACAACACATCCCAATGATGGGATAATTTTAAGAAGGCAACACACAGTTTTGATAACTCTTTCGACTATAATTTTGAGGATTTAGGAAGTGAGATCTGAAGATACTCCAAATATTCTCTGAAGTCTCTCTGAATATGCTCTGGGTGTGATCCAAATACATACATAAGATGCTCCAAATATGTCTATGAATGCTCTAAAAAACTATACATGGTGATCCGAAGACCTATACAGGATGCTCCAAAGACTAAAAAAATAATGTGTAATACATGTTGTTGAGATAAATTAGGATCATTTTAATACAAAAAAATTATTTGAAAAAAAATGATTGGATGCAAATGATAGCTGGTAACCAAAAAAAAGGAGCAATGATACAAATCTTCAGCCCCCTGTTGCTTCCCACCTCTCAAAAACTTCTTCGTAAACAATAGTTACTCATATTTTTAAGGTGAAGATATTTTATAGGTAAATTTTCAATATATAATGATGCTTGACACCCCTCTACACAATAATATCAAAGCATGAGGGAAAATTTCACCACCCCAAATAATAATGCTAGGTGTTTTTCAATCATTCATTCATTAAATTTTATGATGTGGTATGAGGGAAACATTCACCACCACAAAAATGACTTTTAAACTTAGTATATAATGTAAATAATTCAAATCAAATAATAATAACTTGGTACATGCCAAAAAATGACTTTTCAACTTAGTCTAAAATGGTAATAATTTGTAGTATCCTAAAAAAGCCAACAAATGAATGATGTGAGGAGATAAAGACCAGGTGGAACCATTGAAACCCTCTCATATCATATCAGTTGTTTACTATGATTATTTGATTATAATTAATAAAAATGTCTTATTACCCCTCACATTCACCATTTGGGTCCCTACTGAATACAATTAAACACTAAACAATCTAAATATCTGTCATTTCCTTATCTTGACCATTTCATAACAAAAATCTAAGTCTATCTAAATCTCAATAATTGCATAACTTAAAGTGGTAAATAATGAATAAAAGGATCATGCAAAGACAAATAAATCACACATTTTAGATACACTAATAAAATACATTAGATAGATTAAATACCTAACAAGGCCCTATAGAAATGATAGTGAAAAATGGGGTTAGTGCTTCCACCACTAACACCACAGTTAACCTAACAGTCAATAAAAGAATGTTTTTTAGCCTTATAAAGGGAGAGATGAAAATTGAGATAAAATAAAGGAAAGAGAGAAATATAAACTTAACCTTAATTATAAAGCACACGGGAATTTTTAATTCTATAATAATTTAAAAGTTTATATAAAAATTTGTAAGATATAAAATTATTTTAAAAAATATTTATATATTTAAACATATTAAACATTTAAACAATGTACATTATTTAATAACAATATTTAACTATTTAAACATTAATAAAAATAAATAATAAACTCAAATAGTTTTTAATATAAAAATATTTACAAAATTTTACTGTTTATTTTAATTATTTTAATTAAAAATGTTTATTTATATTTGTTCATTAAATTACATTATTAAATTATCTAACAGGGATTTGACTCCTTAATTTTTAGCCCCCACAGTATACCTTTGAGATAATTTAACTCACCAATTCAAATACCTATGAGAGCAAGTCACCTTTCTTGATTTTAAAAACTAACATTTGGAGACAAATTTGTCCCCAAAATGGTAATTAAAATAAGTGATGTAAAATCATACCTAGTAACTTAAAGTCCTAGACTTGGGAAAGTATTTTTTGAGGTTATCTAAATTATGTTTATGTGAGGTCATAAGTAGTCTACGCCATACCAATATATAAACATTAACTTTTCATTCATGATATCAAATCATGTGATATCTCAATGTAGAGTTAGGGTTAAACATTTCGACCAACAACACAAGTACTTCTACTTTGAAGTCCAATATTGGGGTGAAAAATATGTGTCCAAATCACATCCATGTAAAATTATTTAAATTTAAATATGAAACTTTAATCCAATAAACTTTACTCCTCTTGAAAAATGTTTCAACACAAGTATCACAAAAACTTCATTTATCAAGATTATATAAATTATATTACTAATGAAACACAAGATTTAATTATATCTCTTGGGAATATTTTCAAGAGAATTTTGACCATTAACTGGTACATTCCAAGATGTATGCATCTAAATTTTATTTCTCCACTTAACATCACTAATATTATTATTAGGTGACACTAATTTCATTATCTAATTTATCCTCTTTCATCCCACTACTTTATCACCCCTTTTTAATTATTTATCTAATGTTTCCTTCATTATTTGTCATCTAATAATATTATCCATCCCCACTAATAAATTAATTATCCTAAATCCTCATTATCTTATCCTAATCCTTACTTATCTATTATTTGAAAATTTGAAATTCCCATGGCTCACCTATCCACCTACACTAGCCTATTCCTAGGCTCTCCTACACCCCTAGTCCCTAATCACTTACCTAATCCCTATCTAATCCCCTACCTAATACTCATTATTCCCTAAGAAAATTATATAATTATTCAATTATAGAATCTTCTCTATTCTCACCCCTCCTTTCTAAAAGCGTCTAAACCTAGAGGCTTCTAAGAATAATCCCCAACCCTTGATCTCCCTAAGCCAACTTTGAATCTTAACCATTGATTCTTCCCTCCTCTTTCTATTTAAACAACTCCTTTATTCCATTGAATATAACTATAAATCATCTATAAAATCCATGTTTAACTATTAAATTGATCAAGAGTCTCTATGCCAATCTAATCCATCATTAATAGTCCATGATCATACCAATATAATGTCAAAATTCTAAGTCTAAAGTAATCAATCCAAACCTCTTATTTTCATATTCCATTTAAGCATAATTTAGATCATTTATCTTTAAGATTATAATGTTATTTTTAATTATGAATTCATCTATTTCATTTAGTTCTAATGGCTCTAGATCTTACTTAGGTATTTTGATGTTTGAGTAGATTTAGATTACTACAAACCGGTACATCCCAAGATGATCAACACCATTTTTAGCTACCACATAACACTTATTATATATAGTATTTATATATATAGACTTTTCATTTATAGATTATATATAAATGTAGATTTGTATGATTTAGGGAATTTCATTCCAATAAAATAGAAACATACTCATCTGGGAATTTTTTCAAGGGCATTTTGATGATTAACTTGTACATCCAAAGATGATAAATTCCATTTTCAGCTACTGACTTATTTGAAAATCATTTTTAAGGCATTATGATGACTCATTGTTCTATTCTATGATGACCAAGATCATTTCTAGCTATCACAGGAACACTCTATTTAGTATGTCTATAAATAAATTTCCATATATTATTATTACTAGACTTGAACCCTTTTATAGATGTCTTTAGATATAGATTTTTATTTGAGACAAAATCTTGTAAATCAAGGTAAAGGAACCAAGGTGGGGATTTTTCTTAATCCTCATTATAAATGATTAAAGCATTAGAGGAGAAAAATTCTGTCATTGAGAAGAACATCTAAAAGGCATCCAAATTATGTGTTTGATTCATTATATGTCTTGCATAACCCTCTTACATTAGAGGTATCATTTCATCCCTTGCCACCACACTTTATGGCACTAAAATTTCCTATTTATGAGAAACAACTAGGTGAACCTAAGCATGATCGAGAAATGAAACTCCTTGAATTAAATATTAGTGTCATATAATACATAAAAAATTAAGATCGAGCCATCTTAAAATTTTAATCTAAATGAACCAAAATGTGATACCAATCAAATATTAAACATGGTGGTGCCACAATGAGCTATATTACTAAATGCATAATGAAAAAAAATTACTAGATTCATAAAGACTCTAGCACTTCTTATTATGAAGTTAGATGAGTATCAACTCATATCTCTCCCTACACTTGTAAGCAACCCTTGAGTATATTTATTCAATCCCTGACTTATACGCGTCCTAAAAAAATTACACTTGATGGGTCTCCTACCATGGGTTTTGGATCACATATAGGGGATCATCAGAATTAGAAAATATTTAATAATCTACAACAATATATACAATGAAAATTATAGAAGCTCAAATATGGAAATAGAAATAAAATTATCATCATGGAACTTTAGAACTGATGGTAATGATTTAGAAATAATAGGCTCTTGCATAATAAGTGGAGTTTCATCCACATTTTTTGAAGATGTAACATAAACAAATTGTCTAATAGGGATTTGAATCCTTAATTTTTGTCCCCCCTTGGATTACCTTTGAGATAATTTAATTCACTAATTCAAATACATGTGAGAGCGAATCACCTTTACTGAATTTACAAACTAATATTTATAGATTAATTTTACCCCTAAATAGTAATTAAAATAAGTGACACAAAATCATACCTAGTAACTCAAAGATCTCTTGGGAAAGGATTTTGTGTGCTTATCTAAATTATAGTTATGTGAGGGCATAATAAATATACCTCAAAACACTTACTATGTATTATATTTATATATATAGACTTTTTACATATAGATTGTATTTAAATGTAGATTTGTATAATTTAAGGAATTTCATTCCAATAATAGCAATAGACTCATTGCAGTAAATTACACTTGATAGATCTCCTACCATGGGTTTTGGATCACATCTAAGGGTTCATCAGAATTAGAAAATGAGGACCATACAATGAAAATTATAAAAGTTCAAATATGGAAATAGAAGTAAAATTATCATCATAAAACTTTGGAATTGATGGTAATGATTTAGAAATAATAGGCTCTTGCATAATAAGTGGAGTTTCATCTATATTTTTTAAAGATGTAACATTATTAGTTATTAATATCTTTAGGAGAAATAAGTAATGGTGGTATAATAGTAGACATACACATTAGAATAGATGGTATCTCTCAAACATATATGTTCACTATACATGTTTATCATATTTCTAAACCTAAAATTCTTCTTGGTCAGTTTTAATTTTTTTATTATAATTGTAACAAAAGTAATTTCTCTATTGCAATCGCCAAGACAAAATCTAATCATACATAATTGAGCTCCTTATCTAGTGAATATAAATTCCTCTTTATTGAAACCAAGGGAGTTACAATTTTGGCATATAGATTGTGATAAGAGGCTATCTCTTTACATGAAGAATGCAATCCATCATAGACTAAAACATTGCATGGTGATTTAGATTATGATAGATTTACACCCATAATTACTTTAGATGAACTTATTTTGACATTGTCATAGTTTTGGAGTAACTAGTAGGTTTAGTTTTCAATTTACATTATTTCATTTCACATAACCCCTCTTACCAACACACATACATACACACAAATTATATTAGTTATTATAAAAATATTGACATATAGTATATATCATACTATTTTTATATATTAAATTGATTAATTATATATTAATATTATATATAAATTATATTTTGTAAAATATATTTTAATATTAATAAATATTATTATATCATGTAATATATATGTTAATATAGGTTATAAATCAATATTATTTATTATATATTGTAGTATAATATATTTTAGTACATCTATATATTGTTAATAGTACATAAATAATATTATATTTTTATCAAAATAAAATTAATTTTATGCTTTTAACGTATTGTATAATGCCACATAACATTAAAATTGTCTAAGTTTATAATTTATTTAACATTATGGAGTCAAAATTGTGATCACAGATATAGATTTAAAATTTTATGGTGCTTCACCATGTGTGCAGTAGATTAGGTAGATTAATTTGAAGATAAAATCTATCAAACATTAATAATGTTTGGTAGGGAATAGGCATTAAATTAAAATCTATAATCACGTATCACAAAAGTTAAATCACATATCATGAAGCATTAAACTTGGTGTTGCAAATGACACTTAGCACAGGATAGTGGGAAGTAAAGCAAATGGATAATCAATTAATTTCAAGTAATGTGAATGATTAATTTTTTATCCCTTTAAACTTAGTTATAAAAATTCTACAAACTATTAAATTACATATAAACTATACAAAAGAATCTATGTTCTACTTTACAAAATGATAATTCAAAATAACATAATGAAATCACATCCATGTAAAATCAATTAAATTTAAATATAAAATTGTAAGCCAAACAACTTTACTATTGAAAAAAATATTTCAATACAAGAATCACAAAAACTTCATTTATCAAGATTATAGAAATTGTATATCTATATATTGTTAATAGTATAAAAATAATATTAATTTTTAACAAAATTAAATAAATATGTATGCTTTTAATGTATTAAAATAATGCCATGTAACATGAAAATGGATTTAGTTTATGTTATGGGGTTAAAAATGAACTCATAGGTAAAAATTTAAAACTCTATGGTGCTTCACTATATGCACAGTAGACGAGGTTGATTATTTCAAAGATAAAATCTATCAAATATTAGTGTTTAGTAGGAATTAGATTAAAAATTAAAATAATTTATCATTAATTTAAAACCATGTATCACTAAGTATTATATTTGATATTATAGATGACACTTGACATGAAACAATTGATAGTAAAGTAGATAGACAATCAATTAATTTCAAGTAATATGAATGATTAATTTTATAGACTTTCAAACTTGGTTATAAAAAGTCTACAAACTATTAAATTACATACAAATTATACAAAATAATCTTTGTTCTAATTTACAAAATGATAATCAAATTTCAATTAACCATGAGGTCTTTGGAGATATAATTTTAATTAGTGATATAGAATTTTTCTTTTAAACAAATTCAAATTAAGCTAAAATTTATTTATCACCAATCAATATCTATCTCGGTGAGTTTATTTTTCCACTCAAATATTTTGGTTTATTTCTCTAGTTTACTAAGACTATAATGATTTCTTACTAACTTCAATTTTGAATTCTGATTGTGAGATGTGTTTTTAGTGTTTCTAACTGTAGGTGTTGTAAAGTGAGATGGAGATGTGTTCATCAATTTTCATGAATAAGACTGGTTGGCATTTTTGACTCGTGTATACCATGGTCTTGTTGGTTAATTTTTGTAATTCATAGTTACTAAGATGCATATATTTGTGTACCTACAATTAGCTATAGTTTTTATAATATAATATTATAAACTCTTTATTTCATATAATATGAATTCATTATTTCCAACTATAGTTTTGTATCCAATCATATTTATTTATTTTCAAACAACTTTCTAAAATTAAAATAATCCCATTTTTTTTAGTAACGTATATTGCCCAATTTTTTAAAGAATATAAGCTCTCAAATTAGGAAAAACAATCATATAATTTCTCAGTAGCACCCCCTCAAAAATAATCAGTAATCCTCCAACATGGGACCCCTATCTTATTGCAGGTGAATTTGATTAAATGGCAAAATGTCAAATTGACATATGGGAATATTATAGAGAGAGATGTAATTCTTACTATGATAATGTCAAATTGTTAGTGGTTAGTTTGAGAGATAAAAAAGAAAATGAAAATTATTCATTATTTAGTAATCCAAAAATTGATATGATACTACTAATATGATTCAAACATTTTCAAATCCACTACTACCACCACTTATTGATAATAAAAAAAATTGAGGACTAATGGTGGATGGTTATGATGTCCCACCTTATAACAACAATGAGGTTCCTTCATATTTTTTGAGGAAATTTTAATGCAAGTTTAATATCCTAAATGAAATTCTTTATTACTTTTATTATTAAGGGTTTTAGGTCCAATAAAAAGGATTTAGATAAGATAGATTTGACACATATCATTTTCCTAATCAACTTGTGAGAATATCTATCAAATAACCACTTTAGCATAAGACAATCCCCTCTATACTGAAGGTTGTTATAGACATTGATAATTTACATGCACTTAAGGCACTTACTAACACCTTCATGTAACATACGAGCCAATTTTCTCATAATGATGCTTATGAGAGTGGACATGGAGATGGTCCAACTAACACTAATACTTGATCATATTAATGTAGATCATATGGTTCTCTATGCACTAGAACTTAAATTATATGAGGAGAAGAATTTAATGTAAACCAATTATGGTGGTTTTTATAATTGGATAGATGATATGGTTTTGACCCCTATTGTAATAAATAGGATGACTAACTGTCATCATGCATTTTCACGGCCCAAAATGTGGACACCATGAAAATGGAATTTTGGGGATGTCTTTGATGGATTTATTTTTAAGACTACATTTTGGGTCCATTTTTGGAGGGTTGATCACTTATACAACATTTATGGGATGTCAATGAAAGCTACATTAACACAACACCCAATATCATAAGCTTAGCTTCTATAATTTCTATTATTTTGAAATGGTAGATATATGGGGCTTAATCAATATTGTAAGCCTTATGTTTATCATGATTTTAAATGGTATAACTTCCTATTATAATTGTCTTTGTTGCTCATTTCTAATTTTTTGAAACATACATTTGGTTTGGAAATATCACCTCCACCTTTGCAAGTATATTTTAAATTTGACATGTAATTTTTTTTTGGACATGTTAAATTATAAATAGTGTTTAAAAAATAAAAATTATTTTAAATAATAATAAATTATAATAATATATATGTAATTTTTTATGTTGTAATAGGAGACTATACTATCTTTTTCCTAGCCAGATTGTGAATTGTCTTGTAGCTTATGTATTACTATAGCTACTTTGTTGATTTTTATATTTAAAAAGGTAATTTTCAATGTTATAATTTGTCATTTATGTATATACATGTAATTTTATATATATTATCACCTAATGATGATATTTTGTTTGTTTCCTTATTGACTTCATTTGAGACCCCTCCATCTATATGGGTAGGAGTAGACATAGGTGTCACTAATGTGATTTCATTTGTGCAACAACTTACTGAGGTGTGAGTCAAATTTGTAAATTATGTTTAAGTGTAAGTATGAATTTTTTTAAATAAACTTCCTAACAAAATAACCCTCATGTTCACATTTTATATTCCTTTAAGAATTATATATGTACATACATACATTTAACCTTGTTGTAATTACTTTGTATATATTATTATTTGAATTTAATTATTTTATTGAAACTCCACACATAGATATAATTATAGCCTTAAATTATTTGATCATAAGGCACATGTCATCAAAAGAAGTTGATCGCATCCTTCAATATTTCTATCTTACTATGTCACTAATCATATAGAATATGATTTGCTTTTAGTTGATTATGTATAATTTTTATGGGTCACATATGGCTGCCATATCTTATTGTGGTAGTATTTAGTATCTAAAATAATATTTTTAATGCCCAAATAATGTCTTCCTATCATAATTTTAAGTAACTAGTGATGTTGTACTTCATATACTTATAGGTGTGTTAGTTTCTTGTATTCACATTTATGGAGAGGCATGGAAATTGGATGGATGCAACATGGAGTGAAAATATTATTATTAATAGTTTATTATGTGATTTTTTAGTTCATTTTATTATAATAATAATGAATATGGATGAGGTTTACTAAAACAATTAATTAATTAATGCTACACAACCATCTGGCAGTTGTTATTTTAAAATTTATTTAGAGGTAGACTTGTATAAAACAATTGACATGGTTCATTTTATTAAATTGAAGAGGAATTATTATTATTATTCATATGGTTGGAGGATATAAACGTATCTAGATTCAAAGAGATTTAGTCTTGTATAAAATAGTCAAAATATTTGTAATAGAATAGTGACAATGTTTAAATATTTTTATCAGTATGGATTTACTTATTATATATATCACCACTTGAATATAATAAGGATGTTACTCTTTCGTGTCCATAAATCAAATCAAATATTAAGCGTACATCAAGTGGGAATATATATTTATCCCCCTTGATGTTAACTTCAATGAATACTTTGAACCATGGTAGGGCTTTTTTCACAATCCTCATTACAAATGATTAAAGCATTAGAGAAAAAAGATTATCTAATTGATAAAAAAACATAAAAGGCATCAAAATATGGCCCACTTGATTCACAATATGTCTTACATAACCCTCTTACATTAGAGGTATCATTTCAACCCTTACCACCACACTTTGTGGCACTGAAATTTCCTACTTATGAGAAATATGAAGGGTGACCTTAAGTATGACCAAGAAATGATACTCCTTGAATTAAAAAAGATAAAGTATGGTGCCTCTATATTGGTTTCATCCAATACAAAATTTAATACAATCCATCTTACAAAGTTAATTTTAATGAGCCAAAATGTGATACTAATCAAACAATGAACATGATAACAACACATCGAGTTATATTATAGAATGCACCACACAAAAAAATTACTAGATTCACAATATGTCCACCATATATTATTGTAGTAGTATTTAATATATATAGTAATATTTTCAATTCCAAACTAAATTCTATATTCCTATCATAATTTTAAATAACTAGTGATGTTGTACTTCATATACTTATAGGTGTGTTAATTTCTTGTATGTGTATTTAAGGAGAGGTATGGAAATTGGATTGATGCACCATGGATTAACACTATGATAATTATATTATGTGATGTATAATTAGTTCATGATTTTAATATAATATGAATATGGATGAGGTTTACTAAAAAATTAATTAGTCAATGCTACACAACCATCTGATAGTTGTTATTCTGAGTCTTAGTCAAATGAAACAATTCATATTTACAGTCCATAGTTAGAGATCTACACTTTCAATAATTTTTGGATGAAACCTAGATAACTACCAATATATAAATGGTTTTTGGTTGTTAAATTCAATATTAGGGGCACATGAAGTAGTCAAAATTATATTAAGTATGAAATGTGCTTTTAAATATTTGATTGTAGTTCAAGTGGAAGATATAAACAACTCTTAACATGCATGCCAAGTCATTAAAATTGATTTAGAGTTGGACTTGTATACAAAAATTGGCATGGTTCATTTTGGTAAATGGTAGATGGATTTTTTTTATTCCTATGGTTGGAGGATAGAACCTTATATAAAATCAGAGAGATTTAGACTTGTAGAAAATAGTTGAAATATTTGCAATGGAATTGTGAAAGTTTTTAAATCTTTTTATCAGTATGGATTTAATTCTTCTATTTATCACCAATTGAATATGAATAATGAATTTAGTAAAATAACATTGCATTCAAAAATGTTTCATTTTATGAGGAAAAAACTAACCACTCTGGAAAAACATTTAATCATAAATTATTTAATAAAAATATTTAAAGATTTAAACGTGAAAAATAAAAATAAATAATAAACATTTTTTTTAAATATAAAAATAATTACAATTTTTTAGCAGTTATTATAATTATTCTTATTAAGTTTATTTATATTTGTTAATTTACATGATGAAATTATCTAAAAGGGATTTGAATCCTTATTTTTGAGCCCCCATGGAATATCTTTGAGATAAAATTCACCAATTCAGATCCCTTTGATAGTGAGTTGCCTTTCTTGAATTTACACTTATGACTCGATCAGTTAATTTAAATAATTTAATAACATAATAGACATCAGACATGGTCAAATATCAAATATGATAGGGACAAATATGGAGGACATTTATCTTTCACATCCATTAATCACATCAAACATTGAGTGTACACCAAGTGGGAATATATATTCATCCCCCTTGATGTCAAATTCAATGAATACTTTGAACCAAGGTGGGGCTTCTTCACAATCCTCATTACAAATGATTAAATTATTGGAGGAAAAAAATTCTCTCATTGAGAAGAACACCTAAATGACATCCAAATATGGCCCACTTGATTCACAATATGTCTTGCATAAAAATCTTGAATTATAGGTATTATTTCAACCCTTGACACCACAATTTGTGGCACTAAAATTTCCTACTTATGAGAAACATGAAGGGTGACCTTCAGCATGACTAACAAATGAAAATACTTGCATTAAACAAGCTATCAAAGTATGGGGTTACTACATTGGCTTCATCTAATATAAAATTTAAGATCAAGCCATCTTAAAAAGTCAATCCAAATGAACCAAAATGTGATACCAGTCAAACAATGAACATGATAGCACCACATCGAGGTGTATTAAAAAATGCACCACACAAAAAAAATACTAGATTCACAAATCCTCTAGTGTTTCTTATTAATAGGTTGGTGGAGTGTCAACTCATATCTATCCCTATATTGAGGTATTATTAAAGATTGATATATTAAACCTCTTCCATAGATATATTAATATGATGAGAATGCATATTGTGATTTCCAGTATGGCCATATGCATTCTACTAATAGATGATTTTCCTTATTATATAAGCTTTAGGACTTAGACAAGTCTCGACAAATTTAAATTGATGGGTCTCCTACCATGGGTTTTGGATCACATCCAAGGGATCATAAGAATTAGAAAATGTTTAATAATCCACTATAAGACCATATTACAATGAAAATTACAGAAGTTCAAATATGGAAATAGAAGTAAAATTATCATCTTAGAACTTGGGAACTAATGGTAATGATTTAAAAATAGGCTCTTACACATATTAAGTGGAGTTTCATCCATATTTTTTTTAATATGTAGCATTAATAGTATCTTTAAGATAAATAAGACTATGGTGGTATACTTGAGAATGTATCATCACTAGGCATAGTACACATACACAGAAGAGATGGTGTCTTTGGAAAATATATGTCCAATTCAATTTTTTATCTAATTTATAAAATCAAAATTCCTCTTTGTCACTTTTAATTTTCTTAGTGCCATTGTAACAAAATCAATTTCTTCATTATAATCATCAAGACAAAGTGTGATCAGCCACAATTGAGGTCCTTCTCTAGTGAATATAGATGCATCCTAATCAAAACCAAGGGAGTTATAGTTTTGATGTAGAGTTTGCATGCTAAGAGGATATCTCTTTACATGAATAATGCAAGACATCATATACTAAATCATTGCATGGTGATTTAGATCTTGATCGATCTATGCTCACAATTATCTTTAAAGATGAACTTTAATATTTTGACATTGTCAAGGGCTTAAAATCGCTAGATTTAAATATGAATTATAATATTACGCTCTTTCGCTTTACATAATCCCTCTCACCAATACATATATACATACAACATATGTCATGATATGTGTGTGTGCATGCATGTGTGAATGAATATATATATTAAATTGAGCAATATTATATATAACTTTAATATTATTAAAATATATTATATAATATATAATATTATAATTATATAATATGTTTTAAATATATATTATATATTTTAATATAATATATATATAAATATCATTTTAATATATTAAATTGCCTTCAATTCAACTTGACTACTCTTAAGGTGCATTTGCATTTAAAAATAGGCAGGAGTCCCCAATGAATTTGAAATTCAAATTTAATTTGTAGAATGGGGTCTATATGATTTTCATGCATTTTTAAGAGGAAAAAAAACCATTGAACATATTTGGCAAGATATATTCTTATTCCTACATATTCCTAGTTTTTTCTGAATATACATTATAGAATGTTGATAGATCAAAATAGAGCAGGTTGGAGAGTATCTGATGCATTGACCATATTTGTTACTATCATTTTTAAAGATTTTTATTTTAAAGTATTTAATTTTAATAGTGTTTAATATATTTTTTTACTCTATCTAAAATGTGTGATTTATTTGTGTTGACTTGGCCCTTTTATTAATTATTTAGCACTTTATGTTATGAAATCACTAAGATTCAAATAGTCTAGCTAGATTATCATAATATTTTGGGCCCTACTAGAACATGCCCAGTTGTGATGTTAGTGATCCTTCTACTGAAGGAGCACACACATTACTATTATTTGAGAAAATAGGGTTTTCAAATTGTAACACTAAACTTTTATAAAATATTACAATAAATATAATTCCAAATATTCTACTTATATATTCTTAAATTAATTTTTAATAAAAAACAATGTAATTTTTAAGAATGTGTGTCGAGCTTAGGGAGGCCCTAGGTTGGCCTAAGCATTAGCGAGCCTTGTTTTAAAGATTGATACAAAAGGAAAAGAGGTCAAAGGAGTCAAGTGGGTGTATAAGACAAAAATTGGTATACTCCACCAGTTATACTTCAATATGGGTAGACTCCTTGTTTGGTTTAAATTATATGGAAAATAGTCACACAATTATTAATTTGCACCTTTTTAATCATCTTCATCATCTAGTGAAAACTAACCAATTGTATAGATTATCTAATAAACCATGTACTTCAAATGTCCTTCATTCTAAATGAATGAGCATGAATAGTTACTCAAAATTCATCTCAATTGTGCATAAAGTGGTGAGCCATTACAATCTAAAAAAAATGTTAGCCCCATCCAAGATAATAGAAAAAATAAGATAATATAATAAGTAGTCTCCCATAGATTTATACTGTGGCATTTACCAGAACAAACGACTATACCCCCACCTATAATTAGGCTTTGAAATAATAGAGTTGGGTAAATGAAATAGTTCAATTAAGTATTCAGCTTACTATTGATAAATTTGTGTCTACTCCCACATTAAATAAATATAGTCAAATTCTATTTCTTGAGGAACCAGTCACCTTAATATTTGGAGTACTAATACGTAAAAGTGCATGATAGGAAATAGTAGGTTGAGAATATTCAAATTCATCCTCAAGTCCTTCTAAACTATTGATGTGTGTCTATGTCAAGGATGTAATGTGAAAATTATAATAACATTTCTCAAATTATAGTTTAGATCTTAGAAAACCTTGGGGATTTACTCAGTTTTGTTGGAGAGATTATGTGGTTACAACTTACCACCTTTTAGTCTGTAACCAAACCCTATTGTAGGGACAATAGGAATATGGCAGTGACACAATCTACCTAAATTTGCTATGATGTAAATTGCTTTGTATTTACTAATATAAGCCCAAACTCTTAAAAAAATAAATATATATACACAATGAGCATTAATCTAAAGTTATTCATGTTAAAAAAATTTAAAAGGAGGGAGTAAGGTAGGGTAGAAAAGAAAGTTCCCTTGCAACAACAAAGACAAACATATCTCCTTTGATTTTTGTTAGCAACTCAAATAGCACCCAATTAAAATAAAACTACTCATTTCTGATTCATATATGGACTAACATTGGAAAGATCTAATGCTTTGGGATGCCTATATCTAGATCAGACCTCTAGCTATGAGGATAGCTCCTCTGAATATGTGAATTTAAGTTCAATTAATAAACCTATTAGATGTTGGGATGAAAAGAGTAAGGAAGAAATTAAAATTATTCTTCAAACATAACAAGACCCTATCAACTTTGAAAATATGCAAGACCTTATTGCTTCAATGTCTTGACTATCAGCATATTTTTTGAGTCCCTTAAGTAGCTATAGGTAAAGATTTCAATGAATTGAATATTCAACTAAGTTCGGATCTTTGAGATTTCCTCCAAAGTCCACAAATTAATGCATTCCTTTTAGACTATTATCTTCTTAACATGTTCACAATTCTAAATATGCTTTGGATTTTTTTATAATACATAAAGTACCCATGAGTTGATCTCTATACGATGATCTCTTAACAATCTCATTACCCTACTTGAAAGTCTATACCTTGAAGTCTTCATTAAGCATGGTTCACCCACTTGACTATAGAAGTTATCTTGAAGCTAGCTGTAGATATACATTTGTGTTTATTTATCCCTATTTGAGCACCACATGCATCCTTATTGATCTCTATATTGAGGTTATTCATCTCAATAGTTCATGCATTTGATTGTCCAGTGGCCTCCACAAGCCTAGAAAAGGTATTAATACTACTAGACCCCTTACTATAGCATATTTTGAATTGAAAATAACCCTATAGGTGTTTTAAAGACACTTTATTGATTTCTTAAAGGTTGATTTATTGGTATTTTTGATGCACTTATTGTGCTCCTTGTGTTACTAGGGAACAAGGGAAAAGTAAGAAACTCAATTTTAAGTCTTGAAAGACTTGGGGCTTGAGTTGTTTATACAACTACTAATAGAAATAACATAAATAATAGAGATGTGATCACCAATTTAAAATTATAATAGTAGACCCTACTGTAAGGACAATAGATGTTTATGTAGTGGGACTTATTCATGTTAATCTTCATAAAATAATTTCAATCTTTGTTAATTATTTCCCAAAATAGAAATGAATAATGGATATTTATAGCATGAACTAAGCTAGAGTTATATATGGGTGGATCTAAGAGTGAGTAGGGAGGGTAGAAAAGATATTATGCTCAAAATGATCAAAGATACCAATTCTACTAACTTTTAAGGTAAAAACATATGAAACTAGAAATTACCAACTCTAGTGTAATGCTAAATAAATGTAGTTGAAGTTTTAATAGAAGTAAATTTATATGTCTAATATAATACTTTGCATGAAAATTACTCATAGTAAATTGCATTGTACATTTGATTGTGAATGAGAAGAAAATAGAGCAAGTATATTATCAAATTAGTTACTCTAGTGTTAAACTCAAGCTAATAGATGCACATAATATGTGTTATTACCAAATTAACTTGCATAAAATAAACTATTATCCATCTAAAAGTGTGAGAATCATAATCATAGAATACACACAATATAATACTATAGATAAACTCTCAAATTCTTTGTCTCATTGTATTAATTTTGGTAATAACTATTTTTTGGTTGTAAATGTGGGGGAAACCCATATTTATAAGATCAAAAATGCCTACGACAAGTTTATGTGGGCCCACAAAAGGTACCCAAATATAGACAAGTGACAAAAATGTTACATTACAAAGGAATATTCTTCATCGAAATTTTCAAGATGAAATAGAATATTCTCTAAAGGCTTGCAGGTGGATAGTGGTTGGCTTGCTACTATTATTGTTCTTGTATTTGCATCTTCTCTGATTCTTCTTTATTCCATACATTTGCATAAGCCAAGTAGTCTTGGTCTATTTGAGTGAAGTCTAGGATCATAGGTCAAAACAAGTTTGGTATCTCTTGGATGAGCCTACCATGCCCTATGAGTATTGGCCTCAATGCCTCCTTAATTGCATTTGCCTTTTCTAACCTATGATTGGTAAATTCCATAATGTTCATTACCTCAGTAGTTATATTTTCATTGGTTGTATGCTACTAGAATTTAGCCAAGAATAACTTAATTTTTACTCTAAACTCTTGTTAATCCATGAAGGAGACATCAGGTTTGGTCACCCTAGTGACCATGGAATCTTTCAACAATAATGTGATTTTGAATTCAATTTTTCCTAAGGATATATTTGCATCCTTAATTTGATCAAGCCATGTCTTCAAAATCTTCCTCCTATTCATGAGGATGATTTATGTAGGAATAATGTCTTCAAGTGGAAGAACCTTGAGGTCAAGGAATTTATTGCTTCTAGTAACTCTAACCAGTTTTGCTAGCTTGGTGCCATAGAGTATAAGCTTTTGGTCAAGTTTCATGACCACTCTAGCTTTCTAGATTTCATCTTCCTCTTCTTCATCACTTTATATAAGTTGAAGACATTAATGAAAATGTTTATTATTTACATTAGAGTGTTATTTGCACTGTTGGAAATGCTTTCTCCTTTAATATTTTTAGTTCCTATTGTATCCATTTCATCAAGGAAATTATAGACTCTGTATATGCTTGAACTAAGGATATTAGGTCCCATGCATATTCTTGCACCTCTTTGGGGCCAGCCTTCCTTTTCCTCATCAAAGTGAAGAGAGGCTCTTCACTCTCATAGACAATAGTTATGTTTGATTATCATTTTTTAATCTATCTTCTAACCACCCTCTTCATAGTGCATGTAGTTGCATCAAACCTCATCCTAATTTGAGGTTTTGAGGAGGCCACCTTAGATCTTTCATGCTTTGTTGCATGTATGATATCCCTCACCCAATTTAGGGTGGTAGTATATGTTGGCTATGTGGGAGGTGGCTAAAATAGAAGTATCTTGGTAGAAAAGGAGGCTAAAACTATTGTAGGGATGCATAATTTGGTTGGGTCCAATTGTCCAAGTGATTCAAATAGGAACTTGGTAGGGCCCATGTCAAGAATGAATGAAGGTAATGTTGAAGGCCTAATTATTTTAACATCCATAGTGAGGTTAATTGGTTTGTGGAAGGGGAACATATTTGAGATGGGCTTCAATGTCCTAGTGGATGCAAGGGAGCTAAGTGCAAGTGATGCATTGGTTATGATTGCTTGAGAAGGGGTAGAACCTATAACTTGGTCAACATTAGTGCTTTGGGAGCTCAGTGGAGGTGTAATGTTGGTAGTGAAATGGGAGATGAATTGGGGGATGTTTTGATCATGAGAATTTTACCATCAAATAATTAACCCTTTTACCTATCATGAAGGTTAAGTTGAAATTATACCAGTCTAAGAGTAAGGTTTTAAAGGTTCATTTATTATCCTAAAGATGAAAAGTTTTTTTTTAAATATTCTAAAAAATAATAAATAAGATATCAAATACAACATATTTCATTATAATTTTAGAAATCCACTTGATCAAATAATGAATTAGTTCATATATAAAGATTTAATCTATCCTATCTAATATATAAGGCCTATGAATAAGATAATCTCTTGAAGGAAAGAAATCTAATTTAATAATATAATATATTTTAAAGTAATATCTTGTTTCTTATACTATATCAACTTCCAAATAACATTAAGATAATAAATTAGAAGTATAGTAAGACAAAATTAAGACAAATCAAGATAAATAGATTTTCAATCTAAAAAGTATCAAATAGATCTCAACACATAAAGACACAATAAACATCAAATAACAAACTTAAAGATAAACATCAAGAAATCCACTAATTTAAGAAATAAACTACAAACTAAGTTAAAGAAATAAATTACTAAATCTAAAAAATCAATAACAAAAAAAATAACATTAATTAAGTCAAATAAATTAAACAAAATAAACTAAAATAATTTAACTTCAAACTAAATCTAAAATCTAATTAAATTATTTTATTTGATAAGGTAAACCTAGGTTTTATAGGGACCTAGAATCACTAAAGTGAGATATAAAATTTTAAACATGCCATTCATTGTTGATGGAGCAAAATGAAAAACTATAGACTAAAGCAAAGCAAAACCAAAAACATAAAATTAACCAAATTATGTGAAGGGAACCTCTTGGGTGTCTTTAACAGTAGAATTGTCTATTATTAGAATGTTGGGTTTATCTTTTGAAACCTTAGCTATAGTGTGATTCTTGAGGCCTCCAATAGGTTCCTCCAAAAATATCATCCTAGGTTGCTTCTTACCTTTCACCTATAACGGGGTTTGTTTTGGGCTCCCCCATGGGGGATCCTAGAGGGATATTAGGACCTTAAGGAATTTAAAATTAGGGTATTAGAGAGGAAGATAGGTAAAATGCACAAAATATTGAATAGTGGCCTCCACTACCTGATGAAGCTCATTCTAGTCCTATATTAGCTTTGCCAAGTTGAATCCCACCTACTGAATCTTAGTATTGAAATTTTCTAATATTTATTTGTTTTTCTCAAATTCCTCAATCGCAATGGTCTTACCCTTCTAGTTTGAGGTGGTAGGAGACCCTACTTGGATGGGTTTAGGCTTGAAAATGAATAATAACTTAAGTGGAAGGTCATCGGGTGGGGATTTGGATAAGCTATTTTGCAAAGAGTGTTCAGGAGGTGGGTGGGATCCCTCGATAGGATACTCCTCTAAGGAGTCCTTTGGGGAGTCTTTCTTGGAGGAAGATCCTCTTAGGGGGACCTTTCGACTAAGAAGGGTCTGGCCATATTTTACAATCAAAAGGATAAGGCCTTGATGGAGAATGGGGTTAGTGTCATTTACCTAATGGAGTAGGATAGTGATTTCCAAAGATTTAAGGAGGAAATAAGGGATGTTAATTTTAAAATTGATGAAATGATTAAGCAATAGAAAATGGTTGAGAAAATTAAGGTGTATTTACCTTCTAGAGTCATGTACCTCCTGACTTGAAGGTAGACATCGGTCCAATATCATGGTAGCTTAACATAATAAAAGCCCTTTTTCTCAGTATACATGAAGTCATTGGTTCAAAAGAAACACTATAGGGATTCTAGTTTCTTAGACTGATCTTTAGGGTCAATACAAGACATACCTATGGCATCATCAATAAACTCCTTGAAGATGTTTATATAAATACCTTACATAGTGACATTCCTTTTTATCCATGCAGCAATAAAATCTTGTACCACCATGGCATTATGATCAATAATATGCTCTATAAAATATGTAAGCCCCCCTTTCTTAAGCTTTGTCTAGACCTTCTATTCTTGAACCTCTTTTCAAGAAGTTGGATCTAAATAGTCTCTATCACCACCCATGGTTACAAAAAGTGTAGGGATGGAGGGAGCAAATTGAGAGTTCTAAATGCAATCTAAATGGCTAAGGATTGAATAAGGTGGAATGCCCACCAAATCAACATTACCATAATTACATCCCCTTACCTTGAAATAAAAATGCATTTGCAGGATCATGATAAGGCCCATCAATTTGAGGGGCTACACATATGAAGAGGTGATGATGTTAAGTTACATATGTATGTTTCTCATAGATAGCATTATACACCTTGGGGGGGGACACTGCTTGAAATCCAATTAACTTAACAAAATAAGTCTAATAAACTAAACTAATCTGAAACTAAATAAGAACAAAAAAATAAACTAAATTTAATTAAAACTAATAAAATCTAATTTAAACTAAATCTAATAAACTATCTAATCTACAAAAGTCTAATAAAATAATCTAAACTAAGACTAAAACTATAAAAGAAACAAATTAATCAAGGAAACTAACCAATCTAACTCTAAAAGAATAAAAAAAGAGATTAATTTAAGAAAATAACTTAAATAAAAATAGAAATAAATAGAAAACCAAAACAAACGAAAAGATAAAAGAAAACAAACTAAAAAAATAGAAAGAAAAATTAGATTAATTAAAGATTGATTTAGAATAGATTAGACTATATTAGAATCAAAGTTAATATAAAGTATAAAATAGAAAAATGTGAGTCTCAAAAGAGAGAGTTGTCTTAGCAAAATGGATCAATTTTATTTGGGAAACCAACATCTTTCTTTACAAATATCTTGAGAGACAACTTTTAAAATTAAAATAGATCAATGAAGTATTGCAGACAATTAAGTTTTCACCATTATTTACATTGAATACTTGGATTCTTCACATACGACTATAAGGAGCAATCATCAAAAGATGTTAAAATTGACAAACTTTGGATAATCTATTATAAATTATAATATAAAATTAGATATACCTACATTGCCTAAGTAATTACTCAACCATCAGAGAAAGTACCATTGGGTCTATCTACAAAAGTCATGCTATCTTAGAGAAGTTGCATATATAAAAAAGATAAATGATTGAATTTACAATGTATAAGTACTCAATACATGTGTTGTTCCTCCTTTTCAAATGAATCCTTTATCTCCTTTTATGCTTCAAATTTTGGTTGAAAACAAAATTGTAACTAATTTTAGCTAGTTATTAGTTAAACTTAATTACTTGACTTCGTAAAAGTCAACTAATATAAACAGTTATTAGTTAAGATTTAATTAAGACTTAAAAATATTAATAGATCAAGTCGTTGAATATAGACCAGGTACTTCCTAATGGGTGAGGACCTTAATCAAATACTAATAAAATAGAATAACATATATCAATAAAAAAAATAGATAAATCAAAGTTTAATAAAATTCTTATTTATATTAATACCATAATGAATTTTCTAAAATTAACTTATATATATATATATATATATATATATATATATATATATATATATATATATATATATATATATATATATATGTCTATATATATATATATATATATATATATATATATATATATATATATATATAAAATTAAAGTCTACTATACTGTCCAAAACATCATCACCAAAATATCAAAATCTGAAAGTTAAAGTATCAAATCTAAAATTATAGAATTATGACAACTAAAAATTCAACTCAAAAATAAAAGTTCATCTTACTGACATCTAATAATCATCAGAATTAGAAATAACTTTAATCACTGACTTCTTTTACTCATTGACATACTCATTATACTCCATCTCAACTACTAGGAGGTGAACCATATTTGTTCTATATTTAGTTGAAGTATCATCCACCTCCATCTTAATCCTCTTGAGAACTCTAACCTCAACTAGAGTATCTATATCATTCTAGATTTCTAACCATTTATCTAAAGTAGTTAGATGGATTTCTAGATTGCATTTTTTGCTAGTTAAAATAGGCACCTTTAAACTTAATTTTTTGTGCCCTAAGATAAGTTCTATCTAAGATGATGAGGGTTCATTAAAAATAAAATACAAGGTAAGATTAAAAAAATTATTGTCATGGGTAAATTCATTTTCAAGATGAGTGGATTTATTAACCTATTGTGGCTCACTAACAAGTTGGTTTCTTTCTAGGGTAGGTGACTGAACTGGCAAGTGATGCAGATTAATTTTCAAGTGGTGAGAGGAACTACTATGAGAATGAGTCTTAGCACCAAATTTATAGTCATGAAATCTTTGGTTACCTCTAGGGTTAGCAAGATTGAAAGGTAAATTATTTAAAATATTCTAAAACTTAGGGTCATTAGCATCAAAGTGAATAGACATCCTGGTACCCCTACTAGTATACCTAAGGCTAAATCTCCTACCTCTAAAACCACCCCTTAGAAATTCTTATTCAGGTTATGTTGATTCACATTGTTTGAGTTTTGACCCCAACCTCTATTATCATTAATCCTACTAGATCCAAGCTAATCCCATTCTAACATCCTATGTATTGAAATATATTTAAAGAAAATTGATCATCATGATTGAAAAAAATTAATATTTATTCAATATCAAACCAAACTATATTTCAAACACATAGTCACATATCAATAAACTCTAAAATGGATTTGGTTGCACAAATTGAATTTTTCCAACTGTATCAAATATCATTATAATATTCCTTTGATTTCATCAAACATTCCTTTAAATATTTGAAAATTTAAAATAAAATTATATTAACATAAGTTTATTTTTCACAATATTTTTCTATATTCCTTTGAATTCTATTTTCACTATGAATATAATTTTACATATATGTCTTTGTCAAATCAAACTTGCACAAAATTTTTAAACCAATGCAATCATGTCCATGACATATATTCATCAAATCGTAATCATATGGCTTTTTCAGAATCAAATCAAAACATTGGCTTTGAGAAAAAAATATTTTTTCAAGTCACTATTTCAAACTAAAAATCAACTATCATGCTACCCATAAAAATTTCAACATGAAACCCTAATAAAATATATTCTACCAAGATTTTATCACTATTTCATCTCTTAAACATCATCTTAAACCTATACACTATGTATAATCTTATATGCATCCTCGTAGATAGATTTCAAGAAGAACCATTCACATAAAAAAAATCTAACATGGCTATATTTTTTCAAAACCATCATGTCTAAACTCAAATAATCCATCATAGATTCTCAAAATTATCTGATATTTGAACAATCCTTTCAATTGTCTTTAAATAAAACCCAAAGTTTCAAAAAAAATGAATAGTTTCCAAATAAAATATTTATGGCTAACTAGAAACTAATAAGCTTTCTATATCATACTTCTATATTTATACTAAAGTCAGAAATTATTTTTCATAATTTTCAAAAAATAAAAACTAATAATTATTACTTTCTACTCATTTATTTCTAATGTTAGAATAAAATCCTAGAACATTTTTAAAACATTTCAACCTTATAAACCCTGACATGCACAAACTAAGACTTCATCAAATATTTTAGTGTGATAAAACCCTTAAAAAATGAAACACAAACCCAAACAAAATTTCCATTATTTCTGAACTCAACACATTATATTTCCAAAACTTATCCATGTAGGTTTTTCCCTTGAAACTATGAATAGAAGAGACTGTAGAAAGCTATGAATGATAAGATATTTACAAGTCCAATCATAATCCCTTTATGACAAACCCTAAATAACCTTTCCACATATTCACAAAACAAAAACACACATAGCTCTTCCTTACAAAATAAAACTTCAACAAAGCCTCTGAACCTGTAAATGGCATGATCAAAGAACCATAGTAATTTATATTACTCACAAAAAACCAAAACTAAATGTGTATTCAACAAGAAAGGTATCATATATTCAAATATCATGTTCAAACATAACTGATAGATCCACATATTCATATCACACCATCTACCAATAATATATCTAAGACTAAAAACATTTTATTTTATATAGCATGCATAGAGAAGAATATAACAACCATTAAACTATAAACACCATTCAACCTTCCAAAATATTCATGCACATAGTTAAACTAACCACTTCATTGAAACTTATCAACATGCAAATTTAAAACTACTTTGTTTCCATGAAACTAAAAACTATTCAAAATAAATCATAAATATTCCCAAATACTTATTTATTTTGCTCATGGTGTACCTGGATATGTAGTCATTTTATCTGTCTGCTCAAAATCTCTACTCATAACTCCAAAATCTAGATTGATGGAGTATCACTTCTATGATAAAGCTTTAGTAAATGACCAAAAGAAAGAAAAGAAAGATATTTTTAATCATAATTCCTCATCATAACTACCTCATTTACATGTTTACCATTCATTGGCTCATCAAAATTGAAACAAGTACTTAGCATATTGTTAGCCTCATTAGCAATGTCATCAAACTGAGCAATCACCAATTCACTTACTAAAACCTTTTCTAATATCCAACATTTGAGGTATATATTCCTCACATTAAGTTTCTTGAACCACTAAATAATCCTACAAGATCTTAAAGCATCTAATATGCTTCACATTAATTCACTCTGCTAGCTTGTAATCCATGAAACCACCAACTCACTCTGTCAAATCAACTTGCCACCTCAACTTTATTATGATTCATGATAACCATGTCATAAACCCTTTGATTTTAAACAATACCCTATACCTTAAACATGACCTTAGTCCATAAGCTTTGAAAATAGTAAGCCTTGAGTGGTCATTAGGACCTTCGAACAAGCTTAAATTTGAACTTAGAATATTAAATAGGATATTAGCATGATGAGGCTTTAGAAACTTAGAACCACTTAGAATACTTAATTTATTTATAAAATAATCTATCCAAATATCAAACCAACCTCAATCACATCAACATTTTCAAAATGTTAACTATATTATAAGTGAATTTTGCATGAATATGAACTATTTAATTAAATTGATGAATCCATAAAATAATCATAATTAACTTTTAAAATGAATTTTATAATAAATCAAATGATATTTTTGATTTATTAAACCAAAAGATACATTTCTTCATTTTACTAATCTATCTATATACTCACAATTCAAAAATGAATTGACAGAGTTATCATTATAGCCAATTTATATACCATTCTTATTTGGCTCAAACTAAGTTTTACATTGCCATTTAAAATACCAATTTAATCACAACAAACTATTCACATTATCAAATCAAAACTAATCTAAAATTTATATCATATTTAGTTGAAAATCAATGTATATATCTAGATCATGATGACAATCATATAATGCTTTCAACCATCAAAAGTGTCCCTAGTTCAAACTAAATATGTTGAATTATGATCTGATCATGAATCAATTTAAAAATAAAATGGCTGATCATAAATATTCATAGTGATAAATATAAATAAATATTTTATTCATTCATCCATTTATGTTTTTTTAAACCACACAAAATATAAATATAAATTCATAAACCAATCATCATCGACTTATGAAATTAAAAATATGCATCTAAATATACTATTAATTGACTACGTCCTAACATAGTTTTAAACTTTATGACTAAGTCATCTCTATGTCAAAAATGTATTAATTTTAGAAAAAATAAAGCGGTGTGAAAAATAAGCATAACACTAGTGACCTTGCTAGTCAGTTTAAGTAACGAAATTGAGTATCAATAAAATTGGGTTAAAAACATAATCTTGAGAATGTAATCTAGATATATAATTTCTCAAGAAACAATGTGTGAACCTCTTTAATAATGAATTTTAATAAGGGATTAAATGTTTGGCTAGTTTGGCATGAAGAAAGGGATTGATATAGCATGAAATTTTGGGTTGGATGCATAAACTAATACAAATGAATTTAAGCATAAAATCTAAAAATTAAGTAATACTTCAGCAATTAGTTATAATTCAGCATATATTTTTTATGTATAAAGAAAAATGAATTTATAAAGAGTAATATCTAAAAATAATTGATACTTATAGTAGAATTGCAACATCCTCACATTCTTCTTTCATAATGTAAAACTCAACCATTTGAACACTTATTGTTCTTTCTAAAAGTAAAATCAAGCAACAAAAAAATAAATAAATAAATAAAACAAGGAAAATTAGAAAAGAAAGCAAGAAAAGAAGCATAAAACTAAAAATAAAGCATATAAGAAAAATGATCTAAAAAGGAGCTAATCATGAAATAATTTCAAATGATGGCTATTAACCAAGTAATACAACCAATTTCTTTGAAAATATTTGAAATGAAAAGCATTATTTCTAAGTATAATAGTAATTCTATAAGGACTAAGCCATAATGAATCAAATTTATGATGTTTTCTAAGATCTTTGTGAGCCTTATCCCTATATAAAACTAGATCACCAAATTTAAACTTTTTATTAGAAACCTTTTTATCCAAAAAATTTTCAATTTTTGTTTAACCCTTTCTAATTTATGCAATGTTATTACTTTTAATTCATCAAGAGCTATTAAATTATATAATCATTATTCAATAAAATTTGGATATTCGGTAATATATTATAAAATAGTTTTAGCTACAGAAATCTAAAATTTTATTAGTAATGTGACCTCAAATCTATATGTTAACATGAAAGGTGAATAAGCAATTGTTACCTTAACAATATTATATTAGCCCATAAAGTTTCACAAAATTTAGTATGCTAATTAATTTATTTTTACAAACTAATTTTTTCATGATTGTAATCGGATTTTTATTCGTTGACTTAGCTTGACCATTACCTTACAGGTAATATTTGGATGAATAAATAGATATAATTGAATACTTACCCCAAAAAATATAAATTCATTTAAAAAAAACTGAGGACCTTTATCCAAAATGATTTCATAAAGAATACCAAATCTAGAGAAAATATGATTTTCTAAGAAAGAGATTATTTCACCTGTTATAGAACTTTTAAGTGCTTTGGCCTTAAGCCACTTAGTAAAATAATCTATTGTTGTTAATATATACCTATGATCAAAAGATGAAGGAGGGTGTATATCTAAAATAAATTCAATTCCTCATTTTGTAAATAATTTTTTAGGTATGATAAGATTTAAAAGCATTTCATGCAACTTATCTCTACCAACAAACAATTGATATGGCATACAAGATTGAACTAGCTTATAAGCATCTTGGAATAGAGTAGACTAATAATAACCCAATATTATGATCTTATAAGTGATTATTTTTCCAACGTAATGTCTACCATAATTTCTTTCATAACAGTCCCTAAAAAAAATTTGAGCTTGATCATGAGTAAGGCATCTTGATAAAACTCTATCTCTATTTTGATAACACAAAAAAATTTCTAATAAATAGAAATTTAAAGCTTTTAATCGTAAGGAATGTCTTTATTTTTTATCAAGATTATTAGGATAGACCTAATTTTAAAAATAAAATACCAAGTCATGATACCCATTTTCTTCAACTAACATACAATCTCATTCATTCATTTTAAGACCAAATTTGAAATTTTTAAGAAAATCAAAAAATTTCATGGTCTTTAAATGAGGCTTGACATTTAACTTATCATCAATTGAAAAGACTAATATATTAATACTTGAAGAAACATTTTCATCTATTTTTTTATCAATTCATTACCTTTAATTATTTTAGAAGTTTCAAATTCAAGATCAAACTCTTGAATACGTAAAATCCACTTAGCAAGCCCTCCTTGAATGGTTGGTAATTCTAAAAGCTAAGATAAATAGGCATATTATATCACATAAAAACAATTACATCAACAAATAATTAAATTTAAACAAAGAGGAAAGCAATGATAAAATAAAATTGTAAATAAGAGGGTACCTAATTTTAGTATCTTTTAAAACTTGACTCGTATAATCGATTATTTTTTCATCATTATTTTTAAACTCTTGAGTGATAATAGCTCCAATTGTTTTTTCTATAGCATTAAAATAAAGAATGAATGCTTTCTTCAAATCAAGTTTGGTAAGAACTGGAGCACTTGCAATGGTATTCTTAATATTATTGAATGCTAAATTAGCACCTTCATCTCAAGTATAAATTTTATCTTTCTTAAGTAATAATTGTAAAAGATTAGACTTATCAACAAAATCTAATATAAATTTCCTAACAAAGTTTATTTTATCAAACAAATATCTTAAATTAGATTGATCTTTAGGAGGTAACTGTTTAATATCTTTGATACATTCAAGATCTATAGAAATACCATCCTTGGAAATAAATATGCCCCAATAACTTGCTTTTGGAAAAAAAAAAAAAAAAAAAAAAACTTAGTTATTACCTTTAATTATTTTAGAAATTTCATCTAAATATTTTACCAAGTCATTACCTTTAATTATTTTAGAAGTTTAAAATTCAAGATCAAACTCTTAAATACATAAAATCCACTTAGCAAGCCTACCTTGAATGGTTGGTTGTTTTAAAAGCTAAGATAAAATAGGCATGCTAGATCACATAAAAAAATTGTTTTCCATCAACAAATAATTAAATTTAATCAAAGAGGAAAGGAATGATAAAACAAAATTTTCAATAAGAGGGTACCTAGTTTTAATATCTTTTAAAACTTGATTCGTATAACCGATTGGTTTTTCATTATTATTTTTAAACTCTAAAGTGATAACAGTGCAAATTGTTTTTTCTATAGCATTAACATAAATAATGAATTCTTTCTTCAAATTGAATTTGGCAAGAATTGGAGCACTTGCAATGGCATTTTTAATGTTATTGAATGTTAAATCAGTACCTTCATTTTAAATATAAATTTTATCTTTCTTAAGTAATAATTGCAAAGGATTAGACTTATCAACAAAATCTAATATAAATTTCTTAACAAAGTTTATTTTATCAAAAAAAAGATCTTAAACTAGACTGATCTTTAGAAGGAGATAACTCTTTAATAGCTTTGATAAATTCAAGATCTATAGAAATACCATCCTTAGAAATAATATGCCCTAATAGCCTACCTTTGGTGACACAAATTTTTTTTTTTTGAATTTAAAGAAATTTTGTACTTCCTACATCTTATGAAAAATTTAAGAATATGATCAAAATATTTTTTTCATATTTTTGAATGAATAGTGAGATCATCTAAATAAACCTAAACAATAATGACAATCAATTCATCAAAAGTAATATGCATAGCTCTTTAAAAAGTGATTCCTACGTTCATTAATCCAAAAGGCATTTTTTTATAAGAAAGAATCCCTCGATAAGTAGTAAAAGTATTTTTATGTCTATATTTAGGATTTACAAAAATTGGATTATAACCAAAAAAATCCATCTAATAAAGACATAATTTTTGATCATGTAACTTGTTATAAAATATAATCTATACTTGGCAGAGGAAAATTATCTTTAACACTACCTTTATTCAAATCTATAAAATCAACACACAATCTAATATCACCATTTTTATTCTTAATCAACACTACATTAGCTATCCATTTAGAATATTTTATAAGGAAAATGTTACCAGCATTAATCATTTTATCTAGATCTTTGTTAATGGTGTCTTCTAACAAAAAGTTAATTCTTCATTTTTTCTACCTTACAGGTTTAATATTAGATTTTATAAGTATATCACATTTAATAATATCAATATCATAACCTTTAAGATCTTTATATGACTAGGCAAACACATCAATGAATTCTTTAAATAACTTAATGAATTTAATCTTCTCACTTGTAGTAACCTGTATTCCTAAGTAGACATATTTAGGATCCTCTTTTGTACCTAAATTAATATGAATAGTTTCACCTATTATTCTCTTGGAACGCTCTTCCATTCTAAAAATTTTGGGTTGATCATTAGGTGTAAACATAGATTCTAAACTTATTAAACTAGCAGGTAATATATTAGTACTTAATTACAGATAATCTTCATAATTTTGTACATAATCATCATGATCAAAATAATTACCTTTAATGAAAGAATCTGTGTATTCATCATAAATAAAAATAGGTCAATTATCATTTAAATTAAGAATTTTAAGTCTAAAATTTTCAACATAAGAGAATTCTATGGTCGGTCCACTCTCACTTTGAGTTGGTTTAGATGAAAAAACAATAAGTTCATCAATTATAATATTATATTATTTAAGAATATGAGTGATATTGAAATCCTCAAAATATTAAAATAAATATCAAATTTTTTGTGTATAACGATGTATATGAGTTTGATTAGTTTTATAAAAAAAATGAACTTGTCTAATAGCTAACATAGAATCTTCAATTACTTCTAAATGTTTAATGTTAAGTTTAATAGCCTTTTCTAAACTTAAACATAATTCTTAAAATTTTGTAATATCATTAGTGTTTTTAAATGATTATTTATAATCATAAAGGAAACTTTTAACAACATGAGAGACTAAACAAATTTCAGCACCACTACCTTGTTGAGAACAAGCTCCATCAAAGTATAATGTCCACAAAATTTCTTTTTCTAATAGTTCTTCATGCTGATTTTTTGGTTCATTAAAATTTAGTAACTCATAAGTACCAATTTCTATCTCAACATAAGCAATAGTGAAAGAAATGGATGACTCTATAGGCTTACTAGAACAATGTTCTCTTTTAATGAAATCAATCTCATTACTAATAGGTACCCATGTGATATATTTTCTCACAAAAGCACTAGTTACTTTTGACTAATCTCTTTCTAACAATATAACAGAATTATTAGGAATATATAAAACTTGAACATTAGTAATGCATGTAATTATTTCATCTTGAAAAATCTTAATGACTCTCTCAAAACTTATCACAACTTTTGGTTTTTCTAGAATCAAATTCATTAAGTTTTCTATTATCAGTTTCATAAAATATGCCTAATTGATCTGCAATGAATTTAGACATTATGTTCTTCAAAGCACCTATATCTAAAATATAATTTTGGACTACCTTGTTAACAATTTTGACTGTAACATAAGAAGGAGGTATGTAATATATAGGAGGATCATAACTTTAAGCAAAAATAATTGAATATTCATTACTACCTTCTTCTTGTAATCCTACATTAGTTTTAGGATTCTTAACTTTAATAATTTTATCAAGTTATCTCAGAAGACTAGCTACATGCAATAATGAGAATATAACTTTAATTTTTGATAAATCATCAATTATATTATAAGTTTTAGCATCAAATTATAAAAAAAAAATTAAGTTTATATTATTTATATTAACTATTATTATAATCAGTTGATAAAAGAATATTTTAAGAAGAATTATCAACTACATTGCTTAAAGCATTTTTTTGAATTATTTTACCTTTATCATTAGTAGAATAATCCTTGTGTTATTTTATTATTTTGAGAATATTTATAATCTTTATTTCTAATATTAACAACACATGTATTTTTATTTTTTGATAGATCATCAAGAGCATACATGTTTATGTTGTCTACTAGATCTTCAGATATAAGATCTTTCCCTTGAATTTATTTTTTAAACTTGAAAATAGAAACACATGAATCTGGATTATGATTCAATTCATAAACATTAAAGTAATAAATAATTTTTAATTTTTTACTTTCAATATTGTTTCTATTAGATGAAGAAAGTTTACCATGCAGTTGTCTTTTAATAGTGACCAACTCATTTCTTAGACTTTGAATTGCTTTTAAAAAATTTGTATTATCTAAATTTAGACTTGTAGAAGTTCTATATTTAAATCCAATACGTTTAAATTTATTTTCATATTCAATACAAAATATTAAAGTTTCATCATATTCTATAATATCTCTATCTTTTAAATTTATTTTATATTTTGAGGTAAATCAATACAAAAATAAAGTCTATATAACTTCTTAGAAAGTCTAAGATCATGAGGGATATTTTGATGTAACTTAGTGAATTTTATAATGAAATGATAAATGGTCTTATTTGGATCAAGATAAAAATTAACAAGGTTATTAACTAGATCGAAGTCTTCTTTAGCTTTCCCAAAAGATAACTCTAGCCATTCTTCAATATTTATCTATGTGTTGATCACATTGATAGGTAAACTAATAAATGCTTGATAAGTTTTCCCTTCAAGTATTTGAGTAAAAAATCTTAAACAAAAATTTTAACTTGTTATACCAAGAGTAGCACAAACTAATCTAAATGCTTCTAAATGATCTTCTCAAGATTTTCTAGTAGCACCAAATTTTTTTTATATATTTAACCATTTAAGGGAAGGTAACTTACTAAGACAATTTCTAATATTAATTGGATTTGCATAATTCAAAAGAGTTACAACTATCTATTATTATTCTTTAGCTTTAGAAACTTCATCTTGGTCTTCAGTGAGATCATTTTGATATCTATTATCTTGTAGTCTATGAATCAAGTCTTCTACCCTTACATTTGCTTGATTTTTCTTTGGAAGCTTCAGCAATTTCCTCTACTTGAATTAGCTGATTTTCTTGAACTTGATTTAACTAATTTAGTTACAAATTCATATCAATAGGTTCTGAGGGAAAAATTAGATCATCAAAAGAAAAATAATTAGAAAAGAAACAAGTTATAGACTTAGGATTAGTAGCTAAAACTCTATCTTTATCTTCTTAAATTCATCTATTTGTATTTAAATATCGTATTGAGTCTCATGAGTAAGATTAGAATAATAATAAATCTCAAATTATATAATTTATTCTTCTTTATTTATAATTTGAATAATATGTTGAAGATTATGAGGTTGATTATACCATGTATAACACGTTAGATTGAAATTAACACCAATTTAATCATCAACAATATCAATTCTAGATTGAATGATAGGAGGTTGTCCTCTAAGTACCATGAGCAAGAAGAAAACAAAAATCTAAAAAAATAATATTTTTGAATGATATTTTTAATGGAGTCATCAAATTTGTTGATGATAAAAATTATATCATCAACTAATCAACCCTTTCACCTATCATTAAAATTAAGTTAGAATTGTACCAGTCTGATAGTAAGGTTTTAAAGGTTCAATTATGATCTTAAAGATGTGAGGAATTTTTCTAGATGTTTTGAGAAATAATAAATAATCTATCAAGTATAGTATATTCTTTTATAATTTCAAAAATCCACTTTATCAAATAATGAATTAGTTCATTTATGAATATGTAATCTATCCTATCTGAAAAGGAAGACTTATAAACAAGAGAATCTCTTGAAAGAAAAAAATATGATTCAATAATATAATATATTTCAAAGTAATATCTTGTTTCTTCTACTATATCAACTTCTGAATGACATCAAGATAATAAATTAGATGTATCAGTAAAAAAAATTAAGACAAATCAAGATAAATAGGTTTTCAATCTAAAAAGTATCAAATATATCTCAACACATAAAGACACAATAAATAACAAACAGTTAACTGAAAGATAAACAACATGACAACCATTAACCTAGAAAAGAAACAACAATCTAAGTTAATGAAATAAAGTACTAAATCTAAACAAGCAATAACAAAAAAATAACATTAATTAAGTCAAATAAACTAAGTAAAACAAACTAAAATAATTTAAACTTCAAACTAAATCTGAAATCTAATTAAGTTAACAAACTAAGTCTAATAAACTAAACTAATCTAAAACTAAACAAGAACAAAAACAAATAAACTAAAGTTATTTAAAACCAATAAAATCTAATCTAAACTAAATCTACAAAAGACTATTAAAATAATCTAAATTAAGATTAAAACTATAAAAGAAAGAAATTAATGAAGGAAACTAACCAATCTAACTCTAAGAGAATAAACATGGAGATTAATTTAAGAATATAACTTAAAGAAAAATAGAAATAAACATAAAATGAAAACAAACTAAAAGATAAAATAAAACTAAATAAATAAATATAAAGGAAAATTTGATTAATTAAAGATTAATCTAAAATAGATTAAACTATATTAGAATCAAAGTCAATATAAAGTATAATATACGAAAACATGAGTCTCAAAAGAGAAAGTCATCTTAGCAAAATTTATCAATTTTATTTAAGAAACGAACATCTTTCTTTACAAATATCTTGAGATACAACTTTTACAATCAAATTAGATCAATGAAGTGTCACAAAAAATGAAAATTGCATCATTATTCAGGGTGAATACTTGGATTTGACATATAAAACTACAAGGAACAATCATCAAAAAATGTTAAACTTGACAAACTTCACATAATTTGTTATAAATGATAATATAAAAATAGATATACCAATGTTTCTTAAGAAATTACTCAACCATCAGAAAAAGTACCATTGGGTCTATCTAAAAAATTCATGTTATCTTAGAAAAGTTGCATAGAAAAGAGAGAGATAAATGATTGATTTCACAATGTATAATTCATCAATACCTGTGTTGTTCCTTCTCTTCAAATGAATCCTTTATCTCCTTTTATGCTTCAAATTTTGGCTGAAAAAAATTTATAACTAACCTTAATTAATTATTTGTTAAACTTAATTAATTAACTTTATAAAAGTTAATTAATATAAATAGTTATTAGTAAAGGTTTAATTAAAATTTAAAATTCTTAATAGTTCAAGCATTTGAATATAGACTGGGTACTTGCTAATGAGTGAGGACATTAATCAAATAATAATAAAATACAATAACATATAACAATAAATATATATATAAATCAAAGTTTGATAAAATTCTTATTTATATTAATATCATAATGCATTTTTCAAAATTAACTTAAGCATATATATATGTGTGTGTGTGTGTCTGTGTGTGTGTGTGTGTGTGTGTGTGTGTGTGTGTGTGTGTGTGTGTATATATATATATATATATATATATATATATATATATATGTATGTATGTATGTATATATATATATATGTAAGTATATATATATATATATATATATATCTATATGTATGTATGTATATATATATATATATATACATATACATATATATACATATATATAAATATATATACATATATATATATAAATACATATACATATATATATATACATACATATATATATATACATATATATATATATACATACATATATATATATACATATATATATATATATATATATATATATATATATATATATACGTGTGTGTGTGTGTGTGCGTGCGTGCGTGTGTGTGTGTGTGTGTAATATTTTGCTATACTTTTCAAAATATCATCATCAAAATATCAAAATCTAAAAGTAAAAGTATCAAATCTAAAAGTATAGAATTATGCCAACTAAAATTTTGACTTGAAAATGAAAGTTCATCTTGCTAACATCCAATAATCATAAGAATCATAAAGAACTTAAATCACTGACTTCCCTTTCTCATTAACACACTCATTGTACTCCATCTCAACTGTTGGGAGGTGAATCATATTTGTTCTAGAATTAGTTGAAATATTATCCAATTTGAGCTTAATTTGCTTGAGTACTCTGACCTCAACTAGAGTATCTATGTCATTTTAGCTTTTCAACCATCTATCTGAAGTAGTTGGATGGATATCTAGACAATGTTTTCTACCAACTGAAATAGGTTCCTTCAAACTTAATTTTTTGCACATTAAGATAGGATCTCTCTAAGATGATAAGGGTTCATTAGAAATGTAAGGTAGAGCAAGATCAACAAAATTCTTGGCATAGGAAAATTTAATTTCAAGCTGAGTGGCTTCATTAACCAATTGTGGCTTACTAATAGGCTGGTTTTTTTCTAGGGTAAGTGACTAAATTGGTAAGTGATGCAGATTATTTTTCAAGTGGTGAGAGGAACTTATATGGAAATGAGTCCTAGCACCAAATCTATGGCCATGAAATTCTCAGTTACCTCTAGGGTTAACAAGATAGAAAGAGAAAATTATTCAAAACATTTCAAATCTTGAGGTCATTAGCATCAAAATGAATAGACATCCTAGCACCCCTAATAACATACCTAAGGCCAAATCCCCTAGCATTGAAACCACCACTTGAAAAAATTATATTTAAGTTTTGTTGATTCATATTATCTAAGTTCTTACCCTAACCTTTGTTATCATTAGTCCTACTAGATCTTGGTTGATCTCATCCCGACATCCTATACATTGGAATAAATTCAAATAAAATCGATCATTGTGACTGAAAAAAAATTACATTTGTTCAATATAAAACCAAACTATATATCAAACACATAGTCACATATCATTAAACTTTGAACTGGCTTTGGTTGCATAGATTGAATTTTTCTAACTATATCAAATATCATTGTAATGTTCCATTGATTTCATCAAACATCCATTAAAAATGTCTAAAACTTCAAAATAGAATTATATTAATATAAATTTATTTTCATAATATTTTGCTATATTCTTTTGAATTTTATTTTATGTGAATATAATTTAACATATATATCTTTGTCAAATCAAACTTGCACAAATTTTTAAACCAATTCAATCATGTTTATGACATATATTCTTTAAATTGTAATCTTATAACTTATTCAGAATCAAATAAAAACATGGACTTTGAACAAAACTTTTTTTTTAAAGTCAATATTTCAAACTAAAAATCAACTATCATGCTACCCAGAAAAAAATTTAACATGAAACCCCAATAAAATATATTTTGACAGGATTTTATCACGGTTTCATCTCTTAAACCAATACACTATGTATAATAATGTATGCATCCTCATAAATAAATTTCAAAAGGAACCATTCACATAAATAAAACATCTAGCATGGCTATATTTTTTCAAAACCATTGTCTTAACTCAAATAACCCATCACAAATTCTCGAAATTATCTAATATTTGAATAATCCCTTCATCTATCTTTAAATAAAACCCAATTTTTTTTTTAAAATGAATGTTTCCAAAAAAAACATTATGGCAGACCAGAAACTAATAATCCTTTTATATCATATTTCTAAATTTATACTGAACTCAGAAACTATTTGTATAGTTTTCAAAAAGAAAAACTAATAACTATTACTTTCTTCTCATTTATTTCTAATGTTTGAGTACAAACCAAGAACATTTTTAAAATATTTTAACCTTGCAAACCCTGATATGCACAAACTAAGACTTCATCAAATATTTCAATATTATAAAACCTTCACAAACTAAAATGCAATCCCAAACAAAACTTCCATTATTTCTAAGCTCAACACACTATACTTCCAAAACTTATCCATGTAAGATTTTCCTTTGAAAATGTGAATAAAAGAGACTATAAAAAGCTACCAATGATAAGATATTTTCATGTCCAATCATAATCCCTTTATGAAAAACCCTAAATAACTTTTCCACATATTCACAAAACAAAAACACACAGATCTCTTCCTTACAACCTAAAACTTTAACGAAGCCTCTAAACTTGTAAATGGCATGCTCAAAGCACCAGAGTCATTTATATTACTCATAAAAAACCAAAAATAAATTCATATTCGACAAGAAAGGTCTCATATATTCAAATATCATGTTCAAACATAACTGGTAAAGCCACAAATTCATATCTCATCATCTACCGAGCATATATCTAAAAATAAAACCATTTGCTTCTCTATCTCATGCATAGAGAATAATATAACAACCCTTGAATTGTAAACACTATTTAACCTTCCAAAATAATCATACATAGATTTAAATAAACTACTTCATTACAACTTATCAACATGAAGACCAAAAAATACTTTTTTCCATGTAACTAAAAACTATTTTAAATACCTCATAAATATTCCAAAAAAATTATGCATTTTGCTCATGGCATAACTAGATATGTAGTCATTTTATCTTTATTCTTGAAATCTCTACTCTCTAAAATACAAATTGATAGACTATCACTTACGTGAGAAAGATTCAAGAAATGACAAAAAAAACAAGAAAAAAAAGCTATTTATAATCATAATTCCCCATCATTGTTAGAGTATGTTTTACTCATGTTTGCTAGGTGTACTATTCAGCACTATTTGGGGATTTATCCCACATTAGCTAGTTTAGCCTTATTGTTGCTTTACCTTGCCTTTATAAGCAAGAGATTTGATTTATAATATTCATGATTTCATATGCTTTTATGTAATTGCTTTGCATATATCTTTTATGTTTCCAATTGATTTTGTGTTCAACTAGTTTCCTCTTTTGCAATGCATTAACATCATGGCTATGGTAATGAGTCATTCGAGATATTTTGGCTAAGATTTTTACAAACTCTTGCATGGTATCGGAGCCTCCCTCCAATGGCTATTACTTAGCTTGTAAGCTCATTTCTATTTTAGATCTATAATTTTTATGCAATCCTTTGTTTCCAATTCCTTAATTTGTCATTTATGGAATTTTTTGAAGACCTTGGCCTATTTGCCTTTTGGCTGAGTTTGATTTAATTCCATTAGCAATTTAGCTAAGTTGTATAAGAAATTTTTGGTGCAGATTTGGTTAGTTTGCTTTAGATCTGAGGGTGTTGTTTATAGTCTTCAAAATATAATTTTTTTTTAAGATTTGCATAAATGTTTTGGATCTATATTTTTTTGCCATTAACCATGGCATATGGATCCTAAGTTTTATCCTTAGAAAGTGTTAGATTGCATTTGTTATGGCATCCTTTACATGGTATTTTGAGGTACAAATCTAGATCTTGGAAGAGAAAGGTATTGGAAAAATACATTCTCTAAAGTTTGGTGTCATATTTTTAGCATTAAGATCTTTGATTTGGCATCATTCTCTAAAATTTGGTGCTTTGGATCTCAGATCTGACATCTTTGCTCAGATTCCTATGTTGCATTTTGGGTTTATTGATGGTTCTCAGAGTGGAGTGGATCTGTCACATCCCCCCCATGCAGCCCAATCCCTGTTATCACCACACCTAGGTTCAAACCTCCCACAATATCCCTTTGTGTTCAGCTATATTGACATTGGCATAATATCAAGTTTTGTTTTCTTATTTTCTTTAACATATCCCAAGAGCATAGCCACCAATTTTTTATCTCAGCATTTCAACTCAAGTAGAACAACAATCCATTGAAATCCTTCACTAAACTCCTCATCCTAGCATTTTTATTTTTTTGCATGGCTCATTGATGTGGGCATATGCATTAGATGCATTAAGTGTGGATACTTGGTAGTTGTGGGGTAGGCTAGACGCATGGAGAGGTATGCGTGGAAGAAATATGTGTTTTTTCTTGTAATTGGTGATAACACATAGTAGGTCTGTTACATTAAAACACTAAGAGGCCTACATTGTAGTTGGTAGGGACTAGAATTGTATCAATCTTGCTATCTTGGATTCTATTGGCCACACCAAACACTAGATGCCACCTTCATGTCCTTTCCTCCACCTACCATCTTTTACTAATGGGAAGACAAAATTTTATTATTTGGTGGTGAATGTTGACTATGGGGCCATTTTTCATGTGGGGGGTTGGTGACATTGGCTTCTGCATTGACAAAATATAATTCACCTCTTTTTTCCTCTTTACACAACTAGAAAATAATTATTTTCTTTATTAAGCTGTATTTTTTTCTTAAAGAGTGAGTCAAACACACTTATATGCATATCGAGGTAACTAAGTTGACTTTTTTTTACTTATGTTGGCCTAAAGATATTTTTGGTTCTATGCCAATTCTAACAAGTGGTTGTAAGGCACCCTTTCAATTCATTTCAGTACATTTTTAATCAATTAGTCCAATTTTTATAAAATAGGCCTATTTTACAAGAAATTGTTTGCTTAATATCTCTTGATTGGTAGCTTAAAATTAAACACCATCTTTTTTAAAAGTTTATGTTTTTTAATTTATTACATAATGGTTATATTTATATTATAAAACACACTATTTTATAAAGTGTAATATTTTGAGGGGGGTTCGTTGCATTGGTTGTACTACCATTGCTACATTTTGTGGTGACAAATTTGTGTGATGTAATTGCTATGTTTTGAGCATTTTTTGAGGAATATTTATTTTTTTCACATACCTTTTCTTGTTTGCTAGATATCAGAGGGTGAGGTCCAGTCTGGTAGGAGGGTAGACCCCCTCACAGGAAACACAACTTCCTTATTGCTCCTTTGCATTGTCATCATTTGTTACAATCATGGATGCAATTTTTATCTTAGTCTAACATCCTATTATTGAGTGAACATAGTCACTACTATGGGGTTTTCTTATGGACCCTACATTGTACTTTACATATGCACTATTTTAGATGCATTTTCTGTTGAGCCTGACATCTTTGCATGTGTTTTACATGTTTTTTCAGTGATTGATTCTCTTCTATGTGTTTACATACATTATGGCTCCTTTTTCCATTTTCCACACTCTTCTATCAACCCAAAACTTGAAATTGTACATTGGCACACTGGTAGTTGTGTCTTGTCTCTTTGAGGCCCCTTTCTTAGCACTTCACCTTCTTCTATGGAGACATTTTTTTGCTCCCTTATTTTTGGAGCATCTTCTACATTTTTGACATCTTTTTTTTCAATAATTGATAGTCTCCTCATTTTTGGATCTATTCTAACGTATACAGTGTTAGCTTGTTTGGTGTTCAAATAGTGGATTTAGATTACTCGTGCAAATTAGGTTCTTTTATGACTTGTGAGTACTTAGAGTGCAAACTTCTTCAGCATCATCTATGGAGGTAATTTCTCATGCTCTCTCTTATTTTTTCTCTCTTTTGGGGGTCGGGGGGTAGGTGGGCTGGGGGGTTTTTCCTATGACTTTTCTCTCTTTTCTCCACTTTTGAGAGTTATGTTTTTTTTCCACATTTTATGTGCATGTGTGATTTCATGTTTTCAACACAATAATGAGTTTTTATTCCTCTATTGTAAATGGGTATCTTATTTAGGGACTTTATTTATTGAAACCCATATGAGGATTGCATAATGTCTCATCATTTGTTGGCCTCCTTTGGTGTACTCTTCTATATTTTGACATCGCCTTTTTGACAATTGACAATCTCCCACAACTTGATTGTAGCTATTCTGGTGAATCGCAGTGTCATCTTGTCTTCTTTGATAGTTTGATAGTCTCATTTAGTGTGACATGGAGCTATTCTGATGTATAAAGTGTTAAGTTATTTAGTGTTTGAGTAGTGGATTCGGACCACTTGTACAGATATTATGAGTTTTTTCACCTAGTGTTCAACATTAAGGCGGGGGATGTTTAACAATGCTTCCTCAAGTTTCATCTTCTACCTAGTTTTTTTAGATATCAATGTTTCTTCTAATTGATCTTTGTATTTAGCACTAGTTCTTATTTTACTTAGTGGTTACAGTGACTAGTATCCATGTATTCTAGTGAGATGGATTGGCGTCTATCAGGACATTTGGCTTCTTTAATGGATTATCTTGACATTTTACATATGTACCCAACATGGCTTATTTGTTAGGACCTATCTTCTAAAGAGTCTTATCCTCTCTTTTGTTATCCTCTATCTTTACTTTAAGGGGGGTGTTATATTTTCTAGGTGCACTATTCAACACTATTTAGCACTATTTGGGGATTTATCCCACATTGGCTAGTTTAGCCTTATTGTTGCTTTGCCTTGCCTTTATAAGTAAGATATTTTCTTTATAATATTCATGCTTTCAATTTCTTTTATATAATTTCTTTTCATATATCTTTTATGTTTCCAACTGATCATGTCTTCAATTGGTTTCCTCTTTTGTAAAGAATTAGCATCATGGTTGTGGTAATGACTCATTGGAGAGATCTTGGCTAAGATTTTTGAAAAATATTTCAATCATAACTACCATGCTTACGTGTTTACCATTCATTGGCTCATCAAAATTGAAACAAGTACTTAGCATACTGCTAGCAGAATTAGCAATGTCATCAAACTTAGCAATCACCAATTCACTTACTAAACCCCTTACCGATATCTGACATTCAATGCATGTACACCTCACATTAATTTTATTGAACTACCAAATGATCCTACAATATCTTCAATCATGTAATATTCTTCACATTAATTCACTTTGATAGCTTGTAAGCCACAAAACCACCAACTCACTCTACCAAATCAACTTGCTTATGAGTCATGATAACCATGTCATAAATCCTTCGAGTTTAAAAAAGACCCTATACATTGAACATGGCCTTAGTCCATAATATTCAAAAATAATAAGCTTTGAGTGGTCATTAGGACCTTAAAACAAGATTAAATTTGAACTTAGGATATTAAATTGGGCCTAGCATGATGAGGCTTTAGAAATTTATAACCACTTAGATTACTTTGTGCCCTTAGGAAATAATATATCCAAATATCAAACCAACCTCAATCACATCAACATTTTAATAATGTTAACTATATTATAAGTTAATTCTGCATGAATGTGAACCATTTAATTAAATTGATGAATCCATAAAATAAACATAATTAACTTTCAAAATGAAGTTTATAATAAATCAAATGATGTTTTTTATTTATTAAACCAAAAGATACATTGCTTCCTCTGACTATTCTATCTGTATAATCACAATTTGAAAATGAACTAACAGGGTTATCATTATAACCAATTTATATACCATTCTTATCTAGATCAAACCAAGTTTCACATTACCACTAAAAATATCAAATTATTTACCACAAACTATTCACACTATCAAATGAAAATTGATCTAAAATTTATATTATACTCAATTGAAAATCAATGTATATATCTAGATCCTCATGACAATCATATAATGCTTTCAACCATCAAAAGTGCTTATATTTCAACTAAAGATATTAAATTTTAATCTGATCATGAAACAACTAAAAAAAAAATGACTAATTACAAACATTCACAATGATAAATATAAATGCATATTTTATCCATTTATCCAATTATGATATTTAAAAATACTTAGAATATAAATATGAATTCATAAACCAATCATCATCAACTTATGAAATTGAAAATATGTATCTAAATATATTATTAATTGACTAGGTTCTAACAAGTTTTAAACTTTATGACTGAGTCATCTCTATGGCAGAAAAGTATTAGTTTTAGAAAAAATGAGGGGGGTTTGAAAAGTAGGCATAATAGGATGGTGTTCCCAAAGGAAGCAATGGTAGGAGATGTAAACATAGTAGTGGGAGAAGCAGTAGAAGTAGGAATAGTTGTATTTGTACTAATAACTAGGAAGGAAGGCAATGATGTAGTACTTATAATGGGAGATGAAGGAGGCACTGATCCTCTCATTGTAGTTCTAGGAGACCTATTCCTTGTGTAAACATTATCTATATTCTTCCCAGCCAATGTCTACATTTATTCCATCAATAACTCAATTCCCTATTGAGAGTCCTCAATATTAATGACATCTAGATCTAGTTAATCCAATATTTGTGTGGTAGCTTCCTCAGTAGATGTAGAGGGAAGTGTATGACCTTTAAAGGGGTCAAATTGGCTATTAGCTTCCCCTTGCTTAGAGATCACAGGTAGGCTTTGTCCACTTAGAGTATCCTATAGTGTAGGTGTGTATGGCATGTTCCTAATGAGAGGAACATTGTCTTTTTCCTCCTCTTGTACTTCCTCATATTTTGCATTGAACATGCTCCCATGGTGGGAGTTGGGGATTGAAAATATCCTCTTTCTTCTTCTCCCTATCAAGCCTCATTTTGAGCTCAATATTATTCCTTACTCCCATGCTCCCATGAGCTGATGGGAGCTGGGGATCTAAAATATCCTCTTTCTTCTTCTCCCTATCAAGCCTCATTTTGAGCTCAATATTATTCCTTACAACATTTTTGAGGATTACCTCATCATTCATTGCATCCTTATAAATCCATTAATGTACCTCTTCTTGGTGCTTATATTCCATAGCCATATCCTTTTTGAATTTGAAGAGGTGTCTTGTAATGACATTGTTGGGGTCCCATACCTTGAAATCATCCTTAGTCAATACATATGAGTTTATATCTCTTACAGCTACTAAAATGTCCTACTACTTTGTGATTTTAGTTCTCCCCAGCTTGTAAGGAGTCTTTTAAGGGACTATCTTCTTTTTGTTCTTAAATATGCCATCAACTCCATGTGTCACTAGATAGGCCATCTCCTTGGCTAATTTCATCAAGACATAACTTGGCAATCTAATGGGAACCATCATTATCCCTTCCATTTGAATGACTATACAATATAGATATAGCAAAAAGCTTCTCATTTCTTTCAGTGTCTATCTAACCTTTAGAGGAACCCTTGGAATTTCACACTTGATGATTGATTTGTAGATAGGAGGGTAGAAATATTCTACAATTATCTTAATGTGGTGCCTAAAGTGGTGAATATGCATTATTGAGTATGTCTAGGGTAAAACTTCATCTCATGTAGGAGACCATGATTTTTAACATGATTAGATAGTCATGCAGATGTCATCTAATAGGTTACTCATCATGTATAATAAAGCACCATTATTATACGTGGAGTTCATATAAGTGACTATATTGCTTCTAATAATATCCCTAAGTGAGGGGATTTACTGATCTAACAAAATTATTTGTAATAGTGAGATAGTTCTTATATTTACATACCTAATGGGTGCATTACTAAATATTCTATTTAGTAGGGCAAGGCCAACCTTGACTCAATTATTAAATGGTGAATGGTATATTCCCTTGGTCATCTATGAATACCACTCTGGTTAGGTTTATTTCCCATGAAGCTAAGACTATCTATGGTTTGTGTGTCTCATACCAATTATCAATGATGCTTCAGTTGTAGTCTAGCTATGCCAAGGGTAAATCATAAGATGTTTCAAAGTTGGGCCCTACAATTAATGCATTGGGAATTCATTGGTTCATTGACTTGAGCAATCCATATTCACATCTCAAATTCCTAAAGATGCCATATATTAGGTCAGTGCACAACATGAACTCTGGTTTGGCTCCAACCTTATGGAGATTGGCATTTTGGATTACAATTATGTTTGAATCTAATTAAATAATTTAGGGCTTGGTCTCAATTTAATCAATATCTTAAACTGCTTCAACATTGTAATATATGTTATTGTAATGCATGTCCCCTAAGTTTATGGCCTCAGGGATGAACTTTATGTCCTTAAACACAACTAAGTTATCGTATTGAAATATAACATTATCATTTCCAAATACAATGCTCTTACTCAGAGTTGAGGATCCTACCTATGCCATTTTGTGATATCCTGAGTAGTAAGTAACATCTTCTTGTACTTATCTACAATATTTGAGCTCCAATAATGGTGGTTAGGTACAATCTATGAAGAGATCAAGTTTAGTTAAATTGGGGATGCATGTGGTAGAGAGTAAATTCTTAGAGCTTAGAATGCAAATGTAGGTTACAATAGTTGAGTTGAGTATCCTTTTAAAGATTTTTATGATTAATGCAAGTTTTGATGCCAATTCTAGTTCATGTTGCATTAATGGTAAGTTCATCAACTTTGCATATATTTGAACTATTGATTTTGGTATTCAATTGCATTATAATTCAAATTTAGCATTGATTGGCCTTTGACTCACTATCAATTTTAACTTTAAAGCTAAATTTTTCCACCTTTTAACATGTGACACCTTCTGATTTATCTTAGGGGCTCTCAAATTGCATCTTAATGTGATGAATTTTTTTATACTATGTCACATAGCATATTTCTATTTGTGGAGAGATCTTAGGTAGGGCCCTCTAATTTTTATTGGTTATGGGAGTGCCACGCATCATTCTCATATGTAATTAGAGTTGGCATCAGGGTTCTTTCTAAAAGAAAATGTTCCCTGATTATATCAAATCCCTTTCAAAGACCTTTGCAATTGACATGGAAGGTATTCTAAGGCCCTTTCAGGTATCTCCTAAGAGATACCTTGAAATAAAATTACAATCATGTGCATGCTCAAGGTATCTCCTAGGAGATACCTCAAAATAGAATTACAATAAATAGAATATGAAGAGTAATATTATTTGAGCCAATACTTATGTTACTTCTATCTACTAAAAGAGAGGAGAAAAATGTTAGAATATACTTACTTGAATGTGAACCCATCAAGACTCAATCTCTCCCTTAACCAAAGGGGCTTTAAAAGAGGTTGTTGTGGTTCATACAGATCACTTTATTAGGTAAAATCATCCAAGACCTATCCATAAGACTAGATTTTCCAAAATAAGAAACCTAAATTAAGTCTCCTAAAGTAGAATGGTTGAAGAACATATTGTGAAGAAGCATGAGTGAATAATAAATATTGATTTCATATTATCATAATGACCAAAATGATCTTGTATATATAGGTAGAACTTAACCTAAAATAATTTAGATATGTCAATTATGCTAGGTTGACCCGGTCGACCTAGTACATTTTTGGCTAACTCACTAGGTCTGTGATAGGTCGACTGAGAGGTCAAAAAACCAAAAGAGAGAAAAAGGTCCTTAAACTATACTAGGTTGACCTAGTATTCTAGATAGGTCAAAAGGTTACAAGGTTACCAAGCAAAGAAAGGAAGGATGAAAAGAGAAAAAATCTAGAAGACTGTGTAAGGGAAGAGAAAGAGCTTAGGGAAAGGTTTTAAGAACTAGTTGGATTGGTAATAATATGGTAAAAAGGGAAAATAATCCTAAAAAGCACCAAAGGTCTACCCACCCCTTTCTTAGTGCACCCCTTAAGGCATGCACTCAAAAATATTGAGTCTTAATGGGTTCCTACAAGATGTAAAGCATCAGTAATCAATAAAAGTTAAAAATAATATGTATACATATTCCCCATTTGAAGCTCATCATGTATCACTAAGGTGTAACAGGGGATGGTGCTTAGAGAAAAAACATAAGTACACACATAATTTTGATACTAAAAAAAAGTTATAGTATTTTTAAAAGCATAAAATAAATAAAAGTAAATGACTAAAAGGGAAACTAGTCTAAAAAGTAAATAACTAAAAAATAAATGCAACGTGTACCTTGACTTACTTTTTATCATGGGATGGTTGTTTGTTGTGTTGTTAGTTTTGATTATGTAGGGTGTAGGGACTGCTTTCAACAAACCCAATAATACAAAACTAAATAGAAAAAATAAACATATGCAAGAAAAACCAAGATAGTTGGTGCTATGAGGATGGGATGTACTTGATAAATTTGGCAAGCTAGGGTGACAAATGATATGTTAGACCAAATGACTAAGTCAAAAAATAAGATTAAATCAGGTAACTAAAAATCTAAGGCTACTAAAAATCAAAGAACTTAGACAATCTATCCTAAAGTAAGAAAGATAAATTCACCAAATTGAATAAAGGATGTATGTCAAACAAGATGGAAAAATTAAAAAAAAGAAAATGGGAAAAGAATAATCAAAGATGGTAAACAACATTGATGAGTGAGAAGTAACAATCCACATCTCACTCAACAATGGAAAAAATATGCATAAAAGTGAAAACAACATTGTCGAGTGAGGAATAACAAACCACATCTCACTCAATAATAGATAAAAGGTAGAAACTTAGGTGTTCATAATAGCAAGACAACAAAATCATGATAAATGGTAAAAGGAAAGTAAAGTAGGTCTAGTAAATGTAAAATCATAGTGTAAAGAAAGTGATCAAAAGTTACTCAAAATTGTTGTTTTGCTCTAAGGATAGATAAAACTAAAATAAAGTAGTGGTAGAATGTGTTTAAGACATGAAGAAGGAATTAAATAAAAGGTAAAATAGATTTTGAATCACAATTTTTATATCAAGGGGGGGAAATGAAATGGGTGGAGGGGAGAATGAAGGAAAAACCAAGGCAGAGGAACTCTTTATCGAAGTCAAGACACTCAAATTAGGTTTGTCAAAACAAGAGGACTGTCAAGCTTAATAACCATGAAAAACTTCTCTTAGTGACACAAGTTTTGGGTAAATAAATGGAGTATATAAATCATCCCATGAAGGCTATATGCATGAAAATTAAAACATACCTACCTCCCCACGATGTGTTCATCACTCTTTAGGACCACTTATAGACCTACCAGTCTACTATGAAGATTGGGTACTTGTGTGAGAAAGTCGGTAGCACCATAAATTTTTTTAAATCCCTTATTCCAATCTACTAGCCTACTACACCCCAAAGGACTTTGACTCTATGTGAAGTTGGCTGCGGAGTTTGATCTTTTATTGGAGATAAGAGATATACTTATAATCACATCTTTTGGTGTGAATTTGACTTTTGAAATTTTTATGTTGCCTTTTAAATATCATTTCCTTTTGTTTCAAATGATATGGCTTTTAACTTTCTTGATGGATTTTTCTATTCCTACTCCATATGGATTTGGAAGACCAAACATGTGTTCTAAAGATAACTTTCATTTGAATACTTGGGAAAAGGTTACTAAGAGATATAACTTCAAACATCATGGGCTCTAAAAGTGAAAAATGTGACAAAGGGAAAAAATAAGGGATAAAATGATTAAAAAATTTGATTCCTTATCATAAGAAATAGGTAAGTGAAGGAAAACATGCTAACATAGATTATTGTGTAGATTCCATCTAACAAAAGGAGCAAAAAGTGAAAGTTGAGAACAAGGATCAAGAACATGAAAAGAATGGTAATTTTATGAGGAGGTTTGGGTCTTATCCATGGTCTTACAATCAACTTATAAAAGAGAGACCCATGAGGGTTCCAATAAGAAAGATAAAATCAAAGTGAGGGATCCTTTTTACAAATCACCTCACAAATAAAAACCCAAAGGATGCCAAAATAGCATTGGCAAGCAACAAAAAAGAGTGATTAAAAAATGGTAGTTTTGTGAGGGATGTTAGGTCTTATCCATGGTCGTAAAAATAAACTCATTAAATAAAGACCCAAGATGTGTGAAAAATAAGAGAAAATTCAAGAAGATAAGGAAGACTATGGTACATCAAGAAACCAAAGACCAAAATGGAGAACCAAAGGTTTATAAAAAGGAAGGAAAATGTTGCAAAGGGAGAGACCTATGCTTTACTAACCTACAAAAATTGTTAGATATATATAGATAGAAAACATGACAAGAAGGAAATTTTTATGCAAAGTCCTTTTTAAGGAATTGAGTATAGGTGGGATTTTTGAAAGCATGGCCTCATTAGTTTGAAGGCAATAAATGCTTGGACCAAGAATGTCTTTGACTAAATATGAATTCGAATATTTTTGGGCATATTTTCCTTCTTTGTCATAGGTGTAATCAAATATAAGAACAAGATAGCCAACATTAAAAGTGTGATATTTAACATGTTTATTATGTTGTCAAGTGATGTGAGCCTTGTATTGGTAGTTATGTTGTAAATCAAAAAGATGATGTTCATCAAAAATATCAAGGGCATGAAGGCAAGCTTCACATAATTATTCATTGAGAATAATGAGATGAAGAGATATACAAAGAGATGGAAGATCAAATATTAATAGAAGGACTAACTTAGAACCATATACTAACAAAAATGGTGTTGCCCCAGTGGTAGTACGAATGCTAGTCTGATAGGCCCAGAGTGTAAGGTAAAGATGAATATGTTAATCTGTGTGGTTTTCATGAACTATCTTGTGGATATTTCTATTGAGAATTTTATTGGTGGCCTCAACTTGACCATTACATTATGGATGGTAAGGTGTGGAAAACATGTGATAGATCTTAAATTTGGTAAAAAATCGTTTAACATGTTTATTTTTAAAATTACCATTATTGTCTGAAATGATGGTATGAGGAATGCCAAAGTGGCAAATAATTTAGTTAAGAATGAACTTGGATATGGTAGGACTTGTAACATTAATAAGGATCATAGATTCTACCTATTTGGTAAAGTACTTGATAGTGCTGATGATAAAGATATGCCCATCTTGGGAGCAAGGAAGTTTACCAATGAAATCAAATCCCCATATGGAAAATGGCTAAGGAGATTGGATAGTTTTAATCTCGATAGAGTTTAATGGATAAGATCATTATAAAGATGAAAATGATTGCACTTTTTAGCATATTCAATTTCATCCTTTTCAATAGTAGGTCAAAAATAATCCATATGTAGGCTTTGTGTGTTATAGCATGTCTACTATAATGACCACCACAAATTCCCCCATATGCTTGCTCGAGTAGAGAAAGGACCTCATCTTGCATAAAACAATGGAGCAAGGTACCTTCATCATTATGATAGTAAAGGATGTTATGTCTAAATGCATACGTGAAATCTTGTTTATAAATGTGTGTCTTTTCATGAGAATCTAAATCAAGAGGATAAGTTTTATGTTCTAGGAAATAAATGATATCTTAATACCAAAGGCTTTATTAAATAGTCATATCCTCAATGTGATAGATAAGTGAATCAGGTGGTTTGGTAGATGATGTATATTTTCTATTTTATATAATAAAGGAAGGATCAGAGAGAACTTGATGAGGATGAAAGAGAGAAGCTAAAGAGGCAAGAGAATTAGTAATGGAATTTTGGTCTCGAGGAATAGGCTCGATAATGAAAGAGATAAAGTATTTATAGAAAGTAGCTGTAATTTGATGATGGGTAATAATTTTTTCACTTTTACATTGATAATCACCATTAAATTGATGACAAATGAGCTAATAATCTCTTAAAACATGAAGATATTGGATGTCTAAATCAAGAGAAACTCTCATGCCTAAGATAAGGGCTTTGTACTCAACCATATTATTGGTGACATTAAAGGTAAAGCAAAAATCTAAAGCAATAATCTTACCAAGAGGAATAGTGAGAATTCAACCCACCCCAACTCCTTGAAGTCATTTATCACCATCAAAGTGGAGGGTCTAAGTAACCTCAATTAAGTCAACATTAATTTTAGGGAGCTCCTCAATAACTACCTTTGGTTTAGTAGTACCATAGGGAGGGGAATATTATTCAAGATTATTGGCTTCAAGATCAATAGTAAAGCTATGAAAATAGTCTTTAAGGGATATAGCTTGCTAAAGACATTCAATGAAAAGGATATTGTCAATGAAAAGATCATATTGGAGAGGAGAAGTGGATAGAATGGGAGCTATGATAAGTTGGTCAGCTGTGACTTGCCCTTTAACAACTTTTTGTGTGACAATGCAGAGATCAAATTCTATAAGTAAGACCATCCATTTTCCAATTTTATCTCCAAGAAGAAAATATTTCGATAAGAAATAACAAAGAGGGTCAAAATGAATGATGACATAAGTAGTTTGGTATAGCATATAATGATGAAGCTTTTTAGCTGTAAAATAGATAGTGAGACAATTAAACTCAACTTTGGTATAAAGTGTCTCATAATCAATGAGGCCTTGGCTAATGTAGTAAATAGTATACTCTCTTCCTATATCATCTTATTGGGAAAGCATGAAGAAGTATAGATAATTAATGGTTTATCATTGGAAGGTGGATGAAGTGTAGGTGGATGAAGTAATGATTCTTTCATACTATCAAAGGCTCTTTGACATGGATCAATCCATTTTAAAGTTGTACCTTTTTTTAGAAGGGAATTGATGGAGTGAATAAAATAAGCCATTTTGGGGATAAATCATCTAATTTCCCTAAGTTTGCCTAAATAAGTATGAATATGAAGAATAGATCAAGGAATGGGCATGTCAACAATAGCACTAATTTTGGTTGGGTCAACATTGATGCAACGAAAAGAGACTAAGAATCCTAAAAATTTACTAAATGTGACCCCAAAAATGAATTTGAAAGTATTAAGTTTAACTTTGTATTTAAGTAGATAATCAAAGATGATATCAAGATCAGAAATATGGTTCTTACAATGTTTGGATTTAACAATTAGATCATCTACATAAGTTTCAATAGTTTTATGGAGGGGATCATGAAAGATGTGAGTAATAACACATTGGTAGGTAGCTCCAACATTTTTAAGTTTGAAGGGCATTTTAACATTACAATATGTTTTCCATTTCATGGTGAAAATAGTCTTATGTTGGTCCTTGGGAGTGATGTGAATCTAATTATATCTTGAGAATTCATCCATAAGAGATAATATTTTGTAACCATCATTGGAATTTATGATGGCATCTATTTAAGGTAAGGGGAAGTTGTCCTTAATAAAATCAAGATTAAGGTTATGGAAATCAATAAAAATCTACATGACCATAGTGACCTTATTCTGAATGGGAATAATGTTTGAAACCCATTAAGAACAATCCACTAGTTTAATGAATTTAGCATCTAGTAATTTAATGATTTGCTTATGACATATATTAGTAAATTTAGGTGGAAATTTTTGTTTCTTTTGATGAAATGGCTTAGAATAAAGATAATTTATGACATTATGAACCACAATACTAGGGTCAATGTCAGGCATGTCTTGGTAGGACCAAGCGAATGCCTCTTGATATTTATCAAATAATAAGCTAAAGTTGTCATGCTCATATGGTGAGAGTTATCAATAAATCATGATTGGTCAAGGAGAAGATGGGGAACCATATTTGATATGAGTTGTTTCTTCAATAAGCATGGCATTTTCATCCTAAAAGTGGTAAGGTCCTTTAGGCAAGGCTGAAATTAGATTTGTTTTAGGATCAATGCTAGTGATAAAGTTGTTAAAGAAAGGAGTTTTATTCTTGAAATTTCCAAGTTTATGATGTTTTCAAGGAATTTGAGGTTTTAAGCATGAAGTAACTCAAGAATAGATTCATCACTAGGTAAGGTAGGAAGAGGACCATAATATTCAACATCTACTTCAAGGTCTAGAATTTTATTGCCATGGCTATCATATTTAGAATGAATCTAACAGACATTGGTTGCCTTGGCATCTAGTGTAATTTCAAAAGTATATGAAGAAGATGGATTCTAAGGGACATAAGTGTTGATAAATTCAATGATGGAAGAGGAATCTAAATAAATGATAGGATCCATAAGAGGTATAAGAAATATAGGAGCATTTTTAGGTTTAGAAGGTGTGATTTGTTTTACCACCCCATAAGTATCAGTAAGTGGAGAATTGGCAAGAGGTACATGAACCTCAAGATCTAAGCCATGATGTGTAGATATGGTATGTATATCCTGATTGAAGGTATGAATTTGGGCTAAAATATTTTGATAGTGCTATAAATCCAAGTCTTAAGAGTGAGCTTGGGCTATGATATAGTTTTCATCATATGTTGGAGAAATCATACATGTTTGAGAATCAGGGGGAGTTAAAGAAGGTGAAATCTCAATGTTTCTAAATGTATGAGGGGACATGGTGAGAGGATCTTAGAATAATTTGGTCACTCCAAAATTATTGTAAGTGAAGGAATCTTTAGGTAAATATGGATCTTGAGCATTTCATGGAGGGGGAAAATTGATAATCTCATCGATGATAGGAATAATATGATCTTTGGGTAAGAAAGAAAGAGGAAGCCAATCTACAATATATGGAGGTAGATTTTTAGTATTGAAAGTGTGTTGTAAATCATTAGAATCATCATTATCATCAGAATATATAAGATTAACTTGAAGATCAAGATTCATGTTGATGAACTTAGGTAAAAGAGCACTATTGATTTTATAAATTGTAGGAATTTGATATTGAGGATTAGGATTGGGAAGATGGATGCTTCATCGGTTGGGATCAGCTTCATGTTTGTAAAATTTTTTGTTATGTAATAATTTAATAAACTAACTACTAGAAGAGGTAATGGCCCTCATCTGATGAGTCCATGGATGACCAAGAAGAATGTTATAAGATAAAGGAAGATCAAGGACCATAGGCTTGGTTCTAGTGGTCTTAGGTCCAATGGTTAATGGAATCCAAATGTATCCAAGTGGTTTTTGATTAGTCTCATCAAAGCCATGACAAATAAGATGGGTTTGTTTAAGATGATCTTTGTTATAACCAAGTTATTCAATGATTCATAAGGATGTGACATTAATACTAAAACCTTCGTCAACTAGAACTTTTTGGATAATGGTGGTATTAATGGATACTTTAATAAAGAGAGTTGGATCATCGACATGAAAAAAAATTATTCATTGATCATGTTTTCTTCAAGAAATTCAATGAAAGGCTTGGAAGAGGGACACATAGTCTCAATGGTATTGACATTAGTTGGTCGAGAATCGATAGAAGGGGGTTATTAATTTATGGAAGATGGATCTCCAATTTCTTAAAGTTATTGCTTAATAAATTTACAATGATAGGGTGAAGTGTGAACCAACTCTATAGGAGGAATCTTACAAGGCATAGATTGAGTTCTTCAAGAATATTCCATTGTGATTTAGAATAACCAGCACAAGGTTTAGAAGGAAAATTAGATTTAGGAGGTAGAGATGTGGTGGGAGGATCAGAAGGAGGAAGTTGTTCATCAGGTGTTTCTGAATCATCATGAGTGGTAGAGATATGTTTTACCAATTATTATTCTAAAGATGGTTTCTTAGACTTGGTAATGTGATCTTTGTGAGTTAGTTTATGATGATAATTAACCTTAGTAGTGTTGACATATTGAGAGTTGTTATAATATAGGTCATAATTGACAACAATGGCACAAATATCCTTGACATTTTATTCATTATTATTTGAAGAAGTTTTTAGATTATTAGAAGTAGAGGCTTTAAAATATTGTCATTTTTGAGATGTAATAACATACTCTTGATGACAAATTTTTATCATGGTCTCATGGTTTAATGAGTTACCAAGAATATAAGAAATGGCACACTTAGTGATCCCTCTAAAATATTCATGAGAATTCCCAATGTTGGCATGGAACCAATAGAATAGATTAGGATCATACCACTTAGGAGGAGCATTGGGATAAATGAAAGATTTTGAGGGTAGTAAAAATTGTTTCATTTGTTGAATTGATAGAGGTGTGTGAGATCATAGATGAATGTCAAATTTGATAACTCCAAGTTTGGTTTGGGGATTATTACTAGTGATAGAGTTATATGTTTAAAAATATCCTTTAAGAAGTTTATGATTAGTTTTGAATTACTTCATAAGAAACACTTGATGCTTACCTTGGTTAAGAGATTCATTAAGAGTTTGAGGAGCAAATGTTCAAATATTGTATTCAAGATTGGGAGTCAAAGTGGTAATAAAGTGTTTGAGTAAATTATCATCAGACATATTATGATTAGATTTATGAGCTAAATATTTACATCTTTTAATAAAGTCATTAGATAATTCATTAGGAGATTATTTAGCATTTATGAAGTGACTAAGATAATTTTCAAGAAGATCATTATGTTGAAACTCTTTAACCAAAGGATTAACCAAATCTTCAAGTTACCAAATAGAATTTTGAGGAAGTTGATTATACCATTCTAATACATCACTAGTGAATTTTTTGACTAATAGTTTAGTTGTGGTAAATGTATAAGTTTGGATCCACTCTTTTTAAATGTTACCAAAGGTTGTGAAGAAAGAAGTAGGGTCTTTAGTCCCATCATATTTGATAGTTGGAGTTATGTTACCAATATCAATGGATATAATGAAGGGAGATAAAGGCTCATTTTTAATGGTTAAAATCATCTTGTTATTCATTATGGGTTGAATAGTAACATTGCTTTAGGCATACCTAAGAGGTGGAGGGATATAATTAGGATTAGCTTGAGGATGAATAATTGGAGGTTGATTAGTCATAATTATTAAATGTTGTTGAAGTTGTATCATTTGGTTGGTATTATAGTTTTTCATGATGTTCATTGTTGAATGACTTGAGACAAGAGTTGGTTTGTATTGGGAGGTGAATTAGTGCTAGTTGGAGGACTCCCCAAATTAGTGTTAGGAGGTGGATTATTAGAATAAGGGTTATTAGTGGGATTGTTAAATAGGTTTATATCAATCACTCCCACATTGGTTTGGAGATTTTGAGAAGTGTCTTGATAAGTATGGAAAGGATTGGATCCATCAACTTCATATTGAGGTGTTATTTTCACCATGTTATAGGTCATAGATGAAGGAGGAGAGGTGCTCCAAGAGTTATGGTTCTCTTAGGGAGACAAGAGAGGGAGGAATGAACATCCCATATAGTATCTAAATAGATTTAGGTTATCCAAAATGATTCTAATAGGATACCTCATTTTGACTGAAGAGAGATGAAAAAGATGTAAAATTGGAGTAATGGGAAATTATATTGAAAAATAGTAAAGGTAGAAAACATAACTAGGTCAACCAGATTGACCTAGTATAGGAAATAGGGCTTATAGACTATACTAGCTCAACCAGGTTGATCTCGTGCAGTGTATAGAAGCCAAAAAAATTAGAAGGTTGACAAAGTTGACCTACTATAGTGAATAAGGAAGAGGAAAATATTGATAACAAGCTTGGAAATGAAACAAGATAATTTGTAGCTAATTTGAAAAAATAAGTGCAAAAAAGAAACACATAATCAAGTAAATTGATGTTGGCCAATCCAATTAATGTACAAAAATAAAAACCTTTCACTAAAATTGGATAATGAAATATTTTGCACACATATTTTATCAAATTGAAAGTAAACAACTTGAAAGTAAAGCTAGCTAATTGGTCAACCTAAACTATTGATTAGATTATTAAGAATGATTTTAAATGTAAAGGGAGATTGTTTATAAGCAAGGTACTAGATAGAAATATAAGGATAGTTTCAAGTAAGTTGAGGATGAAAGGGACTATAATCGAAAGGATACAGGCTTGGTATTGGAGCCGATCCCCTCACTTGACACATCTCATCAATAAGGGTAATGGGTGCTTAGCCAAAATATACCATTAACCATGTTTTATACTTGACCAGAGCATCAATTCAACTTCCCCTTTGGTGATTAAATCCAAGGAGGTAGACCTAGGTAGTCAAAATTTTAAATACTTGTTGATGTTTATGTGGTTTGTCCATGTGTGCAAAAGAATAAAAATAGTAGAAATAAGAGATTAATTGAAAATCACCTAATTGGACAATGTGAACTATTTTAAGCATGAAAACAACTTTAAAGGAAAGATGTGATTAACATATAGGGTTCATTCCAACTTTGAAATAAGGTATAGTTGAGAAACTATACAAATAATCATATAGAATATAGTTGATAGGGTCGAACCTATACTAAAGAAACAAATTCTGCAAGTGAACTAGGTCAATTAGATCGACCTAGTTATTTAAAAAAACATAGAACTAGGTCCATAGGTTCAACCTAGTTGACTATGAGGAGGAAATTATAAATACTACAAACTATGAAAGGAAATATAGAAAAAGAAAGATATAGAAAAATAGAAATTATCCATTGTGGATCAGAGATGAAAATGAATAAGATTACTAATCAAGAACCTTTAATAAAATTGGAAAAAACATACAAACTGGATCAAGTTCGTCGATCAAGCTATATAAGAACCTACTAAAAAAGTGTTAAAAATGCATGAGGTTGACATGGTCAACATAATAGGCTAAACAAGAAGTCTAAAAACCTAAAAAACTTGTACTAGGTCAATCTAGTAGATCTAGTTGTCTAAATAGAAATCTAAAAGTTCTAGAAACCTATATAGCATTGAGTTAGTTGAACCAATTACCTATTCCTTCAAACTTGTGCATAGAGATAAATAATTGGGTCAACATGGTTGATCCAACATAGTAAAGATATGATAAAAATAATGATGAATATAAATGAAATATGTGAAATAAATTTTGTAAGGGTTTAATTCATGTTAGGTTCACAATAATGTATGTAATTGAAAATGCATCATGTCCATAAATCAATCTTGAATCAGATGGGATAGAGCACACCTACACTTTTGATTAGGGGGCATATAATTGTTAAGTAGAAACATGACCAATGTGAAGATCCACTAAACCTGATTAGGGGATCACTTGTCACAACACACCATTTAAGGTAGGGTTCCAAATATTATAGCCTAACACAATCTCACAACAACCATAAAAGAGTCATATGATTTAATATTTCACTAATCTAATAAAAAGAAAAGTAAATCTAATATAGTATGCATCAAAGCTTGTGGCACAAAGTGGGGGTTAGTAAAGAAAATAAATAAATAAATTTATAGGGAAATTCAAATAAAGTACTTGTATGACTAACACCCTAATACATAGAATATGAAGATTAATATTATTTGAGCCAACACATATGATTCTTTTATCTATTAAAAGAGAGGATAACAAAGTTAGAATATATTTACCTAAATGTGAACCCATTGAGACTCAATTTTTCCCTTGGCTAAAGGTGATTTGCAAGAGGTTGTTGTGGTTCATAAGGATCAATTTGTTAGGCCAAAGCATCTAAGACCTATCCACAAGACTATATTTTCCAAAATAAGAAACCTAAACTAAGTCTCCTCAAGTAGAATGGTGAAAGAACAAACTGTGAAAATGAACAAGTGAGTAATATCTCTTGAATACATATTCACATAATTATAAAAATGATCTTGTATTTATAGGTATAACTTACCCTAAAATCATTTAGATATATCAGTTGTGCTAGGTAGACCCAGTCGACCTAACACATTTTCAGGTTAACTCATTAGGTTTGTGCTAGGTTGGCTAGGAGGCCAGCAAATGAAAAGATAGAAAAGGGTCCCTAAACTATACTAGGTTTATTAGGTTGACCTAGCATTTTGAATAGGTCAAAGGTGTCCCAAGCAAGGAAATGAAGGATGAAAATAGGGAAATGACTAGAAGATTGTGCAAGGGAGGAGATAAAACTTAGGGAAAGGTTTTAGGAACTAGTTGGATTGGTAATAAGATGGAAAAAAGGGACAATAATATTATAAATCACCAAAGGTTTTCCCACCCCTTTCCTAATGCACCCCTTAGGGTGTGCACTTAGAGAGATTGAGTCTTGATAGGTTCCTGAAAGATGTTAAACATCAATAATTAATAAAAGTTAAAAATATTATGTGTATGCACATGACACCAAAAGAAAAAGAAATTGGAAACATTTGGGATGTAATGTATAATGAATTAACTCTTTTATCTACATTCCTAACACAAATGCATCCCAAAAAATTAACTTTTGCCTACAAATAATCAAGGCAAAAAAGAAATCATCCAAACACTTCACTAAGCCAAGTGGAGTTTGATGAAAGCATAGATAGTGAGATTTAAAAAATGTATGCAGATAAATGTTGCACCAAAAAATATTTTTAGCTACGATTATCATTTGAGATTCTAAAATCTATAAGGATAAAGTTTCTTGATTCCACCATAATAAATAGGAGGCAACATGTCTTGGATGCCCTTTCTATTGATTTGTTTAAAAAAAATAAAAACAAAACTACCATATATTTTCAAGATATATAAATCTATTTGGAATATTGGCTTAATATATATGGATTGAATAGGTAGATTTTTTGACATTCTAAATTGTCACAAAAATGGGGAACAAAATGTAATCCATGCAGGGAGATTTTGGCAAAATCCACAAAAGAAGACAATGGTAGCTAAAGAATTGTTGGACCAATTAGTGGATGATTTTATAGATGTTTCTCCATGAATAAATTTCTAGGTAGATATAAACAGATCATGAGAAAATGTTTGACATCTTCTATCATATTTCACTCAAGAATTTATGAGGCACCACATCAATACACAACTAGTAGATATGGAATATGAGCCAATAGCCTAGCCAAAATTAAATAACATGTGGAGAAATAATTTTCATGATGTGACCATTACCATGTCTAATAACTTCACTAGGTGTAAAACATGCATTTTGTTGACTCAATAAAAACACTCTAGGTCCCTCTCTAGAGATCAGGAAGATTGTATCTATCAAGAATTTGTGATGCACTCAAATCAAATACTTCTTTTAAGATAGATATATTACAAACATAAACAAATGTTAGAGAAATACCCTAAAGAATGTCTTAGTGCCATTCATGGCAAGGTGGAAATTTAAAAAACATTTGTGTCAAGGATAGTGACAAAAATCAAAGTAGTTACTGATAGAATATTATAGTTGTCAATGATAAGGATTATAATATGTGGTCATGGTGCAAGCAAATATGGGATTTTTTACCACACATTCTTGGAGGTCCAAATTTACTATCACCTCATTAAACAAGTGCTTCAAGGATATGGAAACAATAATGTCATATACTTATGGATCTTTACTATATAAACTTAGATATTCAAAAAATCCATTGTATGATGCACTTTTATCTAAAAACTGCTACCCTAAATGCAATAAATATAGAGAAGAAACACAATCAATTGGTTCCTTAAACAAACTTACTTTTATGATATACCTTCAACTAGACAACTATTGTGGTGACAATAAAAATAGGTACTTCCATCTATAATTATATTTAAAAATATTGAACCTTGTATGGAACTAATGTTACAGTTATAAATTCACAAAATCATGTTTTTTTGTATAGGTATGTGTTACAATATTTATCTCCCCTTATCTAGAATGGAGTTTTCTTTGATGTCGATGGTCAATTTATCCCTGTAGGACATACCCATGAGGAAATTGATGGCACATTTGGAAACCTATTTGAATGTATAAAGAGGAAAGATGTATGGAGTGTGACAGAGATGACAGACACTTATAGGACATGTAAAAATACAAGAAACTTCACACCATATTTGATTGAAGAGGTAGTGGATTTCAAAGTTAATAGTTACATGTTGAAGGGAAGAAATGAAATATTAGACTTGATAAAAGATCAATACTTTATTATACATATAGATCAAGGTCAGCCCATTATGTATTATAAAAACTCTATAATAGATAGAAATTGGTCCCCCCTTGATTACATTATGGGGAACAAAATAAAATGGTGAGCCAAATGTTCCAAAAAGTAATCTGACAAAAATATATTTCAAAGACTTGAAAAATAGAGAAATGTCTCAAAATTCCATTATTGCAAAAGACTCAGATAGAAGTAGAAAAAGAGTGAAAAATAAATTGAATATAACTTGAATAATTATGTATAGTAATTCAATGAATTTGGTTTGACCGAAAATAGTAAGTAGAAGGATCTAGCATATTACTTCCAAAACATCCATGACATAATGAAAGAATACATGTTCCCTTCTAAAGTTAAATGTATAGAATATTTTTGGCCTAAAAATTGCCACAACATAACCCTTCATAGAGATCTACACAAACTAGTTTATGATAGGACCCTTGATTTTGGAGTGGCATCTATAGATACATATATTGGTCCAAGAAGAAAAAGAACAAAAATTGGATTTGATCTAGCTCAAGATGTGCAAATCAAAGATATGTTATTTATCAGACCTGATGATTCTACATAAGTAGACTATATAGTATGGGTTACTAGAGCTAAGACTAATATTGAGATGCTATAAAAAAATGGAGATATATAATGAAAGGTTAATGTAGTTTGGTTCATCCCAGTTCATGTAGGGGAAAAAATGTAGAAGAAGCAAAAATTTATTTAGGCTGCTTAGATAAGAAATTGAACCCAGACCTAACTAACACATCTTTACCATCCATACTCATAGATAGTATCATCTAATCTTAGAAACCAAATAAAAATTGAAGAGGTCATACAATTGTTTTCAATGATTTTTTGAAAGGCATTGTAATGGAATATTTGAATGCATCATCCCACTAGGAACTATAAAAAATAATGATAAAAGGATTGGAAAATTTGAAATGGTGTTTCCTTGATTTTAGAATGAGAAATATGAATTATTTTTTCAAAATTTAGTCCATTTTTTAAAAATGTATAATGTTTTATTATTTTATTTATTTATATTTACTTTTAGTGGTACTTCACATTTTGGGTCTTTAAAAATACACTTCAGCATTTGAGCTTTATATTTAATAGCATTTTGATAACTGTGCATCTATTTAATAATATTTGACTATTGGAATGTCTACTTTGCATTTTTATGATTCAAAATGGTCTTCAAATTTTTGGTTTTTCAAATTAAACTTCACATTTTATATCCTTCAAAATGTTCTTTGACAAATGGTCTTCATAATTTACACATCATAATTTACATGTCAGCTTTTGTTCATTGTAGAATACACTTTGGCATAACTATGTTTGTGAAAAGGTCTTCAAGGTTTACACCTCAAAATGTCCCAATTTTGCATTAAGATTTGTTCTTCAACATTTACCTATCAACAAATGGTATTCAATCTTTTAGTTTTTCAAATGAAATTTAGTATAAGAACATGAGATTGTGCCATGTGGCACAATATCGATGACTCAATTGTGCAGAAGGATGACCAGTCCAAATAAAAGACCTAACAATGTGAGCACCTGAGATTATAATATGCATCATAATATCAGTAAATTGACTATGTGGGAGATTATATTAATAATATAATAATATAATACCCATGACTGACACATGGCATGTACACAAATATGAGATAAACTTTGATGGTCATGAGGACATCACCTGATTCAGATTAAATAAATAGTTCACAATCTAATCAACTACTGACACATGGCATCCCAAATCATCCTAGGTATTTTAAATCACATATCACCTGAGTGTCCAATTGATGTATGAATTATTTTTCCTTAAGAAATAAACCATCAAGTCTTATTATCTATAAATGCATGGTCTATGAACTAGTTTGAATGGTCACATAAATTCTGACTATTTTACATGTTTAGATAGATGAGATTTATTTGTAATAAGTTCAACTAATTTTTAATTATTTTGGATTATTTTAAATAATTTAGACTCATTTAAAATATATCATATATATGTCATTTATTTTTTAATAATTCCAAGTGATTCTTGATGAAGTTCAATTTATTTATGATAGTTTTCAACTATTAATTATTTCTAATTATTTAAAATAATTTGGGCTTATTACAAATACATTAGATAGATGTGGTTTATTTTTAATAAATCTAACTTAATCTTGATACAATCTAATTAAATCTTGATATAGTATAATTTATTTATAATAGTTTTTGAAAATTTGGATTTTTGATAAGTCCATATTATCTAAAATAGTCATTTTTAAATCATTTTACACACATACACACAATTTAATTATTTTACTTAAATAATATTTAATTGGAGGATCATGATTATATCTCTTATATAGATATTTATTATTATTATGATAAAATGTATATAATTAATTTTTTATTATATATAGTTTAAAAAAAGAAGTTAAACATAAGTATGGTTGAGGGGCTCAATTGACTTCTACTTGGAACAAGTTGGTCAATATTGATCGACCACTAAAACCCAAGGATAAGTTGAGGGTGGTAGCCTCATATACATATCCTTAAGAGAGGAGGGATGCATGTCTTGGATGGGCCATGACACCTCCACCCCATTAATATGATCATATTGATTATTTTATTATTATTCAAAAATAAATGAATAAATAACTATTAATTAAAACATGCAAGGGATCTTTACTTTTAAAGTTAGATGAATAAATTTGAAATGATGATTGTTTTATGATCCCAAATGTTTTCACATAAATTAATTAATTTTAGCAACATAACATGGTGATAGCTATAGATTAGATTCTATATGGTGTGAAGGTTAGTTTGATTAAATAATTTTTTTTAAATAAAATTCTAAATTTAGTCAATGGAAATATATACAAACTACTTATATACTTGTATGGTAAATAAAGAAGCATGCACAAACCTTTGGATTAGTTTTTAAAAAAAAATTAATAATACAACTCAAGAAAATAGAATTTACATGTTTGAAGCCAAAATCCACCACCTGTGCCAAACTAAGATCTTTCGAATAAGGTGTGAACAACCATCAACAATAATTGAAAGTAGTTATTTTACAATGTTATAATGGGCCATAATAATGAAGTCATGAGAACAATATATTCTTTTATTGTAATTTTTAATTGTGTATAACAATAATTAGGATTATTTTCAAGCATACATGTTATTGAAAGTTTAGAAGTTTAATTGAGTTTTCTTGTAAAATGTTATCATTTTTAAGGAATTAAAGAAGTATTAACAAAATCAATAGATTTATATACATACATGTACATTTATACATGTTTATATATGTATATGTTCATATTTTTAATAAAATGATTAATCTTAACTACTCTTATAATGTGATAATAACAACCTACCAAAAACATGGTTTTCACCAAAAATTGTTAAGCCTTACCAATATACTGATTTTTTTTTTTATATTGAAATGGAACTCCCAAATAAACATATTAAAATTCTTTAAATTATTTTTATTACCAAAAAACACAGAGTTTTTAATATAACAAAACTAGGGGGATGACTCAAACTTGAATATTACTTTTATGTTTTTATCTTAGTTTGGAACTAAAATATTGACCATATTTATTCTCTCTATTCTAAAAAGATTAAAAAAATCATATAATCCCTTGTCCATTGAAAAAATGAATTTTTTGGCAATGCTTAATCAAACAAGGGTGCGTTACATTAAGTCCCTGCATGAAGGGAGCTACTCATGTCAAAGATTGGGAATATAAATTATAGACGTATGTCATGACACTAACATGTGGAAATTAAAAGCATGCACCATAAGGAATGCATCAAGAAAAAACACTCCACTTAAAATAAGTCCATCAATCCTCTACTTATTGAAAAGTTGAAGATTAACAAATGTAAACAACTAGCTAGAAAATTTATTTCTTACTAAAGTCTAAAGTTGTTCTTGAACCATAACAAGAGGCACCTCAAATCAAGGAAATTTAAATAACCAAATGAAAAAATTATTTATTTCAACATTTGAAATCAGAATCCTTTGAATTAGCAGCTATGTTTTTCTCTGGAATAATTCCACTACACATCACTTCATCCAATATAGTGGCCCTTCGATGTGTGGTAGAGTATCTAGAAATGACAAAGGCTTTGGAACAAAGGAACCTCATCTACCTATTAAAAAGTTTAAAATAATGAATGATTATATCTATGTGCAAGAGGCATCTTCAATAGAGAAAATTTAAACAACCAACTCAAAAAATTAAGAAGATATTTTGTATGTTTAAACATGGCTATTAAGAAGCTAGCATAAGCATTATCTTGAGCATCAAATAAAATGGCCATAAGTAGGAGCATGTTATTGTTAGTTATATAACATATCTTGTACATAAGAGTCCCCTAAATATGTTTCACACCCATAATATATAAAATGCACCCAAACATACATCCATTTGTATATATCTAATTTACACACTGAAACATCTATATGTACATATTCATTTTTTGTATATATCTAATGCATACACATATACATCTATCTGTATATATCTAATGCACCAATTATATCAATTATATAATATGTTTAAGTATATATTTAATGATAGTGATTAAAGGTTTACCTTGTTTAGAGTGGGCATTCTCTAATAAAGGCTTGCTTGCAGAGAGAAGGCACTCTTTTAGAAATCTTGTTACAAACACAATGAATTGATAAAAAACCATAGACCTTGGACTTATTCATGTCCATCCAATTAGAATATAAATCCATGTCTCTAGCAATGTTAAATACCATATTGCAATTTAATACTGTTTAGTAGTTTTGGGATAGATTCATAACTGTTAGCTCTAAAGACTTCTTAAAGGATCCCATATATGCTATAATTATTCATCAGCTAGATATATCATATATTTTTTTCAATTGAATTACATTTATTGAAATATCATATTGAGCTTTAAATATATTCAGTAGTTTTAGAATAGATTCATGATAGTTAGCTCCAAAGACTTCTTAAATCATCCTGTATAGGCTAGACTTATTCATCAGCTAGATATATTTATTTCAATTTGAAGGTTAGACATGATCTCATAGAAATGCAGCAATAAATTCTTAATTGATTTATTGTGTAGAAGATGATGGAAGTCTATAGAAATGAGTTGGAAATAGTGAATTTTAAGGGCATGACTTTGGGATTCATAAGTTAAGCCTTTATTGCAATAGACAAATTAATCAATAGTGTTGGGTTCTTTCTAAATATACATCCTTTTTATAGTTCATATAATTTCCATAGAAAGCATGAAATATTATTGCTATAAGTTAGAATAGATTTAAGGCAAGACATCCTAAATATAATTTAACAATAGATCAAATTTGAAGGTTTTCCTTAAATTAGATCTACCTTTTCATCAGGAAGCTTTACTCTATAAACTAGGCACAAAGAACCTTCCCCAATTAAGTTTTCCTACCCAAAGCTATTTGTAGACTGTTGCAAAGCAAGAATAGTATAAGAAGTTGTAGTTATTAGAGCTCTAGGGGGCTTGGATGGAAGTTTTTCATTTGTGTTCGTATAGCTATATTTGTAGGCACTTTTTATTTTTCAATTGGAGGGGGTTTTATATTCACATCTATCAATAGATTATTTACTCTATCCTCTAGATTTTCATTCCTGCAGTAAAAAATAGTGAAATCTTTTTTTCCACAAATCCAAAATAAGGCAATGCTAATTTATTTGTATTTGTATATAGTTTGAAAAAAATACTCGAAAGTACCATTAACCAATATGCCTAGAATTATAAATTAGAGTCACTCGACCAGTTGAAAAAGATTTGGGATCAAATTCCTTTTCCATGTCTTTATTTGATATCTTGTCATTGGTCTTATTTTTCTTTGCCTTAGCCCTGTATTTATTTCTTAGAGCTGACTATTGATCATTATTCCTCATTACAAAGAACATAATCACCGGCATAGCTATAATTGTAGTTAAGAGTCTTGCTAATGCAATGGTAGCAATCCTTCCACATGTTAGATATTTTCTACATTTTTCATGCTTAGAATCCTTTCTTGGTCAAGAAGGATGAAACCAAATTTGTAAATAGAAATAAAATGATAGATGGAAAAGAATTTATTTTTCATAAACATGATCACCATCCCTGCAAGTAGGGGAATAATGAATAACAACAAGAAACCATATATCTAGATCATTCACATTCTAGATTGAAAATATTGTATATGTACATCAAGTCATCCTCAAAATTAGAATCAATACCTAAGTTTTTTTTCTACTTAGTTCAAGATTGGAATAGTTAATAGTTTTAGAGGAACTCCTCCAGTGAAAACATTATTCTTTATGTTTATATTAAAGTCAAAAGCATGGGATTTGAAAATTTTGTGATGTATTAGGCATAAAATTATATACACTCTTCCTCTTCCTTTAAATTTTCTATTACAACTCACAACTTAATGGGCTAGGCTAGGAGTTTGTAATCAGTGAACATGTTCAAATAATCATGCTTCATTGTATGTATGATTCATGCATTGATATTTGGAAACATTAGGTTTTTTAAAAATAGATTCAACCACAATCATTAAATATGGATGAGATTCTCTTTAAAATCACAACATCCACTAGATAAGTACAGGTAACATGAAATAAATAAAGATTTGTTCCATAAATATTATACCATCCTAGAACAAAATATATGCTTCAAGAAAATCATTCAATTCTAGTTTTTTAGAGTTGATTCTATAAATTCCAAAAGCTTTGCCAATTTACATAAATTTGAACATAGTGCATTCATGTGAAATATAGATTAAGCCATGGGAAAGAAACTAAAAATATGATTTGCACTTGTCTTTGTCCTTCTAAAATGATCTCATTTCTAGAATTCTCTCAACCCAGTTCTCACACATTCTAGAGGATCTCCCCTATTCACCATCATTTTCATTAGACTCATCAAAATAACCATGTGCATCCTGATCTCTAAAAAAAATCTTCATCATCTTGATCATTGAAATCATCTACACGTTATTTAGAGGAATCAAATTCTATTTCAAAATCATATTTCTCTTGTAAGGACTCTCTGAGATTCAAATCTAAGGCTCCATTCAATAAACAAAAATTTGAATCTTTAGACTCTTTTCCAAAGTAGTTTTCCTTGCCCCAATTTAGAAACCAAAATAACCTCAATGATGAATGAGAATTGAACTACAAAGATGGGCTCTTCTCTACAACTAATCCTCTACCATTTTGAGGAGATACACTACATTTCACATTGCCATATTGCCCCATAAAGCTTGATAAAAACAAAGCTTGAGAATCTAAAAATAAATCCACAAATTTACCCACCTAAGGAAAAACCTTATTAATGGTTATGAGGATAGCTTACCAGTCACATCTGGTCCATTTATTTTCATGTGAAAATAATCACTCCATTCAGTGGACAACAACCATTTTTGGGAACATATTCTAAGACTTTGTTGTTATACTGCCATCGCCAATGCCTTGGCCTCCATTTCTAACAACACTTCTCCTATCACCACTATCAACTCTACAAACCATAGATAATAGGCATTAAAAACCATTCATTATTATTACATCTTATTTATATCTCATTACCTTGATAGAAGTGAAATCTTTCATAACATCCCATTTTCATGATCAATCACTATGCTTCAAATAATATATTTTATTTAATCTATTAAAGAACCTACTATTTCTTTTAGAAAAATTTAGGACATATTTTATGGCATGCAAATCAATGCAATGTGAATGGACAGAGGAGAAAAGTTTAATCACCCATTAATGGAAAGGGAATATAGTAGTCCCTCCCTCTGAGACCAATAGGTAATGAATTTCAAAGAACCTTAAGCTAGTGAGAAGTGAAATAAATTGATTTTATGGTTTTTTCATCACTCATCTATTAACTCATAATATCTTAATAAAAATTTGAATAAAATTTATAGTATGAAATTTTGATTAAATGCATTTAACTATTCCCTTTTATTTTTAAAAATTCTCTAGTGAAGTCAATTTGGATTTGAAGTAAAATAAATATATAAGATGCAAGTTTACAAAATATGATATTTGGACTCAATAAAGATGAAAATTTAAAAATAATAATTAAATAATTTTTATTCTCATCAATATTTTTCATTTTGATCAATTTTACAAAACAATTGTAAGAGCAAATTGGAATCATTTTTCTTATTTTTAAAGTTGGTTTGGAATCAATGAAAATTAATTACCTAAAAAATAGAAATTTTAAAATATAAAAATTATAACACAAATATGATAATTTAAAATATTAATTGTTTAATAAAATAAAATTTTAATGATTTTTTTATATTTTTAGTAAGGTAATTTTGAAGCCAAGTTTATGAATAATTTCATAAAGCACTTTTCAATGTGTTAAACTCATTTCAGAATGCAGAGGAAAATTATTGTTTTATTATTCAAAATTAAAATATTATAATTCATAAACTATGTTCTAATTTATTTTTTATATGTTATAATTCTTATAGAAAATTATATTCTTATTTTTGAATTAATACAAGGGTGTTTTTATACCCAGTTTATCAACTTGGAGTTTGGTGTGTTTTATAATGTTTAGGAGTATCATTTGTTGTTGTATTTTTATTAGGTGTTTAATTGTCATAAATAAATCATTTTGTGTCTATATTACATTAATATAAACTAAGATAATTTTTTATATCCTTATTTCAAGTTTCATACCATCAACATATTTTAAGTTTATAAGACTAGGTCTAGGAAAAGTTTTCTATTAGTGGTTGAGTTAGAACGTACTCTTAGAGTAAGGTTTTATTCACCCTTATAAGATTTTAAAGTCTAAATGAGATTATTACCATATTTTTTTATGACTCTTTTAACTCTTTATAGTTCCTAATTACACTTGGGTTAGCTAGTGGTCATAATGTTACTGGGATGGGTAACTTTGTTAGTCTAATCATATGACTGATTGACAAAGGTTAGATGCTTTTGCATTTGAACTAATACTTATTTTGATAGTGGGTTAATTACAAATAATATTTATTCTATGAATTAATGTATTTATTTTAGATATGTAGGTAACATGGGTAGTGGTCTTAGGCATTAACAACTAACCCTTAGAGTGTTTATCATTAGTGTGATATTTATGGTGTTCTTCCTTGTACATATGTATCCTTTCAAGAAAACTAACTTTATTGTTAGTTTATTATTTAATGAGTGTAACTATAATTATTGGTTAGATAGATACATAAATTTTGCCTCTTATGAGTAATTTATGACTCATCTAATTCGACCTTCATCATTGATAAAAACACTCTCAAGACTTTGAGATTTTCCAAGTAGGGTAAGTTAAGGAATGTTTAGACTTATATTTTAGTAAGGAAAAAAATTAATTGGGTTCCTTTTTTCTCTTTTTTCATCTTACACAACAATAATTTTGGGTAAGCACCCACACCATACATTTTTATGGTGATTTGTGATAAATGTGTGTCTCAATGTGTGGTTTCATTCCAAGTATTTACATCTATAGATTATACAAGAGTACTTTATTTTGTTCATTCATCCCTTTTTGGCTTAGATCATCAACATATTTTTATGATGGCATCTCATGGGTGTGAGCATTCATAGGTTAAAATGGAAAATACATCTAACCCTAATTTTGATGAGAAAATATGTAGTTTACCCAAGTTGTAGGGGCATTAGATCTAGGTCATAAACTAGGCTAGGGATTCCTTATCTTCATCCTTGCATAATATTAATTCACTTTTATTGAAGTAATTACTATTTTTTATAGATCAATCTAATTTTGAATTTTTTAACCTTTTTATATTATTTATAGAAATGAATTTTGTACATTATCCAGGGATTTCACCCATGATTAGAAGGACCATGAAGTGAGAATGCATGGCTTAAAGATCCAGATTACTGAAGAACTCATTGGTGAAATTATGGGGATGGAATGCCATGAATTCAAGGAATTCAAGGATAATATTTGGAAGGAGGATCTCTTTAACATCTTCTACAAGAAGGAGAAGGATAAGCATAAACCCAATTATTCATCTCATAAGGGATTTATGCACGTAGAGCTACCAAGGAAATGGCTAGAGGTTTGTTTAAAAATCATGAGGTATATTACCCTTAAGGGTAAACATATTATTATATTTTCACATCACTTTCTTCTTTTGAACCACTTTAAAGGTCATATAATTAGCATCCCATTTTTCTTGATATAATCTCTAGAGATTTAATGTTGAATTTCAAAAAGAATCCTTGTACGTATTTAATACATCAAGGTTTAGTCTTATTTTTTATTAATCATGGGGATCGAATATGGTATCAGATCATAACTAAGGCCATATATATTAATAGTGAGAGGGATAATTCTGAGTAGGAGTAATGGAACAACACCTAGTTGGATTTGGAAGATGAATAGGAAGAGCAGGATGTGGGAGATTTGGCTAAAAATGTACAGGAGGACCCCAAACCTAGCTCGAGAAGCCCTTAACTCATCCACCCTCTTGGTCAAAAATGTAAAGAGGTTTTTGGGTCCAATGTTAAGGTGGATATTTAGTACTCCCTCAAAAATCTATATACAACAATAGTGATCCAAAAACTACTCTATGGAAAAATTACTAAGGAGTTCGAGAAGCTCAAAAGATTATTATGTCTAGATATGGTAGCTAATAATTAAGGTTTAGTTCACCTATCCCAAACCCCTAAAATTAAATCTATCCAACATGGAAAAGAGGAGGAAGCCACCTAGGAGCTTAAGGAAGAAAAAGAGGAGTTTCATTCCTCTGACCTTAAGAGGAAGAGATAAGAGGATGGAAAGGAATAGTTTTTTAGGATTCAAAATAGGGGAAGAAATAATAAAAGTTCTAAAAATGAGACCAAATATTTGGTATTTTACTCTAAATTGGAATATCTAGTTGGTCCCTATTTTCTTTTGGCTTCATTTTGGATTTTTGGCTGATAGTTGGTGGTAGTTTGGTGTAAGGTGGGTTTAGTCACTGGGGTTCTCTCTTTGTATCTCTGTGTCTTGATGATTTTGATTGCTTATCTTTTGGTTGTTTATTATAAAGGGTATGTACCCCTTCAACTTGGAATTTTAACCTATATAATAAAAAAATACCAATGGTAGTTTATTATACATGTTTGTATACTTGTGAACTTCCCTTATTTTTTGTACCCTTGGGGACAATTATTTAGTAATAATATATAGGTAATTATTCCTTGTAAATAATTAGTGTTCTAACCCTTTTATAAGTAATTTTTTCCTTAAGATAACTCTTGTTTTCACTTGTGTATGTTGACACTAGACAAAAGTTTAGTTTGTCTTTTGAACTAAATTACCTTAGAGAAAATATAATTTAAATAATCCATTTGAATAATTTTGTGTGTCACAACTTTGTTATAACATTAAATGTTTGACAAATAAAAGTTATACAATAAAATATTATTGAATTAAATAAACATTTTTTTGTGTCATACTATATTTGAGTTTTGGTACAACCATTTTTCACATGATATTTAGGGAAATTTTCCTTAGAACATGATATAGATACTAAATTTTAGGTTATATTTTCCTTGTGTGGTAAGTTCATTATTTTCTATTTATAACATTTTATATCATAATGATAAATATGATATGTGTATCTAATTATTTATCTAGGGGTGACTTGATTTGGGTCTCTAGTTGAGTGAACTTGGTAATATATAATCTAACCATTTGCCATTAATGAGGAAACTCTCGAGAGACATAGATTCTATAAGTAGTGTGATATTTTTTTTTTTGACACTTCATATCCTTGAGGTCAAAGGAATACATTTTTTGGTATCATTTCCTCCACATTTCTATGTATTATTGAGAGATAGTTCTTTTAGTTAGAATAGTTACCCTAGGATGTTGAAGTATCTTGTGCTAATGTTTTTTTAGATTAATAGTGCATATTTAAGGTATTATGTCTAAAGATTTTATAATATTTTTTGTGTTTGGATATTTTATTTCCTTGTTGTCTAAAATCACAAACCCATTTGTCATGATGACTTCTTATGGAGGAAATGTTTTAGAGATTCAAATGGATAAATAGATATGATCTTGATACCAATTAACAAATATGTAAGTTGCCCAAAAAGTGGGGGCATCGGGTCCTAGGTCATAATTTATGTTATAATTTACTTATCATCAATGCTTGAGTTAGGTTATTACTATTTTTTTGGATCTCTATTATTAGAACTAAATAAAACTAATTATGGTTATTCTATGTTCTACATAATTTCGAGCCTTCTTTTATGTTTAGTTTAAAATGATGTTTTCCACTTGAGATGAATATAAATATTATAATTTTTTTTGCATGATCCCTTAGATTTATGTTTTTTTATGCTTTATTATATATCTTTCCCTTGATAGTCATATTACTTTATACCAATTAAGTTTTCCATGTAATCTAGGTATTCTAAGGCTTTGATTATGTTTATCTGATAAGAATGATAGTTTGTCTTTATAAATTTAGGGTAAAGAAAAAAATTTGAGATACATAGAAATACCATTATGTTAGGACATCATAATTATACTTTTATTTTTAATTTTTTGACCTTCGTAAAAAAAAAAAGATAATGATGAAATAGAACCTCATGTTGTGTGTAATTTTTTTAAACCACTTTTGAAATCAATTCTCACTTTAAAATATGTTTGTAATCCATGATTATGTAAGGTGTTGTTGTGGGTTAAATAAAATAAATAAATTACTAAAATTTTAATTAATTTTTTGTGTCACACGTCCTCTTATGATGTTATTTGGTGGGAAAATAGTTAAACAATTAAATGAGCATTATTAAATTAATAAAAAAATATAAATTTTCACTATGTTTTATTTGAGTTTTTGGGATGACACTTGTAGGAATGACATTACATAGGATAATAGAATATTTAAAAATAAAATATGGAGATAATGTATATATATGATGGTAAATTAGGATGACCAATCTCATAAATAGATGAATGGATAAAAAAGAATGTGAAAAAGATTCAATTGTGTTCACACAAGTCATGTATGTTAAGGATTGGTCAAAATTAAGATTTTCAAGATTCTAATACCAAATCTACTTGTATAATATTTCCCACCCTTATAATCTAATGTTTCAAATGTTAGATTAATAGGATAAAGTAATCAATTTGGTACATAAGTGTAACTTCACTTGGTGAATTCAATTATGCATTGAGTATCCAACTTGATACATGTAAAACCTATGATGGAACATGAATAAATCAATGTCCACTCATGATATAAATTATGAAAACATATATATCATTAAAATGTGTGAGTATGCAAACTAAGTTATCACTTTCACTTATATGGATAATTAAATGGCCTTATTATTCCCAAAAAAGTTTAAAAATTCATCATAAATTTATAGGTAAACCCTATTCTTAGGTTCATACACCAAGTTGGATCCCCTAACTAGACTCATATGTAAAATGGAAACTTAGTCTAAACTAATACAAGTATATTTTAAACCCAAAGTGCTTACATAGTTACCTTCATTACCATCATACAAATATGATGAAGAATTTAATAGATTTATATGCCACTCTTGCTAATCCAATAATCTTACCCAATATGATATGTGATATATGTAATATAGTAATTATGTTCAATGTCATCCATGTAATTTATCATTTATTCATATGTAATACCCCACACATCCATCACATACATGCCAATATGTCTAATTTAAATCATAATTTATACTAATCTAGCTCATAATTTATCCTAATTTGTCTCATCTAAATCATGTAGTCTAACCTAAAAATCTAAATTATTTGTCTATAATGGCCCATTATATCTATGTAAATAATAATAGTATTCCTATACTTTTAGGTGAAGGATGTAGCATGTGAATCACTCATCTTAGAAAAAAAGAGTCATGCATATTATGTTATACTGAAAAGATGTCATCATGTAAGGCATGTGAGGTAACATGCTTTTAGATTATATCATCATATAGAGATTTGATTGTTAACATGTATATGAATGTAGATACTAAGATTTAAACCATAAATTCTTTAAAATTCTTTCTCTTAACACCTTTACCTTGTTTGGCCAATTCACCATGCTGATAACCCATAATTTATAATAATTCCTTCAAAGTCTTATAAAAATTAAAAACATCTTGTAAACTTAATTATTTTATCTCTATTCATCTATATTCAGTAGATAATTCATTTTCTCTCTTCTTTTAGAAGCCTATGCTTCTATGAAAAGTCCATAATAGTTAGATAGGAGTGCATGACACATATGTCTAGTAGTGAAAACTTGTCTCTAATGCTCTAATGACTATCTTTTCAAAATGATATAGTTCCTAATGGATTTCATTTGCACATCAATAGGTCAATTATCATAAACATTAAAAGTATTTATATATAAATTCACATCAAGGGGCATACTTAAAATGACCTATTAATAATTTTATAAGGCATTTCTCTTTTTGATTTCAAAAGCATCTATGTTATGAGTAAAGATATCTATCACAGTTATGTCATTATTTTTCATTCCTTGGATAAGTCTGACATTTTTTAGTGCAGGTAAAATTTGATAGATTCATTTATATGATCTTCCCTAAAGGTATATCTACATCAAACTAAGGTCCTTTGGGCTATGTCGACAGCACTCAGTCAACAAGGCATTTTATGAGGATAGTTTGACCGTTCCCACTTTCCCCTTTTTTTCTCCATTTTGAATTTAATATCCTTTTGTGTGCTTATATGGGATTAAGTTTATGATTATTTAGGGCTTCCACACACCAATTTAGGCTCCACACAAAAACATATCCCATATAAATGTGGGAAAATAACCTAAATTTTTATATTTAGTGCATAGTCTCATGCGATAGAGAAGCAGTAATAGATATTGATGCACTTAGGTCCTATTTGACTCCTATGGAATTATCCTAGTAGACTAAAAGACACCATTTTATAATACATCTAAGTTTTAAAGTATTTTCATACATTTGCAACAACTTGAGAAATGTTATTATAATTTGAAATAAATTAGTTACAAGGACAATTATCTAACCCTAACCCTAGTTTATATATTTATAAATTTACAAATTATTTAAATTATGTAGATATATTTATTTTACTATATTCTATCTTATATATCATCCTAGATCAAAATTTAATAGTTTACATTTTTAATTAGATTTATTTTTAAATCATAATTAATTCTAATGTAAAGATGTTGGTGAACACACTATAATTAGAACACTACTTATTGTTTGTTGATTTTTAACTTAGGGTTTTAATTTAATTATGTAAATTTATGACACTAAAATTTAAAAAAATGCTCAATATTTAATACTATCCATAACATAATGATTTAAAAAAATTGAGTCATCCAACACTTTAAATTTTTTATTCTCACCTAACATAGATATCGACACATAGGCTCTTTCTTTCAATTTCAAGTTGAATTTTATTATTTTCATATTAAAAAATCTTCACCTTTATTTTATATTAAGTTTATTTATCTTTCCTTGTTTTATAAATTGTGTTTTATCTATTTAAAAACTACTTATCTACTATCATGGAGGGTTATGTTATTTTTGGTTTATAGACATTGTGACATTGGTATTTTTACTCCAATACTCATTTTCATAGTATATATACAAACACAAAAGTTTTAGTTTCCACGTGCCTCATAGTATATCAAAAATAAGTAATATCCCTTGTTTACACAAATAAGAAGCCCTTTTTATCTTCTTGATTTGTGGTGCACCTAAGAGGAGAGTGTAACCCAAGGAAGTTACTCTCAACTTAAGCTTCAAAAATAAGGTTTTGTGTCATAGGAATGGTTATACCTCTATATTTAGTGATTTGAAACATCGGGCCGACACAAATCAATGAAAGATAAATTATTTATGAGAGTTTACAAATCATTCAAACCCTTTCCTAGATCATTATTTATCTTTGATTTTTTCTTGCATTATCTTCTTAGATAGTATATTTGATTGATTTATCTTTTATATAAATAGTCATAATTCTCTTGATTCATTGTATAGCACTAGAATAAATATTCTTACTTTTTAAAAATTATTTAGTGGGTTCAATAAAATAATGTTTCTTTCATTTTATACATAGTCTTTTTCAAATTCTTATAAAAATTTCTTTTACTTTTCATGATGTAATTCAATATGTATATTATTTATTTGCATACAATGGTGTTTCCAAGGTTATTACCTTAGAAAAATTCCCTCAAAATATAATTTATATTATTATAATGTTCAACCTAATTATTTTTCTTTTCTTATACATACACATCATAACATCGATGTTGTTAACCTTAGATGTGGTATAGGTCCACACATACCTTATTATTCACTATTGTAAGTCAATCAACCTAAATCCTTTGATATTTTAGATCAACTAAATAATATTAATGCCAAATTTCACTAATTATAAATATTAAAAATAACACCAATGTATATGGATATTTTATATGAAGCTCTATAAATAACACTTATACCAAATAATTTTGAACATCCCTATGTATCTTCTATAAGTAATACCATTTAATGGATTAAATAAATCATCTCCTTTGAAAAATAATACCATCCCCCATCTCATATTGTCAACCACTATTTACCAATGTATATCTAATTTTTTATATAAAATAAGGCATTAAAATGTGTTATTATTGATAATAGATGTGACTTAAACATCTATAATATACCTTTCTTACATTTACTAAGCATAAAAATAAAGGACTTCACCTATTTAGACATGAATATTCATGGATTTGACAATATCCCACATAAATTACTTGGAAATATCACATTAAATATCACTTTATACCTATGTACTATTTCTATGGTGTGTTAATTTATGACTAATGATATTAATTATAATGTTTTAGTAGGGAAACATTTGATGCATGACATTAATTTTTTCCCTTCCACATTGCATCTATGTCTTATATTTAGTTATCAAGGGCATATATATACATTCCCTTTATATAAATAACCCTTCAAATATTGTTCCCTAGTACATCCTACTGATACTTATATTCCATTCATGAAACCTTCCTCTTTAGGAATACCAACATCTACCCTAAATATCGGGGTTCCTTCATTTGACTATTCCTCTCCCTCTAATCAATATGGTTTTGGGATTAAATGTTTAGAAAAAATTTAAATATACTATGGGACAAGGGGTATATCAGAGTTGTTTCCAAGTCCAAATAATGTGAATGTGACATTAGAATAATCACATGAGACAAAGTTAGTACAAAATATAATGAAGCTGAAGTAAGATGAAATCACAAAGTGAGACTATTACACAAAAACTAAAATGGATAAAAACCAATATTCCATTAAGTGAGAAATACCATCAAGTGAAGCATACATATAGGAGTGTTGAGTAACTTCTCCATAAATGGTGGTTAAAGAACCCATAATTAGGCAAGTAACTCCTCTACAAAAGGTGGTCAAAGGAGCCCAAAATAGAGGTTTAACTCCTCCATAAAATGTGGTCAAAGGAGTTGTATCCTAGTCTTTCAGTCAGACCTATGACACACTAACTTCACCTAAGTAAGTATATCTCCCAAATTTAGGAAAAATACATGTGAATAAATATAATATTCCTAATTATATAAATATTGAAAATTAAATACCTAGACTAACCCCTCTACCATAATCATAACTTAGATAGGTAGTGTATAATTAAAAGTAGGTCTCGATAATTAGGCATGATCAAGTACCCATGTACAAAGAAATCTCTCATAAATAAGAGAAAATTAGAAAACCCATAGGCCCCCCCTAAAATAGAGACATAAATAAGTGAAGAGGCTAGAAGTCCCACCAAAATATTACGTTATTATTGATGTATATTTCACCCCAAGAAGTGATCTAGATGAATGAACTTTGTCTCAGTGAAGGGTTTGGTAAAGATGTTTTTAACCTACTTTAAAGAATGGAAAAATCAAAATTTTAAGGCCTAACCATGAATAATATCCAAAATAAAATTCATGTGAATCTCAATGTGTTTGGTATGATGGTTTTAAACTAAATTTATGCATATTTTTATAGTACTCTAGTTGTCATAATAGATGATGATGGGATTCCTAAAAGGAATGCTAAACTCAGATAGAATCCTCTGAAACCAAATAGCCTCACTAGATATGTTAATATATCCCATGTAATCTACATATATGGATGATATAATAATAAAAAAATTCTTATTTTTTGACCAATTGATAGGACCAAAACACAAATAAAAATTGTAACATGAAGTGGGATTATGATTTTGAGTATCACCAGCCCAATCAGAATCTAAAAAATGAACCAATTCAATCTCCATGTTGAATATGTAATTAATTTCAAATTTATAAGATCTCTGAATGTAGTAGAGTATTTGATTAGATGTTCTCTAATGTAACTCATGGGGCTCCTTGATGAATCATGAAATAATGCCTACTACATATGAAATATCAGGCCTAGTATGAGTTAGATAAATGAATTTACCAATAAGCTATTGATACTAAGTGACATCTATCAAATATGTATAACACTTGACCTCAATATTAACTTCTAATAGAAGGGGATTTAGAGATGGATTACAATCAACTATTTGAAACTAAGCTAAAATATTGAGAGCATACTTGGACTGTGCAAGTGAAAATCTTGAATTAGACTATGAAATATCGATGCTAAGAAAGTAATGTAGAAGACCTAAGTCTTTCATGTCAAATTCATCTTATAGAGTTATCTTCATCATTATAATAGATGATGTGGAACTCATGGTGATCAAAATATCATCAATATAAATTACTAGTATTAGTAAAGAATCATCCTACCATAAAAAGTATACATTGGGTTCTAAATGACACTTGGTGAAACCTATAACAAGGAGGAAGGAATCCATCTTAGCTTACCAAGGTTGAGGGGCATGTTTGAGGCCATAGATGGATTAACTTTGTCTTCAAACTAAGTATGATTCTTGAATAAATCTTGGTGTGTTATCCATTTAGATCTCTTCCTCAAGGTATTTTTGAATAAATGCACTCTTCACATCCATGTGGTGCATATCCAAAACATGTTTTTTGGCTATAACTAGTGTGAGTTAGATTGAAGTCATCATTTTAATAGGTGTAAAGGTATCTAAGTATTCAATGGTAGCTACTTGTGAAAAACACTTAGAAACCAATTATGACTTATACTTATATATCAATCCATATGCTACAAATTTGGTCTAATATATCCACCTATATAGAACCATCTTCCTTCCCTCAGGAAGTGAAGTTAAAACTGAAGTCTGAGTTTTGATTAAGGAAGACTATTATTTCTACATAGTAATATCTAATTCAAGTATTCCTAAAGCCTCTTAGAATTTTTATGGATATAATACCAAAGTAAAAAACTATTTGGGCCACTCTAATAATCTTCCATAGTACATATGTCATCTATTGGATCTCCTGCCCAAGTACCTACACTCTAAAGTGTTCGCCTAGACCAAAGGGGCCCAAATGTGGGTGAGTTAGTTGATGACTCTTCATCTTCTAAAACATGACTAGATGTGGATGTAAAATACTCCCCATCACTTCTCTTACTATCATAACTTGAATAAGAATAAGAAGCCCCTAGTTTAACCTATTCTAAATAATCCGAGTCAAAAGAAGAATCATCAATTCTAAGTGAATTCAATAAAAGATGATAAGTGTCAAGTGTTGATTCTTTGGAACTATCCTAAAAGTGAATACTTCTCTCTATGAAAAACTCACATGTGGTTAGATGTAGAAGGTGGTACTCCTTGACACCATTTGGATAACCTAAAAAATGTAATTCATGGACTAATGTTCCATATCTTTATGTTTCTTCTTTAATATGTGTGCCATAGTTGGGGATCCAAAAACCCTAAAGTACTCAAATGCAATTTTCTTTCTATGCTAAGATTTAAAGGGATGTATGCCTTTTAAATCTTTGTAAGGAACTATGTTATGAATATAACAAGTAAAATGAATGGCTTCATCTTAATACTAAGGTGTTAATGACTTAGAGTGAATCATTTAGCTAGCCATATTTTTTGAGAATTTGTTATTGCATTCTATAAATCCATTCTATGAAGGACTATAAGTAATTATCCATTAAAAATTAATCCCATCTATTGTGCAAAATTACTTAAATATATTTATCACATATTCACCTCTATTGTCAATTTGAAGAACCTTGATAGATATCTCATATTATTTCTAAAGAAGTACCTTGAAGTCTTAAAAATATTCAAACACTTCATAATTTTGCTTAAGGAAGTAGACCCATGTATATCTTGATAAATTATCAATGAAAGTGAGAATATACTTATCCCTTGTAAAAGATAGACTACGAAAAGGTCTAGATACATCACTATGTACTAACTTCAATGCTTGTGAAGCCCTCCAGGCTTATCCTTTGTCAAATTTTTCTTGGGATGATTTCCAAAAGAGCATCCCTCACAAAGTCTCTTAGAGAATTAAACTCGTGAAAATATTATGATCATGTCACTTTTGGTAAGTTATTCAAGGTAGAGGTAGTTAAGGTGGTCAAATAATTCATGCCAAAATTTTATAACTCTATCTAAATGAGTTAGCAATGGAGTCGATTAAGAATCAAGAGAAAATGTGAGGTTTATAACCTAGCTTGGTGATCTACCCTACCCACTACCACTATAGAATCACTATGCAACTCCCTGATGATAACTAAATTTGGTAAAAAATAAACTATCATGCCTTTGCTTATATGATTGATTTGATATACTAATAGGAGTTTAGTTTAAATATAAATAACACTTAGAATATTATTTAATGTTCCTCCATCCATTTCAATAGACCCTCTAACTACAACTAGTATATAAGTGTCATCACCCAAAATGATATAAGACATGCTACAAGGCTCTAAGGAAGAAAATTAAACTAGTAAGGAGTCCATGTGGTGAGAATCACATGATTTAGTAACCTATTAGGATGTTTAATCTATAACTACTACAAGATCCTTGCCCTTTTCTTTCTCTTTACCCTTGCCTTTTTCCTTGGAAGAATCTTGAGTTGATGAATTTTGCTTGATAGACTCTGGAACACCTATGTTTTTGTTCTCTATGAGATGAGTTAGGTGATATATTTACTTATTCATTAACTTGTATTCATCATGCCCATTTTTATTATAATATTCACACTTAACCTTCTCTTTCTTAGGTTTGTCATTAGAAGAGGAGGTTTTAGTGGTTGTTTCAGTAGAGGTTGATTCTATCTTCTTCTATTGATCCTTATTATTATTATTATTATTATTATTATTATTATTATTATTATTATTATTATTATTATTACTCTCTTTGTTTGAAGTCTATACTTTCCCATTCCCAATAATTAGGGTTGAGATTTTGTGGACTTCAATGTGCCCATCTAGATTAACTTATCTTGTTCCCTAGTTAATTTGGTAATGAAAGCATATAAAGAGGGCATTTTTCATGTAGCTCCCAAATCAATTTTAGTGGCATGGAAAGTAGAGACAAATATTGAATAGTCAAGACTTAGTTTAGAGAATATAAAAATAATAAGTTGTTCATATTATTTATTTATCCCACATTATTTCAATTGTAATCTCAAGGACCTAAACTTAGTGAAGGAATCCTAAAGGGTGTTAAAGTTTTTAGGACTTATGATAATCAATTCATTCTGAAGTTCATGACCTGTCATCACATCTTGCTCTCCAAATAGCTTTACCATAATGGTCCATACATTATTGGGTTATTTGGCAAGATCTAAGTGAAATAGGAGATCAGGTGCTACAAAAATACATAATAGACCATAGGATTCATCATTATGTTTATACCACTTAACTTCATTTGCATATGTGATAGGTTTAATTTCATAACCCATGGTTATCCTATATAAACCCTTACTTGTTATAATGATTATCATCTTGATTTTCTAATCGTGATCATTAAAGGGAGTTAGTGGGTTGACTAAACTTGACTTCATTTTGGTGATGAGTTTAGTTTTAGTAGTATTTCAAGTTGTTGTTTCAAAAATAAAATTGAACCCATAATGGAAAGAGTGATACAAAAAGCATATTAAACCCCCCTAAACTAAGAAATAGTGAACCCCTCCAAATTTAACACTTTATAATTTAGTGTGTTTATAAATAAAAATGGTACCAATGGATTAGGAATAAACAAATATCAACTTTTAAATAATATGGTACTCAATTATGAGTTACTAATCAAAATTTATTATAATATCATGTTCCCATAATTAATGGTCCATTTAAATTAAAAAACACAAAAAGATAAATGCATTAAGACTACTAAAACAAATATATCTTTGTAACTAGGCATTGGAATAGAAACCTAACTAGTGAACTCCAAATCATGATGATAAGTATTTACCAAGCCTTCTATCTACCTGTGCATGTCACTCAAAGTAAAAATTCCATATGATAGCAAATAATAAAAAAATCAATTTAAAAAATAGTAAGAAATTAATTTTAAATTACATAAGGTAGAAAATAAAGGTTGGATTTTAATAAAACTCAGTTATGCTTTTCTTTGTATGGCTAATAGGAAATAGACATAGGTTTAAAAAATTTAGAAGCTTTCATATGATATTGAAGCACCAGATGGAGGGTTTCAATGCAACATAGAGGTCTAGAACAACATTTTACAGATGCCAAATGTGGAACCATAGGTCTCAAAATGTAAATGAATCTCCAAATAATTATTTTGTTACCATGGAATCCTACATGGTTGTATGGCTACCACTCCAAAAAAATTTACAGGTTTGAACAATTTTTGATAGAAAAATGGAGCACCCATTTGAAAAAAAACACCTTTATGAGAGTATATCAATAGATAAAAATACCACAAAAGATGGAACACTAGTACTAATTAACAAACAACAATTTTAGTGCTAAAAATGAGTTATTTGGTAAAATAACAATCAGATTAACCAAAAAACATCCTTTAGAGGTGAGATGCCCTTATGGAGGTCATGACTTCTTGCTTTCAACCTTAGTTTCTTCTTTATGCTTTACAAATGAATAACTTGTAAATGAAATTCTCCAAGCTAAAAAATTAAGAAAGGATCTAGCCTAAAACTAAAACCCTTATGGAAAGTTTGCTAATACAATAAAACTTGAGATTTTAGGAAAATATGACCCCTAAAATTTAAAAAACCCCTAAAATTTTTTTTGAACCCTCAAAAATTTGTCTCACAAAACTCAGTATTTTAAAAAAATAGCTTAACAACAATGAGAAACCAAACACATGATTACTGGGGTGGCCCTAATACCATATCGAAGTTGTTTCTAGGTCATAATAATGTGAATATTATGGTCGAATGATCACATGAGATAAAATTAGTGCACACCATAATGAAGATAAATCAAGATGAAATCATAAAGCAAGACTATTGCATGAAAACCAAAATGGATCAAAACTAATAATCCATTAAGTGAGAAATATCATTAACTAAAGTGTACATATAGGAGTGCTATGTAAATCCTCCAAAAATGGTGGTCAGAGACCCCTGAAATAGATAAATAACTACTCCACAAAAGGTTGTCAAAGGATCCTATAATAGAGGTGTAACTCCTCCACAAAAGGTGTTCAAAGGAGTTACATCATAGTCTTCTAGCCAAACCTATGACACACTAACTCCACCAAAGAAAGCATATCCCCCAAATGTATGAAAACTCCATGTGATCAAAAATATAATATTTTCGAATAAATAAATCTAAGATAATAAATACCTACACTAGCAATTTGGGTAAACATGCTCAAGGTATTGTTGATCCTATAGTGCCTTCTCATCATAAAGGGCGAGCCAATATTTTAAATGGTAATGAGTCTACTCCTCATATACATTAACTTTCTAAGTAATCACCCACTTTTGTATCTACTATCAAGGAATGTTATGAGCTTAATACTAAGGTCAACCATGTTTTGAAACTATCATTAGTATATATTGAGCTCATTGACAGTATCTTTTCACCTGAAATTATAACAATGGATAAATTTTAAAATGATGAGTCTCTTTTGGAATATCTTACTACATATGAATATATCCCTTATTTAAAACATAAAAAATAATTTACGTATGAAACCAATGCACTTGCATATTTTTATGAAAGTGATATGAATCTTGATTAAATATGATTAAATTATCTCACTACTATGCATATTACCCAATATGTGGAAGATATATCTAAATTAATTAATAATAACATTATAATTTCACTATTTCATGGGTAAAGATAATCACCCAATTCACCTAGCTGCAATATTAAAATATGATGGAGAATCTATGCGACAAACATTGTGTGATTATCTAGAAATTTTTCATGGGCATATAAAGATATGCCAAACATTGATCCATTAGTTGCATTAAATAATATTATCTTATATCTATATGTAAATAAATTTAAGTATAAAATATGAAAAAATCACCCAAAGTTGGCTTTAGTTTCAAGGATGAAATCTAAATATTATTGGTTGCATGATTCATTTGTGTTGTATATTATCCTGAATGGGTTTTTAATATTGTACTGATAACAAATATTAGATTACCATGATTTGAATTAGGATTTCCCTAAATATGATTTTCCATTAAAAATTATAGAATTATTATTGACTCTATGAAAGGATATGAAATGTTATAATTCATTGAAGGTTTTTTTGGAATATAATCAAATTAAGATTAATCCTCCAGACTAGGAAAAGAAACTATTTATTACACCATGGGGAAAATTTTGTCACAAATTAATGCCTTTTGGATTATAAAATGTAGGTGAAACATATCAAATATCTATGCCACATATTTTTCATAATTATGGATGCAAAATAGTTGAAGGTTAGTTTGATGACTTATTAACAAAATCAAATATCAAAAAAATCAAGATCTTGATTTATGACAAATATTTGAACAATTACAATAATAATGTGTGTTTAAATCCAAAAAAGTGAAATTTTGGAGTTACAAAAGTAAAATTATTTATTTTTAATATTTCTCAAAGGGGTATTGAATTTGAGCCAAAAAACCTAACAACTAAACTTAATATGTCACAACCAACTAATCTAAAGCAACTTCGATGTTTACAAGGATATATTCAAGTTATATGATGTTTTGTGGATAAATTTTTAGATAAAACAATATATTTTAGACATTTAATTTAAAAATATAGTAAATTTGAATGAGATTAATTTTGTCAAAAAAAATTGATGCAATTAAGGAATATATTCTAAATCCACTAGTTCTTATGCCTCGCATTCTAGATAAGCCTCTTTTATTATATATTTCAACTAATGATCATGATTTTTATGCTTTACTTACACAACATGATACTCATCATAACCATTACCTTTATTACATTATTCACATATTTATTATGATCAAAACTTATGCCATTGAAAATTTATGTTTATCACTTATTTTTACTGTGCAAAAATTGTGACATTATCTACTTCAGAATGAGACTCATGTTAATAGTTAAGTTGATCAAATTCAATATCTTATGTCAAAACTACATTTTTTAGGATTCATATAAAAATGGGTGATTCTTAGTATGAATTAAATTTAAATTTTGATTCACAAAAATATATTATAGGATAAGTTATCGTAGATCAATTAGTTATTGTTCCATTACAAGATATAATGCCAATCGTTGTTGAATTTTGAGATGAATTAACCTCTTATAATATATATATATTATGATAATTTAACATGAATTTTGATGTATGTAAATGAGCCATAAGGGTTGGAGAAGGAATTTTATTCATTAGTCATCAAGGTTTAACCATGCCCTTTGCCTTTCACTTGGGATTTACATACACAAAAAATATTTTTTAATATGAATATATTATTATTGGTTTGTTAAAAACATAAAATTTGAAAATTAAATCTTCATGTATATGGTGATTCACAACTTATAATAAATCAGGTATTAAATATCTATATAAAAAAAGAGAAAAACCTTATTCCTTATAAATATTTGAAGAACATGATAGTGAATGTGGTGTCCATTTTAATGGTAAGGCCATGTCTTGTAAACTCTTAGGTCAAGGATATTATTAGCCCACAATGGAAGAATAATTTCATAAGCATGAAAATTTATGTTCCCAATGTCAAAACATAATAATATTATGCATGCACCATCTAAGGTATTACAACCTATTATTTATCATGGTCTTTTTCTCTTTGGTGATTTGATATAATTGGAAAAATAAATCAGAAATCCTATCAAGGACATAGATTAATTACTATAGATATTGAATACTTTACAAAATGGGTAGAATCTATACCCCTAAAATTTACTACTATTGAATATATTTACAATTTTATTCTTTCACATAATTTCACTTTGGTTACCTTCTACAATCATAATGGATAATGGATCTTCTTTTAAGAATAAAAACGTAAAGATATTTTATGTTAAATTCAAAATATGGAATAATTTATATAATCCTTACTATGCACAAGGAAATGGGAAATCTGAGGCAACTAATAAAAAAATATCAAGATATTAAAAATGAGCATTGTAAATAATGGAGGTGATTGGCATAATTATATTCTTTGTGCTCTTTGGGCCTTTTTCACAAGTGCTTATACACTAACAAAGACCACACCTTACTCTCTTTTTTATGGCATGAAAGTGACACTTCCTCTCTAAATACAAATACCTTCCTTACATGTGTCATTCAAAGATATTATCAAATACAATGAATATCATGAAACCCACTTACATGAATTAGAAATGCTTGATAAAAAATATATAAAATATCTCAAACATTTGAAATTTTATCAAGCACACATTACAAGAGCATATAGAAATAAAATGTGTAATAGAGAATTTTAGGTTGGTGATATTGTGATCAAATAAAATTAAAAGAATACTAATAATGATTTAAAAAAATTCAAACCAACCTAGTTGGGTCCATTTGTAATTACCAAAAATATTAGCCTCAAAGTTTATTTATTACCTACACTTGAAGGTAAGCATGTTAAAAATCCCATGAATATTATGCATTTGCATCAATATTTTATATATATCTGACTTTTTCAACCTTTAGTTATGCATATTTTATTTTTAACATATGGAAAAAATACAAAAAATTAATATATTCTAAAGTGTACAAAAAATTTAAATATCTGCAAGAATCTAAAATTAGTACATATAAGTATATTCTCATGTTTTTAGATTACATCTTTATATATGTCATATTTCCTTATGTTTAGTACATAACATCTGTCATTATATTTTCAACACAAAATTCTTATCACATGGTATCTATGTGTGTAATAGGACATTTATACAAAACAAGGAAATAATTATAATAGTTAATTAGAATAATGTCACATTAGATCAATAGTAGCACACTATGCACCATTTCTCTTACTACCTACCCATCCATGAATATTTTATATCCCCATTTTTTAATGAAACACAGTAAGATGGACCTAATAGAATGCATATTCAAATATCAATCAAATTTTAAGCTAAAGACAGTTTTACATTATTTGAATGTTGGGACATCTTTTCACCCAAAATACTGCCCAATTGGTGGTATCTCATCATTATAAGAACACATTTTAGAAGTTATGTTTATCCACAACTTCTTTCCCATGTTGAGATATAAAAAAAACAAATGTCTTTTTCTTCAATTTGTAGTTTATATATGTCATGACGGATATGTTAATTTCTAATGTGGCAATGGATACATATAATAAGAATATATTATTTTTATGTTCTCTATGCTTATTTGATATGTTTAATTAATTAAATAACATGATTAAATTTTCTTTCTTATTGAATGTGGCCCTTGGCCTTATATATTTTTGTGCCCCAACACACCCCATTTTCAAATTTCAAATAGGGAATCATTATTATCATAAAATACTCATTTGGTCATCTATATGAACCTTAAAATTTTAATATTAAATTAATCCATGTAGCTTAAGGTTATTTTGGTTTTAATTTTTCATTACAAAATAGAAAATAAATGCTTGGGCATTTTATAAAATGGTTTTATTTATCACCTTTGATTTTCATTTTAAATGTTTATTCTAAATAGGTTTTTGGTTTATTTGACTAACTAAGCTAATGAAATAGTGTTTTATTGTATCTCTAATTTAATATATTGGTAAGATGGTTTTGGGTGTTTATAATTATTTCACATTTGGTCTTTTCATCTACATGTTTGCATCACATTGATTATAGTTTCCTAGGCCACAGTTTATCAAAGACCTCCAGAAACCCAAAAATCATCCACATGTCAACATAATGACTGCTTACAACATATAGCTCAATAATTAGGCTTATTTGATTTACATACCTTTTAGTCCCCCAAGATTAAGATGGATGTCATCATCACATCAACTTGGAAGCTTAGAAACCAATCAGAGAAAAATACATTGTCAAAGTTTCAAATAGACCCAAAACCTTAAGATCATTCAACATGGCTTGATCCCTTTCACTTGGAACATAGCAGACCATAATGCACACTTATTTTTGATTTTTTTTGGATCAATGAGAGTCATCCACACATCATGATATTATTCACCTAGATCAAGTTAGAAAAAGGGTACAATGTTAGAGTTCTAGGTTTTTTAGTTAAACATGAGCCATTCACATGTCATGATATTAGACACTCACTACATTATAGGTCTAAGTACAATGTACACCTTTTAAATACCCTAGATCAATGAGAGTTGTCCATATGCCATGATCTCATTAGCTTAGATTTTATTAATTGAAGGTACATTGTTAGGATTATGTTTCCTTCAAATTACCAAGATTCATCCACATGTAATCATCTTAGAAGCTCAAAACATGCCAAAATAATTTACAATATTAAAATAAATAAGACCCCCAATTATTTGAGGACCATACACATGGAACCATCATGTTCACATAGAGGCTGATGAGAAGATGTACATAATTAATAGTCAAAATATTCCCAAATTCTTGAGATCATGCCAAGTGGTAGAATATCATTAACTTACAGCTTATAAGAAGTAATATTATAAATCCAAAGACTTCTAGGTAAGTGAGATTATGAAAAATGTTGCAATCATGGGCATGGATTAAATACAAATATAAATTTTTACAGCTAGGCCAAAGATGATGCATAAGAAATAGATACATGTTTGAATGTGATGACTAAGCACACACAATGCATGAAAACCTACCACATGGAAAAATGCACCCACTAAAATTGCCTATCAAATTTAAATTAAAATGGTAAATAAAACCAAAAGTTGTGTTGCATTGAATCCATGTGAACTGAAAATTAAAATCTTGATATTTTGGCAATATATGCAAATTTCCAAATGAAATCAAGTCACCATTTCCATCAATAAAATTTGAGAAAACTATGAATTTGAGATATCCTATTACAAAAAACCCTATATTTTATTTTAAAAAATTTATGAGTACATTCGATTAACTTATGAAAACTTATATAAAGCTTTACAATATAACAATGGCTTATTCATCATGAGCATCTCAAAACCACTCCTTCCCCATACACCATCATAGTTGAACCTAAATATCTAAACATGGTACTCAAAAAGGGATCACTTGAATTTTGATTACCTCATTACTTAGCCATTTGGGATGAGATGTACTATGTAGAGCCATATTAAGCACAATATCAGCTATCTGAAGACAAGTGAATGTATATTGATGATTTGTTAATAATTAAGACCATGGGATTTCACATTATGGTATAAAAATTTGAGGTAGTGTCTTGCATAGATTTACTTTGTGATTTTTTTAGTAATGGTTCTATTAAAAGGGATTACCTAAAGTAGTATCATATATTTTTTGAGAAACATTCGATAAGTATTTAAAACTTCCAATGAGTGAAGTGACTTATGATCAATTTTTGACTAATTCTTGGGTAGATCATAATATAGTTGAGGGGAAACTCAAACAATGGATCTATAAATGATAAAGATTTAATATTTGAGGTATTATTTCCTTAGTTCTTATAGCCAAGTTCAAGCTAGGAATCTAAATAACAATGGCATTGATGAATAGGTTGTATAGTTTTCCTAGCACCACTTATGTTCATGATGAATGGGTACCCTTGTTAAATATTATTTTTACCACTATTAAAAATTTTGAAATCAATTTAGTCATCAATGTGAGGTTGAGGGTACAAATGATCTAACTTGACCAAATTCACTCTAATGGAATTGTTTATATGATGTCCTATGTAGTAGACATAGTTATGCGGATAATATAAAGGACTCATAGGATACCCTGGGAACCATCCAAGGAATACATAAATAATAGGATCTATGATAATTATTCCATTTTGTATGTTTATAATTTTAGAATTGAAATAAAAAGACTCTCAAAAGACATTTACCCAAAAGTCTACCAATCCATCTATTGGCATCAAATGCCTATGTTTTCTGAGAATATAATAAGTATAGATAAAAGAATGGATTACTAGTACTACCCTAATTTTACCATAATTAGGCTAGAGTTAAATAGAGAACCTACCTCATTATGTCCCTAATAAGGTGGTAAATTAGGAAATAACACATCAGATATATAATAGTGTGGATGAATATATCTATTGTAAACACCAAGGGTAATACCATAAAACCCCTCTAATAATTGGTCAAATTCAATACTCATAAGTAATAAACTCAATATAATTCATAAATTCATAGCCCACTATGGTTTAGAAGAATTAAAATAAAAATATTAGGACCCTAGGGGAAGATTCAGGTAATATATCAATGATCTCAGGAAAAGGGAGTTCATATTCCCTATGTCCATAAATCTTTTGAGTGTGATGAAATATTTATCAATTCTATAGATGAATTTAAGTTCCACACTCAAATTAAAAAAATATAAAATTCCAATGGTGGATGCACAAAATATTCATTATCATCCTTCGATTACTATAGAGGAGGCAAACATAATTGTAGAGGAGGTGAATAACGATACAATTTACCAATAGCCCCAGCCATAGGATCAATCATCCCCATAACAAAATCATCCTCCCTCTCCTTAATAGGAATAATATGGCTCATTGGAATAATATATCACTGAAATGGAGATGGATCCTGAAATTAAGAACAATACTATTAAGTGACTTGTGAAGCCTCAAACTATAGTTACAATGCAAATCTCTACAACAACTACATGGGTATCACCTCTTATAGGTGGTAATGTAAGAGTTGTATCTTTGACAAATTTTCATCCTTTAATACAATTCAACAAGTATGTCTTTTTTAATTTTTACATATTTATTTTATAACAAAACCATCCATAATAGCACCCCCATCACTTTCAACATCCCCACTAGTGGCACTTATAGTTTTAGTTTTTTCACCTCTATATATTGTGGCTCTTCCATCCATTCCACCTTCTACCACTTATTTTATTCCCACTTCACCTCCACCTACTTTATATGTTTCATTTGCATCCAATACTGAATCCTCCATATCTACTTAACCACCCCTTGTAACTTAATATAGGAATCCCAAAACTCTAAGGATTTCCCAAACATATGAAAGATAAATATTGAAACAACTTAAGTGAAAAATGGATTCATGTAGTGGAGAAAGAAATATTTTATTTAATATGTCATGAAACTCACTATCATCCATAGTATTTGTCCTTTTAGAGAGCATGGTATTGTAACTAATTACATAATCATTCATGGGATCAAATTAGGTCATTGTTTAAGTTTTGTTATTTTAGCATATGACATACTCTCATTAATTTTGATAAAATTTTGTGTTAAAAATGGAATGGGAGGAAATAGAACCATTATAAATCATATTCCTTAATATTACTCAAAAACAACCAAGTCATCAAATTTTCATTAGATGCATAATCAAAATTCATTAAATGAAAGGATTTGATGTGTTGTTCCATGTCACCTTCACCATCATATAGTGTTATCTTGGGTGTCAAAAATCCTGAAGATAATAGATAAGTTTAAAATTATAAGGCCAATGGATAGCGTAAAAAATCTTGAGAACTAGTTGAATGACCCAATGTAGAATAACCTTGTTCAAGTTGTGAGACCTTAGTTTCAAGATCAAGTATAATTTATAATGGGGATTGAGCAATAGGCATATCATACTATGTATCAATGCATTATGTCACATGGGTAGCCATAATTGAAGGAAAAAAAGTATATTCTATTGTGATAACCATATAAATTTTAGAAAAACCTTAATGTTTCCCTCACTATGAGTGGGCATCACATGTATATACATAGGTGTATACATAGGGATAAAATTAGTAGAATTAGTGTTATAGACATATATTGTAGACTTGGTGTCTATAAAAGGTAAATTAGTATCATTGAAGGGCTCATGTTGTTCCTTATATATGACAACCTTAAAATTATTTTTCATTTTATCTTTGGCTACATGTAACAATGCATCAAGTATGTGTGAATTAATTTTAAGATATTGAGTTAATTCTTATTGATCTACATTGACTCTATCATGAAAATATGGATAGTCATTTACTTTATTAGCATTTACATTAATTATATTTTCCATTATGACTTATTTGGAAAGGAGATAATCATAAAATAGATATAAAACCCTAATACAAAGATATAAAACCTTAATAAATAGGGATAAAACCCTAAGGGAAACATAGGGTTTTCCTTTGAAAATAATGATTGGGTTCACTAGAATATTTTAAGTTATTTTAGATTTAATGATTTAAATAATCCAAAACTTGAGACTACAAGATATGTCTTAAACTTCATAGATCTGAATAAAAAAATTATATTTAGATTGATGTTACTAATTTTTGTAATGAAAAGAGGATATGGTACATAAATCATCTTTATTTTCATATAGTCTTAGTATGTATATAGTCATCATAAACTATCTACAATGGATTTTTGATTAGTTGGTTTAAGATACTAACTATCAAAATATGATATTATACCTCTATTAGTGTACCAAAACTTAGGGCAACTAATGTTTTATGTGCAATTTTAGATGTTTAGTCCTATGCATAGATTAATATTTGTATTATTTCATATTGAAACCCTAGCTACACTTTCAACACTTTTATTAGAATATAAAAAGGATTTATAAATATGGGTTAGACAACCCCAACCAACCCCACAAATAGGTTCAACATTTTATAGATTCCAATACTCTAAATAAGTCTCAAATGACACTTAGTTCTAACATCTATTTATATGTGTGTTCAATAATGATCTAATATAATGTATGGAACATGTTTAGATTTAAACACATTATAATATATAACTTTGATCTTACCTTGGGTGTTAATACTTGCCTTGGTAATTTCTCATTTAAAGAATTCTTATATTTTTATATTTTAAGGTCATGCCTCAAGGATGTGTAGATGTATTCCTCTATGTGTAAGTGATTCTCTAAGTGATCTCTAGATGATTTTTAAATATAAATAGAATTATACATGATATATTTATATAGAATTTTTTTATAGTAATTTCCCTCCGTAACCAACACGTGAAACATGTGAGCTAACCCAAGGGAATGGTTTAAATTTTAAAAATAGACATTTGGATAGCTTGGGATGTTGTTGGAGAAGGTGTGTAATAGTAATAATTGTTACCATATGATTGTTTCCAAAACTATCTAGGATTGAGGAAACAATTATCTATATAATAGAGACACACTTATTAATATAATGGTATGGTTAGTCATAGACAAGGGAGATCTTCTATATGTATGATGAAAAATAGGGAAGTCCAAACCCATAAATATATGAAAGGATAATAGATATTGTGAACAAGATTCAAATGGGTATGCACAACACATGTATGTTAAGGATTGGTAAAAATTTACAATTTCAAGTTTCCAATTCCAAATTTATGTGTTTAAATTATCTGTGGTTGTTTAAAAATTACACAGTTCATGTTTTTATCCTTAAGCCATTATCAACCATAATGTCTTTTTGTTAAGCTTGAATTTGTATCTATGAAATTTTGTATAAATAGTTGTTCGTTGTTTTAATCTCCCTCTCTAATTTCATGGTCATAGAACATAATTAGACCCAAATCCCTACATGTGTCATTATGCACACCTATAAATCCATTTATAATATGAGAGTTATAAACTATTGGATTTTTCTTTTGATCTACCATATGAACATCATCTTGGTTTTTATTTTGAGTTGTATGATTTTTAGGAGGATTTAAAATGGCTTTCAAACACTAATTTGGTTAAGCCATTGATTCATTCAAGGTACTATTAAGACCTTCTTCATGAATTTGGTTATTATCAATCAAGTCTTGTATTTTGTTCTTTAATGTTACAAATTTATTTTTATAATGACCCTAAATTCTATAATAATTGTAATATACATTAACATCTTATTTTTTTTATAAAAATTATAGATGAGTCCCACTCTATGTTGGGATGTAAACATATCATATTGCATTAAATCAAACATTTAAGAATAATTTAAGGTCTCTCAGATAACAATGTAAACTACTTTCATTCATTTTTTTATGAAAGGAAAATCTTGTTAAATGGTTTATCTACCACATTTACTAAATTATGGGTCTCATTTTTTAGTTGAAAATTACTATCATTAGATTTAGCTTTGAATTTTGTACCTTTATATTTAGCTCCACTATAGGTAAGCAAATTAAACAAATATTTTAGCACATCTACCTCCAAGTTTTGTATATTATTAATCATCTCTAATTTCATGACAAATTTCATAGAAATATTGATATGAGTAAAAAACTAATTTGTCCTTAAAGGGTTGAAAATAATTTAAGATAATATACTTTGCATATCAATGTTAGGTAATTGGTGAATCAACATCATAAATTTTTTTTTCCAACTTAAACACATACAAAAATTACAATCAATTTCATTTTTTAAATGATAAAACCATTAAAATAATAATTAGTTAACTAGAGATAATAATCTATTGGACAAAGAATTTAAAGAGTGCACATAACCAATTAAAGGAATAGTCCTTAGGTGTTATATGGGATTTTTTTTTAATAATTTATCATAGTGTGTAAATTATAAAAATGAATCATAAAATGGTTTGATATGATGATAATGGTATCCTTTTCCATTAAAAATACTAAACTTAGGAGTATTAAAACTATTAAGCAAATGATAAGAGAGAACTCATAATCCAATAGGTTTTGTAATATAGTATTTAAACTAATCTAATGACTTATCATTTAATAAAATTGAGAAATAAATTGAAAATGTTCTTGCATATTTTACATGGCTTTAATTTTTTTTTCAAGAGTGTGGTTCCAAAATTTGGAATCAAATGGTGAGTGGCCACATAAGTAGGAATAAAGACATTGGGAACTTGAGAAACATTATAATAAAAACTAAAAGATTAAATAAAATTTGATATTAATGAGTAATTTAAGGAGAAAAAAATAATCATTACGACCAATCTAATAAGAAACTTTAGTAAACACAATAGTATAAATAATGAAAGGAGGAATAATATGAGATAAAGGCAAATTAGTTTACATAATAGGGGAATATATAGGCATAATATTAGAAGAATTAACAAAACCATTATTATTTATATTAGGTATTTATTTAGGTTTATTTTATTTATATAGGTTTAATTTTTACACACCTAATATTTCATTAATGTTATTAGTATTTTATCTAATATTTTTGGTCCATATGATAGTGCCCAAGGCTAGGTTTATGGTGGATAAAGCAACACCAACATATAATAAATGGATTGTATAATTTATAATAAAGATAAAATAGAATAATCTACCCAAACACATTCAAGGTAAGTTGAATAATAATAAGTACAATTACAACTTATATTCAATATCCATAACAGGGAAAATTATAAATATGTAAATGAGATAGTAAGGCTATGAGTTCAAGATCTTGTATTAGAAATGGAATGATTTATTACTAATTTCCTAGATTATAAAAAAGACTATGACACTACACATGTGTTTGAGTTATGGAATAAATAATATAAAAATCATTTATAATATGTGTGTGATATTTTGGTTTGATACATGAATTGATGTGTAAGCAATAGATTATATATTACAAGCTTAATTTAAAATATGGATACAATATATATATATATATATATGGTTATGTATGATTTATAATATATTAGTTATAACTAAAAATGGTTGTTATAGATATTATTCTTTTTTTCCATCTTCTCTCACCGAGTGAGGATTGGATATGAAAAATGACATCATGTAGAGAGGACCTGACATGTCACAAGTTTGGAGTGTGCCACCTAGCATGCTACATGGAAACAAATTGTTGGAAAGTAATTAGGGATGTATAAATTCCTTGTGAAAGATTATGGTAACACATGTCATATGGATTCTAATGCACAATTATGTTGATTCACTACAAAGCTACAATATAGTGTGTAGTATAATAGAGAGTTTTGATGATATGTAGTAATTCATGGAATTACAATAGGCTATGAGTACTAAAAGCAGAAGTTGGTGTGAGGGTGAATAAAATAATATAAATATGACATGAGTGAACAATATTATATAATCTAAGAGTTATATGAAATTCTTGTGCATAAATACAGAAGCTTGTGGAATTATATGAGGTAATGCATCGAGGCTGCATGGAAATTTTGGGATACCACAAAGTGTTAAGAAATATGGAGTAATTTAGAGTTATCTAGCATGTTATGATAATTTTCACAATTGTTATAAATTAACATAAATTTGTATACTTTTATTGACATACTAGAAGGGTGAGAAGTTAAAGTTAAGTAATAAAATTAAGGAGGGTTATATAGTTGTAGGAAATGGTGAAATATAAAATAAGGTTGTACATGGATTATTAACCATTTTTTGAGATTAAATGGTTCCATTTCACCTTAAGTTTAATATAAAGCATGAAAATTAAGTTACTAATGTTTAGACCACTTATCTTGATCACCATATTTTATTACGTTGACTATTCCAAACAACTAATGTGTTCCATGGTGAATACATGTATCTTTAAAATCAATTATTTGATCCTTATATATTGGATGAAATTGATAAGGATCCACTTTAGAAGTATGTTGAGTCACATTGTTCATTAAGTATTGTAAATTAAGGATTAAGGATCTCCACATTGAATAATTAGTGCATACACGAATGAAGGTATACAGAGAATGAATAAATTATCACCAACACATGGAATTTTACCTTATTTTGGATTATGTGATTTAATAAGATATAATTTTTGATCTAATTTAGATTGTACAAATTATATCAATAATACATGAATATGAATGTAAAATCCATAATATTATATTTAAAATTAAACTTTATATAAATATAAATGACCTAAGGGATTAAAATACTTAGCATGTTATTATTATGTGTGGATTTAAGTTTGATTTCAAGTGGAATAAAATGCTATAAACTATATTTTTATTCACTTAGATCAAGAACTAGGTATCTATATGCGACTGGAAAATATTGTCAGTCTTTAGACACTATCAATAAATGTTAGTGTATGTTTAGTATCAAATTTGTCAGCATGTACAATGCCTATTTTTTTAATTACATGAAACTACACCAAATTTTAATCTATCTATATGTGTGAAATCAAAGACTATATGTGTGTAAAATATACCTAAACATTTTTCCTCTTTAAAACCCTAATTCTATTTTTGACACTAGGTTTTAACTCAAAAAAATGGGATAATGGTGGGTTGAGATAATCTTAACAATTCCTCGATGAATGGATGATTGTTGGATATATATCCAATACTCCAAAGAGGGAATTCAAATCATATATATTTCTACTTTCTAGGTGTATGTGTGAAATATTTCTCCTTGAATGAATTCAACATATAATGTTGATTTCAACACATGGAAATTGAATAACATGGCTTGGCTTAAGGTGTTGAAAACTTGGCTCAGACTTGAACTTTATGGCTTATTACTAAATAAAAAATTATATGGAAGCCCATTTGAATCTGAAAATGATTTCCTATGAGTGATAAATTCATTTGAGATGAGTTATAGATATATAATAGGATTAGACCTATTGTGTATTTATATGTGACTCTTTCTGTAATTTATCATGCCACAAACATGAAAAATATATGATCTAACCCATAAAGATATTATTTTTTAAAATCCAACTAAAAACTACAAACTTTTTATTTTTGAAAAATATTAATTTTCAGAGTTAAATAATGATATTGAAATTATTTTTCATCTAAAATAAAATTGTATTCAAGTCAAACTAATTTATATGCTAAATAAATAACTATTCATAAGTATATAACTAATTTAAAATGATGTCTTAGTGAAATTTTTTCCAATGACTTGTCCCTTAGTAAGATTATGTTTGAGTAAGACTAATTAGGATCTTAGTCCTTAGGGTCATACTTTTAAATCCATCATGTTTTATTAGAATATAATTGAATAGGTGATTCAATGTCTTGTTCTTCCAAAATCTAATTATAGTAAACATTCAAAACCATAATCTAGGTTTAGATTCCATTTACACTAATTTAAATGAATACAAGTTTGAACTTGTACCAGGAATGTTCATATAATGTTATTTATGTCAAAAGTATAATTCTACTCTAAATGAAATCAATGGCATAATATTTTTTCTATTACCCAAAAAAAAATCTGATATTTAATATTATCAAAACTCATAGAAACTATTGTAATGAACATAACCCATTAATTTCATAATAGAGACCCACATTTGAAATAACAAAATGATCAAAACATCCAAAACTCCATGAAAGTTATTTTTGTTTAGTTTGGTTTTGTAGGTCCCATAATTAATAAATATGTCAATTATTATTTCATGAATTATTTCAAGTTGGACATGTGTAAACTAATAAACTTTGTTTAGAGCTTATTATTTATGCTTTACTATGTTTTATCATGATTTTGCATTAATAGATTAATTTATGCTTAGGGATTTGTAAATATTTATGATTTACTTATTATTCCTTTACACTTTCACACAAGTCATATTTTTTACTTAGCCTATTTTAATAGCTTTTTGTCACTGATTTTGTGCTCTTTACTGTAGGCTTTTACACCTTAATCACAATGCTTCTTAGGCCTTCACATCCTATTTGTAAGTTTATTCAAGTTTTTTCATATTATCCTAAGAAAATTGTGTTCATCTTGAGATTTTATGATGGCTTCCTTGCACTCAATCATATTTTTTCGAAGTTAGTCACATTTTCAAGCCTATTCTCAATTAATCAAAGGGAACATGTGATTGTCACATGCATTCACAAATTTGTGAGGCTTTGTAGCTTTTAAAAATCTATAAGTTAAATCTTCCAATCCATGTGGCATATTTTGATGGATTCATGATGTCTATAATAAAAATTAAAAAAAATATTTAAGTTCTGAAGGATGTGAGTCTTAAATAAATGCCACATGTCACCTTCTCACAATCTCACATATTCAAGACTTAGAAAAAGAAGTTCAGTGATCCCAAACACTTGTCAGGCAATAAAACAATTGTAGCTTATCAAATGTGGACATTCCACACATTTTAAACATGTCACAAATTTTTCAAAGGTATTTTTAGCTTGATTTGGCTTATTGGTGCCACATGGCATGCTATCACAAAATTTCAGCCTTCATAGTCTAATATAAGTTTGTAAAGAAAATTAATTGTTAGTATGTGAAACTATCATAGACTTCCCAATTTATAGTTGTGCATTCAATCATATATTCATGGCTTAATTAACTTAGACATTTTTAAATATTAATTAATTTTACATGTATGCGAGGTAATATCATGCTTCCACATGTCATTAATTAGTGTCATGGGTCACATTCTCGTAATATTACAATTTAAAGGAGAAGGGGAAATATGTTTCAATGTTCAAACCCATATTATAATGTGACCCAATAAATATATTCCATGTGTATTCATTTCATAGGTCTTCATAGTGTATTCCTCTGCTCTATATAATGTGAAGTAATCAAAGGGTGTCACTTGTCATCAATGCATTATTCATAAAAAGAAAGCATGATGTGTGTTAAAAGGCCAAAGATAAGATGTTCTAGTGTTAAATGATGACACATAACATGAAAATGAAGAAAATGGGACACAATGATTCATAACTATCAAATAATGTAAAACTCCTAGATAACTCGACAACTATGTCACCCCATGAGCACATAGTCAAATTTGACAGTCGTCACCTCCTGTCAAACCATTAAACCTATAACCTAACAAGATTGAGAGAAACACTTTGTTGTATATCACTCTAAAAATTACACCTATACCACAATGAAGTAAGGGTAAAGATAATTATATATTTCATATGTGATTATGAGTGGCTATACGGCATTGAATCTTTAGTTCATACTTGGATATTATTATGAGGATACTCATCATACTAGATAATGTATACTAGAACTCACCCAATGATGGGATGATTCAACATGAGAACTTTAATGAGATATTTGGGAAAATTCATATTCATATTAAATTATCAACAAATATTCTTATAAAATTATAGTAAGGCTATGACTAAACCCCAATCTAGCTAAATTTTAAGCTTCTACATAGTGGGATTGTACCCTTTCCTTTTCATTATGATATTTTTTGTCTCTTTTGTAATGGTTTTTTGGTTGAAAAAACTTTTATATCATTGTTTTGAGTGAAAATCACTCTATTTTAGATTAATTCTCATCATGTGCTCAATAAAATCACATTTTTAAATACTGTAGAAGGTCATGCAGTTTATGGGTTTGTTTTGTTGAGTTTTCTGGCTTGATGGTTGGACTACATTGTTAATCAATATATCTACCTTGCTCACTCACTAGTACATTATCAATATATCCATAGAAGGTATATTTTAATATAATTCAAAGAGATAACTTCAATTTTTTATGGAAATTCCATGGAATTTTCTTTATCTTGCTCTCTTTTTCTTCTTTCTCAATTTTACAATGGCATTGTGTTTTGATCTTTAAGCAATTACCATAGAGGTTTATGTGATTTATTTATGAGTAAATTAGATAATTTAATTTATCTATTTTTATCATATTATATAGTTTATAAGTGATCAATCTTTATTTTATTTGAATTTTTTGTTTCTACTTTGTACAACAAAATAGATCTTAATAAAATTGTTGTATTAGGATGTTCTTAAGTTATTTAGTGAAATTAATTTATATTTTAAGGAGATACTTATTACTTTCACTCATAATAATTATCCCTTAGACTCTTGCTTTGTGTTTATTCACATGTTTTTGTTTAATTATATTTGAATAATGTTGAATGTTGTGTAGTAGATATTTAAGGTGTTAAGTAAAATAATTACTTGACTAAAATATATATCTTCTTCTCTACCTTATGTTTCCCTCATTCTTTTAATTTTTTATGAGATATAGCTATTGTACTATATCATTTCTATAAATATATATTCTTAGGTTTGGTTCTAATCACTAGGTGAATCTCCCGTATGGGTTTGCAAGTTGCATGTTACTATTGCATGTAGACTATGTAGGAAATTTGAAACCTACAACTCATGTTATGGACATATCCAAATAGTCATAAAATGACAGGGTGAAAATCTATGAGGACTTAAGTGTTTCTACACACACACTAACAAATCAACATTTTTGCTAGAGTGAGGTCAACACATTAATTTATGGTTTGTGATTAGTGGTCAGTCTTGTTGTCCCTCCTTTACACTTGATATTTACTATTGTGTGTCTAACACACACATCAACATTAGAACTAGATGGAGGAAAATATTTTCATTATTTTATCTCCCTTATATGTTTTAGTTTTAGTTTTTATGAAAAATATCAAAAATACCTAAAAATAGATAAATAAAATATAAAAAAGAGATAAAATCATGGCCTTGTTTTTATCAAAAATGTAAAAAATACCTAAAAATAGATAAATATAATATAAAAAAGAGATAAAATCATGGCTTGACTTGGTGAAACAACCATTACCATTCATGGAGTTCAGTTTGAAACTCCAAAAAATACTTTAAAATACATTCCAAATTTTTAAAATGATAGAATAACTAAGAAACATATTCATTCTTTTGAAAAATTTAAGGGATTCTTAAATATTTAGCATGAGGATGTAGCCTCTATGTTATTTCCATTCACAATGTATGGCCTTGAATATGACCCATTTTTAAATTTAATGCTTGGTTCAATTTCTAGATGGAAATAATTATAAGATGCATTTATTTTATAGTTTAGACAACTAATTATTTTTTTTTGGTAAATTTATTGTTAATACTCAAAAAATAACCTAATCATCCAATCAAAGATTTCAATATCAAATTCAAGATATCTATAATAGCATCCAAATATCCATAGGATTCAAGAGGTTGTCATTATAGATGTATACATAAATGATTTAGAACCCCTCATATCCATTTTCTTAAAACTATTTGCAAGGAATACTTTAGCTATTGCATATGCAAAGGTTGTCACGTTGGATATGGAGTTGTTTACTTAGGAAATAATGAATTGTACTTCCTTTCATTCATATCTTCTAGTTGAGAAAATTAAAACATGTGTTGTAGATGAAAATGAATATGGTATCAAGGAACATGCTAAACATTAAAAATATTATGTGGATTCTAATTTTGAGAGTGATGTTGAAGAGGTTCACACAAAGGAATCATAAGTAATTGAGGAGCCATCAAGCAATAAGGATAAAATTTATGGTATGAAATTCAATAAACATGTTATTGTGGAATTAAATTTATTAAGGCATGATGTTGGCAATGAAGAAATAGAGGAAAATAACTATGTACAATAAAAAGAAACAAAATAGCATGGTACGAGTGATGGGTTTTTTTCCATGTTTAAGAAAGGATATGATATTTTAATGGGTGTATAATGTCGATTTATTTAAAAAGATCATTTTAAAAATGAAATTGATCTCAAATATGATATATAAATGAATTTTTTCAATATATTTGAGGTGAGATATGTTCCCATTTGTAATGACATAAAAGTTATTATTAAACCTATGAATGATGAAAAAATAGAAGCCAATTTGCTAGTTGAACCACCTCACAAATAATTGGTATTAATTTTCCCTTCACTTCCAAACATTGTAGAAGTGTAGGTAAGATAATTTTATGTATTTTTTTTGGCTTGACTTCAGGGTATGTTTCACTAAATCAAATGTTTTTGCATTGAACTCATGTTTGATAAGTATCATCATATGAAATATATGATCAAAGATATTTTAATATTTGGAATTTATAAATTAAATGAATTTTGGATATAATATAATGACTATTTTTCTATGCTAAAGACTGTGAATAATGAAAGCTTACTTTTGCCAAGAATTTATAAATGCTCCACGCAAATTTTTTAGGTTCACCCTCTAGGCTTTGAATGTAAAATATTTTAGTGTAGGAGTAGTGTAGGCATAAATTAATATTATATTATCTCCCTTTATTTTTTTATTTTCTTTGTTTCTTCCCTACTTTCTATTTATTTGTGTTTATTTTATTTTATTGGTTACCTTTCCCTATTTTTATCAATTTTAGATTTTTCTATGAGTAGTTTTGAGTAAAAATACAAAATATTTTCATTATCCTTAATTGAAATGTTTTGACTAGATGATTACATACATAATTTAATATCATATCACTAAATCCTTTGTACCTTTCTAAATTATTGAAAAAATAATGAATCCACTATAAAGAGTTAAAATGTTAGGTCTAATTTTATTTTAGATAACCAATACCATGGCAAAAAATTTCATATTTTTAATTTTAAATGGAATATTTTTTTAATAATAAGAATTTTAATTAATAATAGTTTTATTACTGAAGAAAGGTCAACACTACAGTTTCACACATTAAATGGTGACCTTGAGGTCTAATAAATAGCTTAAGACAAATATTTTATGGTTATAACTTTTTTGAATGGATCCCTTTACCTTAGATATACTAGTTCCAAATTCCCTTGGAGTAAAAAAAATCAAAATCATAGAAAGATATGAATATGAATATATCAATAAAATTATAAATTTTCACCTAAGAAAGGGTGATTTGGGTATCCTTCATTGCATGATTTCATGCTTGGTTGTAAATGGAACAAGGCCTAGAGTAGAGCCAAATTTATCTCTTTCAAGGCTTTATATGCTTAGCTATCAAGAGATAAATGCACAATCCTTCACTCCTATCCAAAAAAAAAAAAAAAAATGAATCATGTTTCAATAAATTATAATCATAAAAGTTAATCCTATGTTATATCAACAACCTTAAAGGTAAATTTATGTGAATCACTCTTCACACATGTTGGCATCTTGGATGTAATAAAAATTAGTATGTTATTTGGTGAAATTGATCCAAATTTCCCATTTATTTGTAATATGAAATTTTATCTCATGGTCTATTTGGTTTGTATAAGGTAAAATCATGAATTATGGGTTCCAAACACTTAACATTGTTTTCCCTACATAAGTAGCCCTTTTTGGTGACCAATATGTCTTGTTATTTTTAGAATGGGGACCCACATTTAGATTTAATTTTTTTTTTTAAACATACAAAACTCCATGAAAATAATTGGGTTTGGTTTTGTTTTTTAGGTCCTATAATTCTAAAATAAGATAACTATTATTTCATGAATTATTTCAAGTTGGACATGTGCAAATTATTCAACTTTGATGTTTGCTATGTTTTATCATGATTTTACATCATTTGGGTATTTTATGCTAAGGGATTGGAAAATATTTATGATTAAACTATTACTCATTTACACTTTCCCATGAGTCATAATTCTACTTAGCCTATTTTATTAGTGTTTTATCACTAACTTTATTCACTTATCACAATCTTTCACACCTAAAAAGTAGTACTTCACATGACTTCACACCTTATCCACAGGGTTTCACAAGTTTTTATGCATTCTTATAAGGCCTCCACATTTAACTCAAGATTCATCCATGGTTTCCTCACTCTCAAGTTCATGTCTTTATACTTATTAATATTTTTTTACATGTTCACAACCAACCATAGGGCATGTGTCATAATCACAAGCATTAAAAAATTCATAAGACTTCACAATGTTTCAAACCAATGAAATGACTCTTTCAATCCACATGGAACATTTTCAAAGCTTTTAGTGTTTACAATAAAGAATTAAAAAATATAAGTTGTGAAAGATCTGATTCTTCAAACAATGCCACACATCACCTTCTCACAATATTATATCTTTGTGACTTTGTGAAAGATTTTCACTCAGCCCAAACATTTGTAGGAATATGAAATAATCGTAAGATTATAAGTGTTGAAATCACATGCATTCATAACTATTCACAAAATATTCTAAGGAAATTTTGTCTTGACTAGGCTCATTAGTGCCACACAAGATTTTCTCACAACCTCATAGCCTTCATAGTCCAAAATATATTTATGTATAAACTCATTTGTGAGGATGTGAATATATCAGAATCTACCACTTGTAAGTGACACATTGAATCATGGCTTCACATATTAATGAACCAAGAAAATTTAAAATCAAATATTAATTCTACAAGTACATGAGTAAAACACATTCTATTACATGTTAATACTTAGTGCCATGTATCACATTCTCACAACATTGTGATTCATAGGGGAAGGTGCATAATGGTTTAATACTCAAACCCCTATGGGAATGTGACCTGATCAATAAATTATATGTGTCTTCATTTAAAATTTATTTATAGTGTAGTCCTATGATCTATGGAATGTAAATAAATCTGAGGGACACACTTGTCATCACCACATTTTTCACAAAAGAAAGGGGGGTTGTGTGTTCAAAGGCCAAAGTTAAGTTATAGTTTTACAAAATGATGCCACATAAAATTGAATAGGAATAAAATGGGACACATTTTAACCCATATGTCAAAAATGTATATATCCTACGTAAATATATATACATGTGACCCCATAATTAGATTTTAAAATTTGATGGTCGTCACCACCCGTCAAACCATCAAATCCACAAGTTAGTAAGATTTTGAGTAGACCTTTATAGTCTAGATCTCTATAAATTCCACTTTAAAAATATAAATTAATGGGAAGTTTAATTTTATAATTCCCATTTGAACATTAGTGGATCTATGGATTTAAATATTTGATTCATACTTTGGAATTATAATGAAGATGCTTAGCATGTCATCTAACATAGAGTGGGACTTACCCAATGATGGGATAATTCAGCATGAGCACTCCAAGGAGATAATGGGCCAAATTTAGAGACATAAATATTTAGAAAATAATCTTCTTTAAAAAAATTAAGGGTGTGAAATGACCCCTATTTATCCATGTTGTAAGCTTGTGCATAGTGGGATTTCTCCCTTTCCTTTATATTATGTTGTTTTTTCTCTATTTCATAATGGCTTCTACATTATAAAAACTTTGATATCATAGTTTTGATTTGATTCTTTCTCTTTTTTATATTTTTCCCATCTTTTACTCTATAAAATCACTTTTTTAAACATTACAAAAGGTCGATTAGTCAGTGGGTCTATTTTGTTGAGTTCTCTAGCTTACTAGCTAAGATACATCGCTAGTCAATATATTTTGCATTGATCACTTTCTAATCACTTGAATGATACTATAGAATGGATATTTTAATATAATTAAAAGATAAATATTTTAAATTTATTTTAAATTTTCATGGATATTTCTTTGTCTTGTTCTATTTTATCTTCTTTCTAAATTTTAGATTTAATGTTATGTGTTGTTATTTTTAATTTATTGTCATAGAGTTTGATGTCATTTATTTGTGAGTGGATTATAATTTATAATTTATAAATTTTTATCATCTTATATATTTAATATTTGATCACTTTTTCTCTAGTTTAATGTGTTGTTATTTTCTATGATGACTAGATCTTTATAAAATTATTTTATAAGGATGTGCTTAAGATATTTATTACAATTAATTTATCTTAAAAAGAGATAATTTTTATAATCACTCATAATAATTGTCCCTTGTAATATTTCTATATTTTTATTCATATTTATGTGCTCAAATATATTTTAATAATGTTGATTATTATGCGGTAGGTCTCTAAGTTTTGCATAAGAAAAATAACTACTCAGCTAAAATCTAGATCATCTTATCTTCCTTACCTTTCCCTCCATTTTTTTATTTTCTCATGAGATCTATCTATTATATTATAACATAATTTTAAATATGCATCATGGGTTTTTTTTTCTAATCACTTGGGTTAATCTCCCTTATGGCCTTTTAGGTCATAGCTACAGAGTTGAAACTTGCAACTCATGCCCTAGAGAAATCCCAACATTCCTAAAACAAGAGGGTGAAATTTAATGAGGTATATGGTGTTTCTAAAACACAAAAACATGTTGATGGATTAAAAAAAACTACCCTTTTCTATAGAAACATAAATCTATTCCAAATATATTTGATGATGTTAGTTTTGTATTTTTTTAAATCTTAATTGACTTGTGAACTTAATTAATACCTATTTTCCCACTTTTTCCTATTATAAGAACCTGTGAAGACCTATTTATATTTTAAAAAATTATATTCAAATTAAAAAGGTGTTCAGGTTAATAAAAATACCATTAAGAATCTATTTGTAAAAACCCAAATCCAAAATTCCACACATTTCCATAAGGGACATAAACATTCAATAGGGAGGTCTTTTTTCCCACACTGGATGTTTTTATCTTTATTCCTCTAATGGTTGATTTTAAAAATTAAAATATCTATTATCTTGTTTTAAATTTTTTAGGCTTCTTAGTGTATGGTTTCCCCTTTTGAATGGTAATAAAGGCACACTCAAGTCACTTATTCTTTTACTTGGAAATTTATATTCAAAGACATATTTACACTATTTCACATTTTAAAAAAGTTCCCTTTTCTTCCTATTTATGAATTTTATCACTAAAATTAGTCCTCTAAAAAGTCAAAAACTATATTTATCCAACCCAAATCAAATCATGGTAAAGTATTTAAGTCATCCCTATATGCATTCAAATAGTCAAAGGAACACAATTACACAAAGCACTCTAAGTGGAAAATTTGCATGGTCTTAATTTCCCTCCTTGGAGTAGGGGATATTTAGGAAACATTAAATCATTATGGGGGTGATTGGGTTAGAAAAACCCAATTACACTCCACCTTTTTCTATTTTTTAGAATTTCAATTACTAACCTACTAGGGTTTGAACTTTTCAAAAGTTTTTTGCAAGTTTTTTGCATGTTTCTTAAGTTCAACTATGCATATACATACCTAATTTGGACTATCTCAATTAATTGTACCCTAATTTCTCATTTTAAACAAAAATAAAGGATTGATCAAGTAGGATATTAGTGGGTGTTAATATTTTCCTCAGATTGTAAATCATGTCATTGTTCAATTTTAGTTCCACTTTTAGGCACTCGTAGATACAGTTATTGATTTCTTATTTTAGTTTACTATCAATAAAAATAATCAAAAATCATATGAAAATAACTAATTCTATCATTATTTTTCATATTTGGTATCTTTTCAATTTTTTACTTTCATTACCTATCAAAAAGTCATTTACAACATTTAGATTTATTCTTTTCAGTTTTTCTTAATTAAGGTTAATTCACCTTTTAATCCAAATTTAGATAAACCATCTAATGATTTAGTTAATAGAGAGAGTTTGAAAATATCAAGAGATAAACTGGTGTAAGTAATGTTTGTACCCAAGCTAATTTCTTTTGCATAAAATCCTAATTATTTTCAAAGGGGTAAAAATTAAACAATACCCCTTGAAATATTTAAAATTCTCTAGTTACATCAAACCCATATTGGAATTCAAACCTATAATTTATTAAGAAATTTATAATTACAATAATGCATATTTTTGTTCATCTAATAGTAATTAGTAAGTTCAGTAGCAAAGAAAAGATTATGGTCTTAATATAAGTTTATCCCATGTTGTGAAATTCATGAACTAGATAGCTACCTCATGATTATTTGATTCAAACCACTTCAATCTATATTTTTTTATAAAACTTGTACAATATGCATAACCATCTTAAAACCAAAACGTAATTGTACAACCTTTAATAATATATCATAACATTATTAATGAGGAGACACTAAGATTTGTAAATATGATTCTTAAGTTTCAATAAATATAATAAATTGAATAAAATTTGAAGGTTCCTTCATTTAGAATTAAAAATCATATAAAAAAAGGTAGTAACCTTATTGTAAAATTTTCTATTAAATATATATCATAGGGTTAAAAATTACTAGACCAAAATTACTTAACATAGAGTCAGTTCAAGACATAGCTTCATCATTCACTAATCATAATATTATTTCCATAATAGATCAACAAAACCACATAATTGTGCCATAAAAATTGAAGGAAAAATAACTCGCTATAATTTTATTTTCCTTATACAAGGATCATGAAGCCTTTAATGACTATAAACTCTCTAATAATTATACAAAATCAACAATGTTTAATAAGGCTAAACTATGGCCATGGTATTCTAGTGAATCAATCACATCACACATAAATAAATAAATATTAGCTATGAATAAAATGTATTAACTTTATAATTTTAACCACAATAACTAAATTAATTACTATTATAACATTTTAATATTATATATATTTATGTTATACCAAGATATTCAAATGATGTGCAATTCATAAAAGGCACCTCATACAAATAGTCTAACTACAATGGTTGACAATACATAACCTTTGGAGAAATAAAACATACTTATTTTTAAATGAAGATTCAAATGAATTAATAACATATAGTGGAAATAATTACTCATCTCTATCATTTTCATCATGAATTTATGTCTATCTAAAATTCAATATACTACTTTATAACATTGACACAATATATTATAATAATGAGCTACAACTTAATTTATTGTAAGGAAAAAAAGTTCACATAGTTTCTGTAATCACCTAAAGGTGACATTTGAGTATTAAGAGTGATACTTGATACCACTTATCCCTAAATTATCCCTATACCTATACTAGATCCTATTATCAAACTTACCTAGCCTTATTACAGGCCAAAGGCATCCCTATTCATCCCTAAAGTAGACACAAACCTTCATTCTTGCATCTTGGCCCTTCGTGCCTAGTGTTATACCACTTAGACATTAGTGTCATAATAGGGATGGTATTTCCACATGGCACTATTGTCCTAATAATGGATCTATTTTTATTTCCCTCCTTAATCCACAAATGGATATCTTTTCAAATCTTAGACCTCCTAAGGTCAGCCTAGAACACTTTTAACACCCTCAAAAGCACTAAAACAATATAAATAAATGACCTTTATCCCTTTACCCCACTAGATGGAAATTAAATGCAAATTACATATCCAAACTTAGAACAAGTTGTGCACAATTTAGGTTATCAATCCCTATTATTCCTTACTTTGGCAGACTACCATCTACAACATTTATAAGTTTAGATTACTCAGATTTTCAATCTCAAGTACATAAAAAACACTCAAGTCAACTATAATACTAGATTCACTTGCACTTGCACCATCACTTAGGTAGGGATAACTATATTGATTTTTATCCCTCTTTAGAGGATTGGTATGTAGGCAACATTCTTCACATTAGGGTATTGAGGATGTCTAGCTTACCTAACTAGCAAACACACTTTTTAGTTTTATATCAATTATATGTCCTGTAATATAGAGAATTAGGGTTTACTCATAAAATTAGTAAAAATAGGCCATTTATAGGGTTTCAATATTCATGAATGCAAGATCAAACCTTACATATCTAGACACATGTGTACTCAAAATCTTGGGATAGTCCTACATAGAGGACACTACCACCAAAATAAGGGCACTAACACCACATGGAAATACAGTCTATTTACGGTGATACTTTTTAGGAGGGGTTTTTACACCTAGTTCTTATTTACAACACTCAAACCAATCTTTGCCTTAGTTTTTAGCCTCCAAATCATCCATCTCAGTCATTTTCTTGCTAAGTTATTATTTACATTATTTATTATTATTTTTAGAAAGGTTAAATTAAGTCAATTCTAGAATAGATCATTGGATATATTTATTTCATATTTATACCCTAATTTACTGTAATCTAATATTTAACATCATAGGATTTACATTCATTTAAGTCCTAAAAGGTTAAATCATTTAGTGAACCTGACTTACTTTTAATATTGCATGAACCCTAACTCTAGATAACCCTAGGGTTTATGTTTTTAACCTTCTAAGACCCACCCTTGGATTTTAGATCCATATATCTTATGATTTTTTTATATAATAATGATAATCATGATAGAATAAGTTTATCACTTTTTGTTTCAAAGTTTAATACTTTCATTTACATGTTTGTTTCATCTAATTCAAAATAAGCTCAGAAAAACACATGTATAGCTGATTCTTTATATTAATTACAATTTATGTTATATTTAATTCTATCTCTATCATGTTATTTTTATCTTACATAGAATTCAATTAAAATATAAACCCCTACATACATATAAGTCTATTGCATAAGTTAAAAACTATGTTTCAAGTTTCAATGTCATGTCTTATATACAACTTAGAATCTTCTTCTCCTCCTCATATCCATGAGGATGATAGCTAATTTCCCTCTACCAAGATATATTATATCAATCCTCCATGAGATGAAACAACCTATACTATTGCTACTAATTCCCATACTCAACCTATCTACACCTCTCCCCTATTGGATGTGTTCCTACATGTTCAATTACAAGTAACTAGGGTTTACACTTGTGAGAATTTTAGGGATCAAATTATTAATATGACCAAGATAATATAATTATTATATAATCACAATCAATTATTAAGTGAAAATGTCACATTATTTTCAAATCACATTACATGTACATAATCTTCAAAGTATGCTAGTGTAAACCATGTATATATATCGACACATAGAAAAGTTATGCCTAACACTCTTTCATATCCGAATCATAAATTACAACATAATGCATCTATTATGAGTGGTTAAAAAATATTACAAGGGTAAAATAAGAGTTCAAGTGAGATATTAAGGGAAATGATTAAATCTAAGTTGATCAACCTACCTCCTCTACACCTAGTAAGGAGATCCAAATATTATTGTGCATATCATAGAATACATAGACACCATGTTGATTTATGTTTAGCATTAAAAAGTAAAATAAAATAGATTATAAATATGATTGATATAGTCACACAACATCCAAAAAACATATAATGTCACATTTATAAATTTAAAAAGTGTCAACTTTAGAAATAGTATGAAAATGGTTACCAAAGCATAACTCAGAACAACAAAAGATTCATAAATCATAATCAGAGAAAGAAATAGTAAAACAAGAACATGTAAAGAAAGTAAAATATGCAAATATACCTATCTAAAATGAGGCTCAACTTTCAAATCAGTATGGGTTTGGTCAAAAATATATACAACATTTTGATTATCATGGTCAAGGTTTGGGTAAGTAGGCCCAAGGCATCACTACTATTCCAACAGTTGATAATGTTGGTCAACAAGGTTTGGTATTTATTGAACATCCTATGGAAACTCATTTTTAGATACAATTTATCAAGTCAAAATAGATACACAAGAAGTTTTATATAAATATTAAGAACTTAAGTTGCAAAGTCAAAATCATGTTAAGCCAACATAAATTCTCAAAAAAGGATTTCTAGAAAAAGAGCCTTCAAATCACCATATGCTTACAATAAGAATATTTTCAAAGGGAAAAATAATAATTACTATCACAAAGAACAATTTATAAAGGTCACCATAATATAAGGCAATTCCCCATTCTCATCCAGATACAATAGAAGTCAACACTATCATTCTAGGTTATTATAACTATTATGATAGAAACGATGAATAATATTTAGATTCATAATGAAAAACCATTCAAATAAAACATAACAATCACACTAAATGAGATATTACCATCCCTTATTTTTACATTGGCCATAATGATAGTGAGTCTCCCATGAGACTCATCCGTTAGTATTGTTCCTCCCTTCTTGTATATACTTTCCTTATTTCTTACTCCTTGTATATAGTTTCATTTCCATGTTGTTTATACATAGAATATATCTAGAAAATATAAAAATAATATAATATGTCAAAAACACAAAAACATTCAAATTTTTACTCAAAAAATATAAAATTATAGATTATATGCATTTCCATGGTTACACTTCTTATATTTTCTAGACACTACATATGTTAGCTATCTTAGTATAGTCAACTTTATCATACATACATGCTTCACTTTTTCTTGTTGAGTGATTTCAGATTGCTTTAGCACTCATGTCCACTAAATAGATCTAAAATTAACACTATCTACCCAATGGGGGCATACACATAGATATGTAGGTTCTTCATTGAACACATTCACCCATTTGGGGGCATCCTATACACAGTTTCACTTACCAGGTTACATCTTTATAAACTATACATCATAAATTTAAAAGTGTTATATCTTGATATTGATCATGTTATACCTTCTCATATTTTTTTACTGGCTACTACTACCTTAGACTCAGCCTATGTACATCTTAGTTCTTACATAGATTTATATTACATGTTCATACATACTTTTATTTCTAGCTTTCCTAGTTTATAGTTGATTGTATCTTTATGATTATTATATTCAAGGGCATTTGAATAGACCATTTTTATTCAGCTATATGCCACTTTTTTCATAATATGTATGGTTTTAACAGGTCCCCATGTCCTTTTATGTGCTTTCTTAATTATGTATGATAAAATTTGAACATGTCCTTCTATGTGGCTCTAATCCAACTAGGCTTTTGTTTATGTATGTGGACATTTGAACATGTCCTTATATGCCCATGTCCCTTGTATTGTATCCCCTTAGCCTACTTTTGGGTGCCTCATGTGTGTTTTATGTATACTTTCTTTTATACATCATGGCCATGACACTTATGTATTACTTGTTACACACTCCAATTTTAGATGCCAAGAGGGCCCTCATTCATTGACCCTTCTTACCTAGGTGTTGTGATGGACATCATGCCCCATAACCTAGATATATTCTTAGTTATTACTCATATTTTCTATTACATATGTTTTTTATCTATCTTGACATCCTAGTGAATGATAGACATAACATATATCACACATTATAAACTTATAATTCGATTATATTACATTTTGATGTTATGTATGTACATTATATTGGATTATTATGCATATATCATGTATGCTCTAACTAACTCACATCTTGTAGAGCCTTTTATTTTGCATAGTTATTGCATAGGTTCAACAACTTCCCTTAAAAGAGGGGGAATTCATAGGGGTTTACCATAAAAATTCAAGATCCCATAGTGCATTCATAGTACATTTTTAGTAAATAGTGACACAAAGATCAGTACAGTTGCACAAAAATGAGAGAAGGTGGGCATTAGCACCCAAATTTGGATAATAGAAACACATGGGTCTACTATCCAAGATATGGCACTATTTTCAAATATCCTCAACTTGAGAAAAATATTGATTTGCCAAAAAAGTATAGTGGGTATAGTCCAAGTTTGCATAGGTTCAGTTATAGATTTACTAGCTTTTCTTAGATTCATACCCATTTAGCTTAGATTCATACTAGTTATCTCAGATTGGGGCATCATGTGTGGCATGACTATTCTTATTTATAGTTTAGATACTCAAATATGGATTATTACAACTCTATCCATAATTTGTATGTTCAAATATCATATTTGGGAGCATGTGTGTGGCAAGTTGTTTCCATATATTCACTTACACATCAGTTGATCAAATGGAATGATAAATTCCATGTCATTATATATGTTATATACATTATACATCATATTGTATGTTAAACACCATTTTCATGCCTTACTCTATATATAATGGTTGGCATTCCTGAGTGGCCTAGATTTGCTTAATATACCTAAATGACCACAAAGTTGACATTTCTATTTATAAATTTCTAATTACATCATGTAGTCTCATTTTTAGATGTATCCACTACACATGTGTAGGAAATTATGAAGTCATAGTCTACTTGAGTTATTTATCCACCTACATGACAGGGTTGGATACACCATTAGTCTAATCCAATCTATTCAAAGGCAATGATCCACCAAGTAGGGGTGGGGAATGATGGATTTAAAACTAGATTGAATTATTGAGCCACCCACACATGAGTATTGAATAAAATATCATCACAGACCAATCTATTCATTGATTGATCACTATATCCATGCATAAACATAGGTTATCACTAAATTTTATTCATTGGTTCACATACCTAGTGAGGTTTATTTTTTCCTTTCCTCTCTCTCTTATCTCTTTACTTAGTTTTACTTAGTTTAACTTTTTTACTTAGTCTTATCTTTACTTTTTATATCTCTTAAGTAAGGACTAATTCATGAATGTTTCACTTTCAAGACACACAATGGAGCATACTTCACATACTCATATCTTCACTCATAAAATTCACTTATTTAGTAAGTCTAAGTATGCTTCTTTTTCCTTTATCCTAGTCATTTCTCTTTCTTGAATTTATAGAATAAAAGGGTGGGGGTAAATTTAATCACCTAAAAGTGACATTTGAGTGATAATAATTCTACATGAGACCACCTATCCCTATATTAGCCCTAGACATATCCTAGAGCCTATTATCACACTTATCTAGGCTTAGTATGGGCCATAGGCATCGCTAGTCATCCCTAAAAGTAGTCCCAAACCTTCATTTTTGCGTCTTGGCCCTTCATGCCTAGTTTTATACCACTTGGACACTAGTTCCATAATAGGGATAATAGCACCACATATTTCTAGTGCCTCATTAATGACACTATTTTCTTTTCCCTTCTTTTTTTCATAAATGGATACTTTTTAAATCTTGTACCTCCTAAGGTCAGCCTAAACCACTTTTAGCACATGCATAGCACTAGAATAATATAAATACATGATTTTTATCCCTCTACCTCACTAGATGGAATTAGATTCAAATTAAATATGAAAACTCAAAATAAGTTATGTAAAATTATGGTTATTAATCCCTATTCTACCCTACTTATACATACTACCATATACAACATTCCTAAGCTCAAATTACTCAAATTTCTAGTCTTAAGTACATTCAAAGCACTCAAGTCAATTATTATACTATATTCAATTTCACTTGCACCAACACTTATATGGGGATAGCTACATTGATATTTATCCCTCTTTAGAGTATTTTTATGTAGGCAACTCTCTTCATAATGGGCTATTGAGGATGTCTAGCCTGCCCCACTAACAGATACACTTTTTATCTTGTACCAATAGAATGCCCCAATAATATTAAGGATGAGGTTTTTTTGAAATAATTTATAAAAATGGTACATTTTGAGGGTTTTAGTATTCATGCACATAGGAATAAAATTTACAAATCTAGACACAAGTGTACTGAGAAGCTCAAGACAGTCCTGCACATAAGATACTACTATCAAAATAATGAGACTAGTGCCACATGGAATTATTATTCAATTAAGGAGCTACTATCTAGGAGGTATTTTGACACTTATATCATATTTTTGACACTCAAACTAGTCTCTACCTCATTTTTAGCCTCCAAATCATCCATCTCAATCATTTTGTAGCTAAGTTCTTATTTACATTGTTTATTGTTATTTTTAGAAATTTCAAATTAATTCAATCCTATAATAGATCAATGGTTGTATTTATTTCATATTTTTACCCTAATTTGTTATACTCATATCTTTAATAACAAAGGATTTACTTTCATCAATTCCTAAAAGGTTAAAACAATTTCATATAATGTAGTCAACTAAATATGAAAACATGTGTCAGTAAAGAACTATTATAAAGTACCATTGTTATAATTATTATTACTAAAATAATGAAAACAAAAGTACCACTCAACATACATTTTATCTCATGTATTTAAAATAGGTACTATTTACATAATATTTTTCATAACATCATAGTTATAAAGGTATTTTACAATCCTTATATAAAAATCATTTTATACAAAACAATAATCAAAGCCACCAAGTACAAAAGCATACTAATATGTAATAATCAATATATCTTTAATAATATGACCAAAAATGAAAACATTCACAATATATAATTTTTAAACTCCACCAAGAATGATCAAGTTAATTCTAACTATTGGTGGGTTTAATAAAGGTCCTACCCACCCTAACCATCATCTTAGGTGTAGGAAGCCACTTAGAGCATAAAATAAGTACCATAATTTGAAAAGAGAGATTATTTTGATTATTCTATTAAAATAAACTTATGTGTGCCTTTATACTATTAATTATCAGTATTCCCAATGGATTTCTTACCTCACAGTTAGGGATTTATATAATCATTATAATGGATGTACACAACCACTCTTTCATTTCATTATTAAACATTATCAAAATAATTTAAAATTTTACTTAGTAGTATTAACATTGTTAGTAGGGCTTACTAGTCTAGGAATTATCTTATACTTTCCTAAATCATTTAATATTCCTTAATAATGGCATATTTTAAAGCTTTATTACCTTCTCATATTTATTACTACTCTTATTTAAGCCACTCAGGTATTTAATGATGACTTTTAATGTTACTACAACTGATATAGTGATTACTAGGGATAACCACTAACACATGAAACCTTTCAATCAAACACATACATTTTTTTGTCTAAAATAACTTTATATTATTATTTTTATTTATTAAAAAAAATTACTTTTCATAAATGGGACATCTTTCTACAAACCTAAAAAAGTATTCCATTACAAGGTTCAACCCAATATAAACATGCATTCAAATAATACATACTTTTCCATTTCAAATAACCTTTTGAATTCCTTCTCAAAAAAATAATATGAATGTAATAACCTAAAACTATTAAAAATAATTTATTTCACCTTAATGATTAAACTATAAAAAAATAAATGGCCTACCTTAGATAAGGTAAAGATAATGAACCATGGCTCAACTTCCCAATCCATTCTCCTTGTATTCCTTTCATGCACTTTAAAAATGTTATATTATCCTTGAATACTCTACATCTCCCTCAACTTAGTACTATCCATTTTATATGTGACTAGGGTTTGTATAAACTTAAAATATATTAAATTATACTCTACATCTCCCTCAATCTAGTACTATACATGTTATTGTGACTACGGTTTCTATAACCCTAAAATATAGTAAATGTTTCTCCTTGTGAGAGATAAGAACTTTATGCACTTAATCATTATGGTTTCCCATGAAAATGGTTACAATTGAACCATCCTCAATATATGGAAATATTAGTTTAAAAAACCTATCATGTTTGTTGAGGCTTAAATATTCCAAATTTAGAGTCAAGTAATCCTCCATAAACCTATCAACCTATCGACATTGTTATCCCATGATGGCCTATAGATTTCCTATGAGATTAGTTGATCACACAAATGACTACCATGATAAAAAAGTTAGGGTTTTCAACAAAAAAATATGATTAATTATTTACTCTCAAATACCCTCATGCCCATATATATGTTTTTCCACTTGGTGGCTTTAACAAATTTTATGATTTTATTCTTACCTTTTTCCCACATTTTTTGGGTTTATTAAAGTTATAAAACCTTATAATAAATTTCAACTTGCTTGGAATTTGAACATGATACTACCTATTTTTAATTTTAAAAAAACCCAAATATGTAACTTATACATGTAAACCCTTACCAAGATACTGAATTGATGCAATTATCAGAAGAAATTTACTTGTAGCATATAAGAGAATAATCTTTATGAAGGGCTAAAAATTAATATTAGTGTAATTTGAGATTATCTCTAAAATATAGATTGAAAATAAAACTATTTAAATTTTAATAGTGTCAAATGGGAGAGTTATGATCACAAAAATATAAGTCCAAAGCAAAAACTTTCATGTCTTGGAATTTAACTAGAATGAATTACTAAATATAAAACTTAGTTTAAATAAGACAATGAATTTATATTGATATTATTTCCTTATTTATATTTTTATTTTAATTTATATCTAGTTATTCCATCCTTACACTGTACCATAATTAATCCGTGTATCCTTTCACAACCAAGCCTAGTTTCAATGGTCAATCCTAGCACCTACAAAAAAAAAAAAAAAACTTAGCAATGCCTACTAGGAAAAATGATAATCACATAATAATCAAATGATTTAATCAAATGTTTCAATAAATTAAGAAAATTAAGTATATTATAACATCATAATAATATCACAACATAATTACTATGCAATTTTAATTAGAAACATAAAACATATAATTGTGATAGAGTCCATAAAAAATAAATGAATCAAAAATACTATGTGTTTCTATAAAACAATCATATGTATCATAACCTAGTCCAAAATAATAAATTAAATATTACCACTAATTATTCTTATGAATGTTTTGGTGTCGTTAGGTACTTATTACATGGATAAATTTAAATTCGTAAAACATTAGGATATAACATAATTCCTCCCTTAAAAAGGCAACATCTTGGTGCCTTTAATCAAAAAAGTTAGGGGAAATTGCTGTAAAAAAATATTTTTTGTTTTCCCAAGTGGCATTTCTTCTCCTCTATCAGTCTCATTAGACCAATAGTTACTAAATCTATTTACTATATATCATGATTCTACAATGATTTATGATTTATATTGGTTCCATCTTTCAATTTTCCCCACCCTCTACCATTAAATTTTACAAATTTTAACCATGAATGTGATCATGTATATATTTTATAAGTAAAGACAGATGGAAAAATCAGGAATTTTGGAGAGAGAGAGAGAGGGTTGTAAATCCAATCTATAAGAAACATAGTTGATTTTTTTTTAGATATAAAAAGGTACCACAAACCAATTTTTATGTCTTTATGGACTTAAATGAACTTTGTATGATATTACCCTTAAGAACACGTTATCACCAACATGGAATTCTCTAGGTGATATTTATTAATTTTCATAAATCTTTTTCCTATCTAAAATTTCTTTAATCTTTTGCCTAATAAGTATCATTTAAGTGTCATATTCATGATGTAGCTCAGGATCTATAGTGACTCTACTTTATAAAAATTCTCATCCAATGTGATTCTTACTTTTTATTCCATATATATTCAAATGGTGACATCTTAAGATACATACAATATTTATTATTATATAAAAATTTAGCCAAATATAAATAATTTTCTCATTTTTATTTTTGATCCATGACATACATCTAGATCATATATTTTAACACTTAATTATCTCTCTATTTGACCATCTATTTTAGGATGATACAAGTATATAAAATTTAAACTCCTTCTAAAATTTGACATCAAGTTTTCCCAAAACCATAATGTGAAAATGTGTCCCTATCAAATATATTCTATTTATGTATCCCACAAACATGAACTACTTATATTAAAAACCTTGATACTATGATAAAAACATCATATATAAGATTCCATGGAATTAAATGGAGAACCTTTTGTCAACAAACACTAGAATAGTCTCATGATTATTATTATATTTGGTCAATCTAGTGATAAAATCCATATTTATGATAGTCCACTTATCCATAGGAATATCATGAGCATAAAGTTGTACCTTGGGATGGAAAGATTCAAATTTCACATGCTAACATTCCAAACATTTGGATAAAAATGAGTCACACTTTTATTATTCCCTAGGAAAAAATAGAATAGTTTTAGCTCATGGTTCATCTTCATGACACTAGAAGGAGAAAATGAGGAGCTAAATGGACTTTGTGAATAAAATTGTCTATAAAAACACCCATTATGGTAAAAATTCTAGCCTTTGAACCTAAAAAGACCACCTGAATGGCTAGAATATTCATCATACCTTCTCTCTACATAAACTTTATCGAGTTCCAAATTGATTTCTTTATATAATTTATCATTCTTTTATTGTAAAAAATATTATTTATCAATTTAGATCTAAGAAAATAAATGGTATCAAGGTAGGCTCTCTTGATAATAGAATTAGCTACCTGATTCTTTTCCCCTTAATACACTTGATATCCATTTCATAATAACTAATTATCTAACCACATTTATTTTTAGGAATTCAATTTGTCCTTGTTATACATGTGTTCAATGATCTTGTGATCATTTAATAAATTAAATTGTTTATGTAGTATAAATTCCTCCATTTTTAAGATCATGGACTATAAAAAGTAGTTCCATATCATGAGAAGGATAATTAGCTTCACTGGGCTTCAATTTTCTTGACTCATAAGATTCAAATCTTTCATTATGAGTCAATAGTCCTCTATGTCCTTATAATGAAGTATATTTACATAATTTAAAAGACCCATTGGGATCAAGAACTTTAAGAATCAATGCCAAAGTAAGGATCTCTTTATGTCTTTCAAAATATTCTTCACGTGTAGGTGTCCATTCAAATTTAATACCTTTGGATTGAATATATCAAATAGGATATTCTATTTTTAAAAAAATCCTTTATAAATATTTTATAGTATCTAGGAAGACCCATAAAACTTTTCACCTCATGTACACTTTTTGTTTTGGGTCATTCTTTGATATAGTTTATATTTTCTAGATCAGCTGAAATTCCTTCCTTGGAGATGATATGACATAAGTAGTGTATCACTTTTTTATATAAGGAAAACTTGGAGAGGTTGGAAAAAACTTTTGTTGTCATAATATTTTTAGTGTTAGCCTTAGGTGATATTTGTGTGCTTTCCTATTTTTAAAATATATTAAGATATTATCTAAGAAATATCATAAAAATTGATCTAAATAGTCTCAAAGAAGTTGTTCATTAGGTTCATGAATGTTTCAAGTGCATTGGTGAGGCCAAAAGGCATCACTATGAACTCATAATGACCATATCAAGTTCACATAGTTATTTTATGGATATATTACTCTTTGATGCATAGTTGGTGATAGCTAGATTGTAATTATAATTTGGAAAACAATGTTTCTCCCTTCATTTAGTCTAACAAATTGTCAATCCTAAGAAGAGGATCATGATTGATTATAGATGAATTATTAAACATGCAGTATTATATGCATAACCAAAGAGTTCCATCCTTATTATTTATAAAAACTATTGGTGCTCCCCAACATCAAACAATATTTATAGTAAAAGACTTTTTCCATAAGTTATTTAAGGATCACCTTGAGCTCTTATAAATAAAAAATGTTCATCTAATATATATCCTTTGAGGTAGGTGCAGATCTTGACAACAAGTCTATAGAGGATTTAAATTATTTAGCTGATGGTAAACCATGCTTTCATATGTAAAAATGGCCTTGAGTTCTTGTATCAAGGGATAATCTCTTAAATTTGGTTGTCTTGTTTATATTTTTTCTAATTTCATGACATAAAATGCATCCATTCCTCAATGTTTTTGATATTTTTAATATTTATAACATTCCAGGGGGTCTAGTATTCTTAATACCATGGATGATTACTAGGTTACCCTTATCATCTGAGACTTGGACCCTTTTTCAAAAAAATATAGGATAGTTTGATGGTTATGTAGCAAAACCATTCCTAAAATAACATCAAATGATTTAAATGGTCCCAAATGTAGTTTTATTCTAGTCTTGAAGAGTCCCAATTCTACTTATTATAAGTGTTTAGTCATAGAGTATTTATTTCTCATGCCAAATTTGAATTTCTATATCTCTCTCATTTTTGTAAGTTTAAATTTGTAATTAGAAGAAAACCTTAGAGAAATGAAATTATTAGAAGATCAAAATTCAATAAAAATTCTAAATTTATTTCTATAGATGATAACTTTAGTCTCTATGAGAGTGTCTTGAAGCACATATTGACATTTTTCCACAAATGTGTATATCCTATGGTTATTTCCTTGATTATCAAACTATTGTAAGAAATATTTTTTTTATAATGGGATCCTCAACATATAAAACATCCTTTGGATATCCCTTATTATGGAAATGGAATTGTGTTGGCTCTTAAACTAGTGTAAATTTTGAAAAGTAGGAGTACTTTACTAAAAACTCTGAGGCTTTTGGCTTATTTTTGAATTACCTTGGTATATACTAAGATTATTTCTAAATTTTCCATTATTTTTATTAAAATTGTGTCTCTTAAATAATTTTTTGGATGGATGAATATTAATCCTATTATGATTTTGGGATTTGTTATTCATCTCTTATTGATACCTAAACCAAGATTTTCTCCTTTTCTTCTAATATATAATTCAACTCAATAATGGTAGTTAGGGTTTTTTGTTTGGTAATATTAACATCATGCATAATGGAATTTATAATCCCATATTTAACTTACTAAACTTATTTTATTCATTACTTATTTAGTTAACATATGTGTGTAGATCTAGAAACTTTATCTCATATTTTGTTGTTGAGAGGTTATTTGGTTATAGCTTCTAAAGTTCAGCCTTTTTCCATTCACTATGGTTGGTTAAGATATACCTATTCTTAAATTTATTATAAAATTCATCCCATGAGAGTGTTTCCTTATCATACCCTTTTATTTATTTAAGGGTAACCCACCATAACATAACATCACTCTTGGGATTATTTGTGTCTATGTGGGCTTGCATACTATAGTTGATATCATGTAGCCCAAAGTATTATTTTAAGATAAACAACCTAGATTCTACAGAGTCTTATATTTATAAATCTTTTCATTTAAATCAAGATCATAGTACCTTATTAAGTTCTCAAATGAAATAATTCATTCCTTAATCCATCAAACATATTTATTCCTCGTGTTCTAATTCTTCTTGTTGATTTACTATAGGTTGGTGTTTTTTATTCCCTAGTAGGTTAGTCTTACATTTTTCATACTATTAAACCTAATTTTGGAGAGTTCCTAAAACTCCCTAAATATATTGAAGTAACTCAACATTCTCAGCTATTGGGGCATGGTTTCTTTTATTATTCCATTGTTGATTTAGATTAAGGTTTTGATATTGGTTTCTTCCCCTTATTTGATCTCTATCCCTTCTTCCATCTAGTTTTATTGCATTAATGTATTGATTAGAGTTGGAAACATTACCATTTCATGTTCAAATAGTTTCCTAGTGGAAATAGACAAAGGAAATTTTTAGTTATTTTGTATTCCTAAGTTTACTTAAGTTATATCTAAAATTCCAATTAATGTGGCTTCAACACCAAATGTAGAAACTAATTAAAACTAACCCAACCCCTTTTTATTTTTATTTTAAAGTTAAACATAGTTTTTAAATTAATTTTAGATATAAAATTCAAATGTAGTCAAGTCACATAATTTTACGTCCAAAATAAATCTCTCTTTGGAAGTAGATAGTCAATCTCTAATAATATGCTTAAAATAATGTTTCCCAGATACCATTTCCTTAGTAGGATTATGCTTGAGTAGGACTACTTAGGAACTTAACCTTTAATGTTCTACTTTCCAAGCCATGATTCATTTTTTAAAAATAATTAAACATGTATTTTAGTGTCTTACTTTTCCAAAATATAATTATATTAGGTAGTACAAACCAAACTCTAGGCTTAGAGTCCATTCACACAAATTAAAATGAATACATGATTCTAAGAACATGTTTTGAGATAGTTCATAAATGGGAAATTTTTATCAAAAGTATAATTATACTCTTAATGTAATCAAGGTCATATAGTTTATTATATTACCCTAGAAAACCTTATTTTTTTTATTTTTTTGAATATTGAAGCTCATAAAAACTAGTTATGTTCACAAGTTAATAGAGATAGTTTTAAAATATCAACAAACCAAATGATGTAGGTAATGGTTAGATCCAAACTACATTTTTACATAAAACTCAAAATATTTTTTAAGGGTTTGAACTCAAAAAATGACCCTTGAAACATAGAAAATTCTCAAGTTACTTCCCATAAAAATAATTAAGCCCTATACTTCTCTATTAATTCTAAAATTAAAATAATACATATTTTGGTTCATCTGATAGTGTTAGTTCACTTGAAAATAAAAGATGATGGTCATACTTTGATTTTAGCCTATTCTATTTACAAAATTCATGAACCAGACAACTACTTCATGGTTATTTGAGTCAAATCATTTCTATCTAGATTTTGTAAATAACCTATTAAATAGGCATATATGTCTGAAACCTAGAATAAAATTTTAAAGCCTTTCATTAGAGATCATAACTTTCTTAATGAGGATTGCACACACTAATTTTAATAAATATGATATTTAAGTCTCATTAAATAGAATAGACTGGACATAATTTGAATGATCCTTCATTTAAAATTAAAAATCATATATAAAATGGTATTAACCTTATTTTCAAATGATGTATTAATTATAATTGAGTAATATTAAGGCCTGTGTTCTTGATTTTTTGGAGGGATGGTAGGCCTATTCTTGTTTAATCTTATTCTATGTGTTTTTACTTAGTCTTGTTGTGTTCTTTGTTATATTTAGGATGGTTCTATGTATGTTTTTGTATGCTTCCTGGTGGAAATTTAGTTTTGGGATGGTCATCATTTGTGTTCTTTATTTGTTTTTGTCTATTTTTTTAGGTTTATGGATCCTTTAAAACCATTTTTTTACCTATATCCAAAAAAAATTAAGGAATATTGATCTATCATATCTTAGGTTTACAAATTACTAGATTGAAATTATTTAATTTAAAGTTGGTTCAAAAAATAGTTTCCTCATTTGCTAATCATAATACTATTTTTACAGTAATACAAGAAATCACACAACTACTCCATAACTATCTAAAGAAAAATAAATTGTTATACTTTTATTGTCCTTATATAATGTTCATTAAGTCCTTAATAACTATCATTTTTCTAGTAATTATACAAATTTAACAATGTTATATAAGGTTATGTTATGCCCATGATAATATAATAAATTAAGCACAATCTATATAAATCAAAATTAACTAAGAAGATAATGTATTAAAAAATCATTTGATAGGGTAAAATCCAATTTTTAAGGGACTCGAAACCATCAAAGTGAAGTACAATAGATTAAATAGGCCAAAAATAGGCCTTAGAAGCCAAGAGATAAGGGACTATAGAATCAAACCAAGAACAAAAAATATGAAACTTGAACCAAAGAGTAACTAGAAAATAGAGCTCAAAGGGTGACCCCCCTTCACCATGTCTTCATGAGGGGAAATACACAATAGTAATAACTCCTAAGAGATAGGTCTTCCACCATTAAGGACATCCACACAAACATCATACGATAGAGTAATAGTAATAGGGTTTATCTTTCCTCTAAGGATTGCAACTTAGTAGAGCTCAACAAGAAGCAAAGAATAGGTCATTTTTAAACTTGGCACAAGGTGGCCAAGGTCCCCAATCTAAAATGTAAAATGGTAAAAGACCCCCATGGGGATATAAATTATAAAAGAGACATCCAAATGAAGTCTATAAACATCAAAGGTGAGAGTGTGATCATAACAGGTTCCCAAAAATCTCACACCTAGAAAGGTCCCTAGGGTAACATGAAGAAATAGAGAGAAACATAGCATAAGGAGCCACCAATATAGGTAATCTTCCCATGTATACATGATAATTCCCATCATCCAAGTTTTGAAAATTAAACGCCCACATCTAATGAGGTAGAAGTGACAACAATCAACCCCAAAAAGGTAGATAAAATTCAAATTCAAATTCTTAGAATTGATGCCCATCCAAGAAGCCATCACAGTCAGATCATCATTTAACTATTCACTACTAGAGACAATGGTCTAAAGGTGGTAGTATTTTATAAACTCAAAATGGTATAAAGAGATTGAATTTGAATTCTTGAAAGTAAAGACTAGAAAAAAGGTCAATTTAGTCCAACAACCACCTGATCAACCATTAAAGATGCCAACAATCCACATGAAATAGATTGGGAAATTCAAATCCCATGAGTCCACATCACCTTTCCACTTAGTCTTCTAACTACAAGAGGATAGGATCAAACCCAGGACTAGATCATGACCATCAAACCAATGAATAAATTTGAATGATCAAGTCAAGATAATGTTGGTTCTCTAACTTCCCAAGTTGATACTAACAGCTTCAAAATCCATCCAAACTAGGCAACTTGGGGGAACAAAGTAAGGAAAAATAAGAATAAGATAATGGCTTATCTTCATGGCCTAGAGAGCTTGGTTATAACCATTATCACACACCTATATTCCAAAGACAATTTTTGAATAAGCCTATAGTAGGCCCCAAGAATTCTATTTTGCTACAAAAGATGGGTTGTAATAGAGAACCTTAGCTAGAAAGTATAAGAATAGAGCCACACATTCATCTAAGACCATACAAGTGCTATCACCCATTGAAGGATTTAAATACCATCTTACTCTATAGAGATGATAGGTCATAGGGAGTGGGAATACCAATGGATTAGGAAGAAAAATAACCCTAGTAAGTAAAATTATGGATATTATGATAATGTTAACCACAGTAAGTGAAAATTATGGATATTATAAGATTTCAATATTCCATCTAGTTATGATGTATGAATATAATCAAATGATTTACACTTCATGTAAGACACCTAATATAAATAGTCTAATAATAGTGATTGATAATGCATAGTCTTTAGAGAAAGAAAACATCCTTATTGTTGAATGGAGATTTAACTAAATAGAGAACATATAGTATAAATGGTTCCTCCTTTATATATTTTTCATCATCACAAAAACATTAATGTCTATATACAATACTAGGTATTTATTAGTACCATTGAGAAAATATACTATAAGAATAAAATACAGCTCAATTTATTGTGAAGGATAAAACTTCACATAGTTTCCCATAATATAATCAATTGAATATGGAAACATGTGTCACTATGGAATTACTATAGTGATACTAGTTTAATATTGAATATTACTAAAATAATGAAAACAAATTTACCACTAAGTATACATATTATCTCATTTATTTACAATAACTATGATTTATATTATCTTTTTCATAATAACACAGTTGGTAAGATGTTTTATAATCCTTAGATAATTATCGTTTTATATAAAATAGTAATCAATCCTACCAAGTCTGCAATCATATGATCATGTAATAATCAAGATATATTCAAAGATTAACCAAAATCATAATTCTTCTTAATACATTATATACAAACTCCACTAGAAATGACCAAGTTAAGGCTAATGATTGGTGGGTTTAATAAAGGCCACACCCACTTCCACCATCAGCTTAGTTGTGGGAGGAAAATGGGAGCATGAAATAACTAAAAGGCTTAGAAAATAGATAGATTTATTAGGTTATTATATTAAAATAACCTTATATGTGCCTTCATACCATAAATTATTAATATTCCTAATGGCATTATTGATCTTACCATTAGATATTTATAGGATAATTATAATGGTTACACAAAAAAATTATTTCCTTTCATGCTTAAACAATATCAATAGTAATTTAAACTTTGACCTAGTAGTCTTAGCATTGTTAGTAGGGATTACTAGTACAAGCATTATCTTATACTTTAATTAAGCATTTAACTTGCATTACTAATGGGATTTTGTAAAACTTTATTACCTTCTCACTATACCCACTAGTATTACTCATGCCCCTTTAGTAATTAATGAGGACATTTTTTGTTGATTACAACCATTATAATGATTACTAAGTATTTCCACTATCACATGCAACCTTTCAACAACACGCATATATTTAATGGTTTAAAATAGCTTTATATTATTATTTTCTTAATATTTATTCAGTACAATATTTAGTGTTCATAAATATGAAATCTATATAGAAGCTTAAATATGAATTTTTATGTTAAATTAGTCTTTTACACTTTAAAAATATCACTTAAGGCTTTACCATTCAGTTCTTGACATTTAATGCATCTGATAGACTTACATTCACATCTCACTAGGCCTAAATGCTTATCTTCTAGTTCGGCCCTATTCTTATGGTTATATAGATAACATGTATCCCACAATACACTTAAAATTTGATATATATCCTTCACTTTAAATTTAAGAGCTCCAATAACCTTCTATCTTCCTATAGAGTTGTGTTAAAACTTGGACAATAATATCAATGATATTGCCCATTCTTCAATGCAAGCATATTTGCATTATAAACACTCAAATTTACAAATACTTTTATATGTATTGGTTATCCCATTATGTTTAATTAACCATTTTTTGAAGAAATTTCCAAAATATATGGTATAAATATTATTTAAATCTAACTCATTATTCATCTAGTAAATACCTAGTAAGCACCTATTCAATTTCATTCAATCAATTACACAACTAAGTTATATTTCCCTATTCTTACCTATTTATATAATAGTCATAGGAGTAGTTTTATTACTTGTTTAAACAATTAAAATAACAAACCATGATCAATATTTTTCAATTTTCCATCTAGATCAGTACATGCACTTGCATAAAGCATTCTACACCATTGTTCACATACAATCCAACACATAGGGGAGAACTACATATGTATGAGGCCCTCTTCATAGTATTATCTATGTATACAATGCTCATTAAATAATGGGTCCTTAACATAATCTTGACTTCATGAGCACATTAACCCATTTTTGGTAAGGTGATAAGACCTACATGGGGATCTAGTGTTTGAGATATATTTTGATATTGAGAGCCTGTGCACTCAATCGGAACACACAATCTAAAGGAACATAGAAAACCCAAAAGGACTTAGGTGAAAATATAATCAAAATTGAATAATTTATGTAGGATAAATGCACTAAATCATAAATAATAACATCAATTAAATTGTCTACATGGTGACACAAGAGTTCATGCTAATAGAAAGCTAATATTCATAATCTAATGATTGGATTAAAATCATCATGCAATCTATTTTCACACCTAAATTAATCATATTTTCCTATGCAATAGTGTGTAAGCTAAGTATAATATCTCCTTTGTATTTATATTATGGACTATGCTTAGATTTAGTATTTATTATCATAATGTCAATAGAATATAAATTCATTATTTGACATGATTTTTAAATTAGCTTACTCCTTCCTTTGATTAGGCTACTCTTTTATCATAAATCCTTATTTACAAAAAGAGTTGAACATTTGGTGAACCCATCATATAATTTTTAATTGAACCAAACCCTAGATTGATTTAGTGCTTCTCACATCTATAATTTTTTTTATATTTTTGTGTTTATTTTTCATCTCTAACTTTTTATTACATGGGCATAGTATAAGTGATGTTTTTTTCTTTGTTTTCGTAGGCCTTGTGTTCTTTATTTTGAGTGTGTTTATATTTTCAACTAACAAAATTCATGTTCATAGTGAAAGCACTAAGGATCATCATCCTTTAATTTTTTTAATTTAATATTCTTTATGATCAATACATTGCTTATAAGGATCTTATGGCTAGACAAAAATTTAATATATAGACTTATTTTGTAGCAAATCATAATTATGATAATGAAAGGACCAATAATGTAAATTAAAATATTTATGAGTATTTAAAAACTAATAACATGATTTCTCATTCCCCTTGTGTTATGATTGTGATTTCAAATATTTTGAAGATGATTGTGAGGAGCCTATCTCTCTTATTTCTCCTGCATTTCTTGATTTACAATCTAAAGCTAATTTTCTTGAATAACACCAAGTGATACACTTTTTAGTGCATTACATATCATTAAATGTTTTAAAATGAAATTTGATTAAAACAATCAAGGGAATATTATTCCAAATGTTGAAAATAAAAATCATTCATGAATTGAATATTGTAAATATGTACCAATAGTTGAGTGTATATCCTCTATATTCAATTATGATCATGTTAAAAAGAACGAATTTTTACCACCTTTACAAAATGTTGATAATTCTACTAAAATGGTATATTATATTCCTTATTTATCTCATACAAATGCAAATAGTGAAAGTAATTCTATTTATTTATATCTCAGTGATACAAATTAATGTACTAAATCTCTCCATATCATTTTAGGTTGTAAAAATCAAAATGATAATATTAGTCAAATTAATATAGATAAATGTTCTTATCATCTTATCCTAATCCAAGATAAACAACAAATCATCTTTTCCAAAAGATTTCTAATGAAAAATTTTCCAAATCAAGTAATATTATTTCACCTAAGGATTCACATGTTATCTATGTTAATATTCAATTCTCATATAATAATGAAATATATAAACTAGAAAGTGACATTACATCTTCTATTTATTTCTCCTTCGAAATCCAAAATGAAAGTGAAGCTTGCATTTTTCCTTCCTACGATGATGTTTCAAAAAAATATAAAATGTTCATATTTCTCCATCATCTGCATTTTGTCTCATAATCATGTTCCAATTATAGATGAACATAATGAAAGTACAAATTGTATTCCTATATGATGTAATGGGGATTCAATTATTCAAACTCTTTTCCATAATATGTGTATCAGCCTTATTGACATTAAAAATGATATATTTACTTCTCTCTAATTATCATGTAAAATGAATACTCCATCTAACTCATGCAATGATCCAATCTTACAATTACCTAATATTTGTAAAGAGGCCATCATTCTTATGGTTCATAATGATAGTAAATTAAAACCTATAATTACATCTTCAAAATTTCCAACTCCTTGTGGCATGTTATCTACAATGAATACCTTAGGATATCTTTAAAATAAAATGATGATTCTAAAGTTGTAATTATTTTGACATGATGTTATTTTTTAGGATAACATTATCTACATAAACCCATTAGACAAAAAATATTTTACCATCCTTATCCTACTAATTTTTTCATGCTTATGTTACCTTGATTTGATGGTCAAAGAGACCCTACAAATCAATTTAAATAATTTGTCCATTCCTTTGATCATTGGGTTAAATATACATGCTTATTATTAAAATAATTCCATACAAGTTTAACTCAAGAGGATAATGATTTATTTTATAACCTCCCAAATTATTCCTTGCCAAATTTCCATAAATCAAAAGACATATTCTTATTCAATTCTCATCATCATCAAATACTTAAATTACCATTTAAATATTCACATCTAATGACATAAAATGATGATGAATCTATTTGAGACTATGATATAAAATTTAATGATGAATTATATTACGTGAAATATACACCATCCTATTTGGATGTTTAGTTTATATTTAGTATGGGTCTTCTTTATCCACTTAAAGAAAGAGCATTACATAGGATTTTTACTTTAATTTTATAAATCATACATGGATGTGCATAAATATCGATGTGCACTAAAAAAACTAATATATAATTACATATATATTCACCTAAGGGGAGGACATATTCAAATGTATACACACTAAATAAACAATCAATACTCATAGTATTTTTGGTACCAAGTAATCATCATTTGTTTTGAAGTTATACCCTTCAAGGCTTGACATTCCATGTAATCGATAGGCTTGTTTTCAACATCTCACTAAGCCTAAATGTTTATCTTGTAGTATAAACCTATAATTTAAATTATCCAAATCACCTATAACCTATAATATGATTAAAATATAATATATATCATTCAAAACTAGTTACATAGCTCAAGAAACCTACTATATTCTTGGACAATTACATTCAAACTTGGATAGTAGCATCAACACAACTATCCATTCTCAAATACAAGTGTTTATGCCTTTTAAACACTAAAATTTACATATACTTTGATATTTATAGGTTGATATAGTATCTTTCAATAACCCTTCTATTGGGCCCTAACCCATTAGTAAAATATTCATGCCAATATGACATCTACCTAGGTGTAAGAGGATAATTTTGGCAAGTCATTAGCCTAAGGGTTTATGTAGTTAGTTTTAGGTTACAATACAAATCTGGTGCCAGTTGGTAGGTAGTTAACCATCTACCAAATTTTCAAGGCATCATCAAATATTTAAAGAGACATGTCAAGTGTAATATAAAGTTCACAGAGTCATGGAGATAGTGGTTATGATAATGGAGTTCTAGCTCAACACTCAGCATGAAATTTCCACCCTAGTAAAGATGTTTCTAAAGGTTTATATAAGGAACTTGAGCTAGAAAATGAAAAAGGGTGAGGACTACAGTAAAACTCTAGAAGAATGATTTTGAAGCCTTACTTTATAAACATTGCTCCAATGGCCATTAAGGCCTAGAAATAGTATGGAGGCCACTCTAGATCTAATTGTATGTGCCCAAGCTCATTTTTGAGCCTTTGGGATATTAGTATTATTATTTGAATGCAAAACTTGGTTATGAACTTTAAATAATGATAAATGGTGTTACATTAAAATGTGTTATATGTTTGGTTTTCATATCCTATAGTACTATTAATGTAATGCAAATAATTATGATCTCATACTTTTGATTCAATTATGTGAATTGATGTTTGTACATTTTATTACTTCATTTATTTTAGTAGTTCTGATACTTTAATGGAGTCCCTATAATTTTTGTGACATTATCATCATAATTTATGGAGAATGAGTATGGATTTGCACTAGTAACCCAATCCCTATTTGAATTGCATATATTGATTATGAGTAAAAGTAGTCTTATAGCCATTTAAGTACCTATAAGACCCAAGGATTAATTTGAAAAAGGCCTACACCTATGGATCTCCCTTAAGTTTTCATTGAATTATTTAAGTCCACTTTAGTGAATCCTCAAACCATGGCATAACGAGCCCAACATGGGCCCAGTTCATTCTCAGTTGTGCTTTAGGTGAGAACATAAGGCTTGTGCTTTATGTGGATTGGTGTTGATGTAGCTAAGTGTTTAAATGTTGATTGTAAAAGTAGTATCCCATGCTTTCCCCTCCCTAAACTTTACACAACATTTTGGTTCCATTATTGAGACCTGTGCTAAATTTTTTTGGTGTTATGGTGCGACAAAATGATGTACCAACTCTCTCTCAAAAACATCAAGTGCTAGCTATAATAGGTGGAAGATATTTTCTCACTAAAACATCCAACCTATATAGGACAAAATCCAAGAAAATGTGTTTAGGATAACCTATATGATGCTTTGTATGAGGTATTTTTCTATGAATTACTTAAACATGTGTACAAGTGTTTGGCTGCATATTTAACCCATAGAAGAATAAGTTATGGATGATGTTATGAGTGGATGAAGGAGTGCTTAGAGAGGCTTGGGGCCTTAGATGTTTCTTGGAATAGAGTGGTGGATAAATGGTAGAAAGGATCTTTGAATAGCTACATATTTGAGTTTAATGTATCAACTTATTTACACCCTAAGGAAGTAGAGTACCAATTTTTGTGTGACCCTAGAGGCATGTTTATGAAGGAGTTCAGTATAGATATAAAAAATCTAATGGTTGATTATGATTTTGAAACTTTGGGGATGGAAGATTACAATCCTTTCACAAATGAACTATGTAAAGGGGGAAAGGGGGATGTGTAGGTGAGTCATAATGGAAGGTGATGATCAAATTAACACCTAAGAGCTCAAAAAATAGGCCTATAATAAGAAATAGTGTCAACTAATGGAGGATATAAAACCTATAAGTGTCAATAGGATTCATGGAAAATGTAAATGGAATGGGGAAGGATCTCTTAAAGAATAGTAGCATAGAGATGAGAGATATAATGAAGCAATGAACCGAGTTTGACACTTGACAAGTGTGGAATTCATTAATTTCTTATAAAATTTGGTGAATTTAGATATGCTTCATGTGTCTAACCCCTTTGAACCTATGGTTCATGCTCACATACTACATCCCCCACTTAAAAATAGTACAAAAGTGATTATTGGCCTTGTTAATGACTTATATCTTAGACATTTTGTAAGCTTATATTGTAACTTTGTTATTAAACAAATTATTCTAGACAAAAAGGTGAGCTCAACTAGCTATAAACCATTAAGAACTACCTCACCATAATATAACTTGAATACAAGCATACCAACTTAGTTGATGTTAGCAATACAAGGTGGGAAACATCCTATAATAAGTGGTCTAGCACCATAAACGAGTAGCAAGCACCAAAAACATCAACTATGCTAGTGAGAATGATAGGATAAGTTATTACCTCTAGGGATAGAGGTATTAGAGGACTGTTACTAAGATAGGCACTAGGGGGATAAGCATCTCATGTACTAGCTACCTCCCATAGTAGATGTACTAAGAAATGGCTATGCACCTCCTAGAATATCTTGGCATGGAAAATGTTATAGAACATGTATTAAAATGTGAATTATAGTGGCATGCATGACGCATAACCCAGTTAAAGCAATAAGGATACTCAATTTGTAACCACTTTACTTGATCATGCCCATACCTGTATAGAAAAATTGATCTCAGCTAGGCCATGGTTGATTATGATACCCTAAAGGATGCATTCCTAAATTAATTTTACATCCCAAAGTTTGAATAACAAAGCATCACCACGCTAAAAGAAATTACCCAAGGACTCTCATAAAGTGTGCACTTATACAATGTAAGGTTCAAAACTCTCTTATCGAAGCTCTTATATGATATTCACCCTTCCTAACATAAGAAATGGTTTATTGGGAGTTTTTTCATTCCATTACAAAGAGTTCTTTCTATGAAAATTTTTACAGACCTTCAAGAAGTACTTGAAGATATGCTGAGAGCTGAGGTAGTCAAAAATGTAGACACAAGGACCAAGCCATTTATATAGGTATAGATTGAATTTATGGACTCATATCTTTAATATCTCACTACCAACTCTTCACATGATATTAGAATGGACTATGGTACACTGACTATGAAGTAGAATGCCATAATAGAACTGACTACCTATAGAGAAATGTGTGCACCCTACTTTTAAGATAAAAAGTCTATCAAGAAGCACATGATGTCTAAAATTGTCCTTTATTGTAACACACCAGACAAGTCAACACAACTATTTATTGTCATTTTTTTATTCCTACACCCATACCATTGTTTATTGCTAGGTGATTGATGAAATTTGTGAAAACACGGAAAGGGGTGCATGATAAACTATAGCAGTAGTTGAAGGATAAGCAAAATAAGGGAATAATGGATATGGCCAATAGAATATAATATTTAGGATGAAATGAGGCACTATAGGGTGAGTTAAAGGATGTAATAGTGGAATTTTCCCACGAACCTCATGTTATAAGTGTGGCTCAATAGAGCATTATTAGCATGACTGCCCTACACATCCCACATGTGGGTATTGTCTAGGGCCCCATAAGGTCAAAGAATGCCCTAATCTATACAAAAATTTGACCCAATGTAGGCCTAAAATAGACAAGGGTGAAATAATGATTAGGAACAAGTATAAGATGGAAAAATAGATCCCTAAGGCATAATTGATACACAGAGGCAATTAAGGTGTAGGAAACTACTTGCAGTGGATTCACCACTCAACTACCAATTATTCTAGTACTTGAGTTATGCCTCAAATATGGGGATAAGGGTCAAAATAAATGTATAACATGGCCTAAACCAAAGTATTCACCATACCTAGACCCAACATGCCAAAAGAATGTACTAAAATAGGCTATGAGTGTAATCCAAAAATTGTAAGAGGGTATTTAATTAGCATGAGATATAGAAGCATAGGTTGCCACCCTTTAAAATAATTAGGATAGACAAGAATTTAAATTACAAGAATTAATTGAGATCTTTTACCTCTTAAAAACTAAGGGTATGTTTCCCCTATTGAATAAATTACTCCTAAAGCATGCAATTCAAAATTAATTTGAGGTCATTGTGTCATGCATGGAGAGGGTGTGATAATTTTGACATACTTAGAATGTTAAATATGACCAAGAACTCCTATTGGATGCCACTATTAATATATTGTCTATATGTAAGGCTCTAGTAAACATAGGCACAGAGATCAACATCTTGACAAAAATTACTTGGGAGAAAATAGCTAGACTAGTTTTGAGACCTTCCCCTCATGTACTTTTCATGGTCAATAAGACATGGGCAAATCCTATCAAAATTATAAAGATCACAATTATAAATATCACCAAATTCCATGCTAACCTTAATTTAATAGAATTAGTAGAGAAGGACAACTACATAGCACTTCTAAGAAGATCATGGTGTTATGAAAATAATGTAGATATGCATTTTAAAATGTGATACATAACCTTTTAAAATTGAAAGGAGAGGGTAGTTATACCTCTTTCAAATGACTAAGTAACCCCCTATATTAAGAGAATCGACATCAAGGATGAAATCAACCATATCGATAACATTATAGTGCAAGGCATCAAGACTCTAGAGCCAAATGATCAAGGAATCCTCTCTTGGGAAGATAGATAGTTAGCCTTAGACATCATAGATGTTACTTGTGACCAATGGGATGATGAATCATATGAGACCATTGGTTGATGGTATAGATTTGTACATGCAAAGGTGACAAAACTAGTAAAGATAGGCTAGATACAAATTGACCATACTCCTAAAAGATGGGTCCCTTACACTAAGAATAGGGGAAAAGAGTGTTTCACCTTAGTAAGGGAAAATTTGATGTGTTCTCAAGATATGAAGGAATTAATACCATGGAATACTATGTCTATGACATTGAGTTATGTATCTTAAAAGAGGTAGATAGAATGGGTTTACTAGTATACACATTAAAAATAACTATCTTTCCTACTCTCATAACTCTAACCCCATCACACATGTACATCTTTGTAAAGAAACATGGACTATTTATAGTGAAAATGTCCCAATAAATCTATGGGTTCACACCTTATATATAACTTTAAAGACTTGGGAATGGACATGGTATGTATTCAATGAGATGCAACATGAAATAGCAAATTGAGATGCCTTACAAGAGCGGTTTGTGCATACCTTCTCATTTTTTTTGCAAAATATTGAGCTGATTGAGCCATTATAGGTAGTTCAAAGGTCAGTGTTTGAATACACTTCTATATTAGAAGAGATCCTAAAGGACATGTTTGGTAAAAAAAAGGGTTAACACTCTTGAGCTTATTCAAAGAGAAAATTTTGAATAGTGACTCTAGTGATGAAGATGATCACACATGAAAGGTGCATAACTAGAAGAATTTGATAGGGAAAAGGAAGTTAGTGCACCAATTTGAGTACAACACCCTAGAAGAAGAAGACCCTACCCATATTTGGGTATAAAATCTTGAGGGTAGTAGACAAGTCAAGGATTCATATTAAGAGAATCATGAAGCCTATCAGGTGCCATTAAAAACTACCAAGGTAGATATCATTTTAGAGGGGGAACCCAAAATTGCCATTATGGGTGCCTATTGGTCTGACATGGAACTGACACATATTTTTGATCTCCTAAAATAATTCCAAGACCTATTTCTATAAAACTATAAAAATATGAAAGGTGCACACCCATCCCTTGGGAATATGAGAATCAAACTAGTTGATGAAATGAGAACCATCAAAAATTGGCCTTATAAGATGAAACCTAATCTTCATGCTAAGGTCAAGACTGAGATCAATTGCATGCTAGCCATAGGATTCATCTATCACATGTAATAATTTGAATGGGTCAGCCCCATGGTTATTAGCATAAAAAAGGATGGGAGCATCTGAATTTGTGTTGACTACAAACTATTGAATGTTGCTTATATGACTGACCCCTTCCCAAATTTGTTTCTTGATAAAGTATTGGATGGAATCATAGGTTTTTAGATATATGCATTTATTAATTTATTTTTAAGATACCATCAAGTCCAAATAAAGGAGGAGGACAAGTCTAAAACCACCTTTACAATTTAATAGGGGTGTTTCACATATAATTTAATGTTCTTTGAATGAAGAATGCACCAGTTGTTTTCTCCTAGGTGGTGGTCACTACATTCAAAGACTTCATACACAAGTTCCATGATTGGAAAGTGTATGGATTGGTGAAGGATCATTATGATAATTTGTGCCTAATGTTTGAAAGGTGCAATAAGTTACAAATTTATTTGAATCTCAAAAAGTGAGTTTTCATAATGTCATTCGGCACATTATTTGGGCACATCATCTGGAAGGATGGTCTACTCATTGATCCCATCAAGATTGCAATCATCCTTTAGCTTCAAACACTATCAACATAGAAATACATCCATGCCTTTCTTGGGCATTATGGGTATTACAATAAGTTCATAAAAAATTATGCCAAGATTGCAACACCACTAGAGAAACTCTTGTAGAAGGATGGTCCATTTCATTGGGGCACAATGTAGGAGGATGCTTCTAAGACCCTAAAGCTAAAGCTAGAAAGTGCATTCATACTACAATTTTCAAACTAGGCAACTCCCTTCCATGTCCACATCAATGCCTTTGGTACTAAAATCGATGCCATTATCACACAACCAGATGAAGGGAAAATGGATCATCCTATTTCTTTTGCAAGTAAGAAACTAAACAAGGCTAAACCTAATTACATAATGATTGAGTGCAAGGTACTTGCCATGGTCTACTCCCTATATAATTTAAGATAGTATTTGTTAGAAACCCCCTTCATTTTCTTCACTAATATTGAGGTGATTAAGTACCTAATGAACAAGCTGATTTTTTATAGGTGCATTTATCGATAGATCATATTATTTAAAAAATTTAAAACTTTTATGGTTATGAAGCTTGGAAAAAAAATCAAACCCAGACCATTTGTCCCACATCAACTCTGGTGAGGTGGTAAAGTCAATCAAAGATGATATGACTAAAAGGCAACTTTACATAATCCAACCCATCCTAGAAGACTTAGTAGAAATCTCTATATTTTTTATCTCTAGATCTATGCTTCATGTTATGATAATTAAAGAGAGAAGAAGCAGCTCATGGTTCATGCCACCCCATTTCAAATCATTGGTGGGAAATTGTATAAGTTGAATTGTGATTAAATCTTGCACCAATGTGTCCTAGAGCATGAATGGGACTTAATACTATGAGAGGTTCATGAGGGGATTGTTAGAGGCCATTGTGATAGAGAATCTATGGTGAAAAAAGTGCCACAATCAGGCTTATTATGGCCAACTATGGTTCATGATACAAAATATTATGCCAAAACATGTGACATCTACTAGTGCACTAGAAAAACAAACCACCTAAATGAGATTCCCCTCATCCCCATCCTTACTCAAGTTCCATTTGAAAAATGGACCATTGATTTTTTTGGGCCTATTACTCTAGTTGTGAGGTGAATAGGCATAAGGTACATTTTGGTTGCCACAGATTACTTCACCAAGTGGGCTAAAGTACCACCAACAAAAGACTGTACAACCACCATAGCAGCAAGATTCTTTGGTAAAATATTATATGTAGGTATAGATGCCTACTTAGATTTACTAGTGACTAGGGCACACATTTCATCAATGAAACACTTTAGATACTATTGTTCAAATATATGGTGGTGCACCATAAAATGACACCCTACCACCCCCAAGTAAATGGAATCATAGAAGCATTAAATAAAATATTGGGGTCATGCCTCATAAAAATATGTGACATTCATCGTAAGGATTAGGATGACCATGTATCAATGGTTTTATGGGCCTATCGCACAACATAAACATGCTTTAATAAGGCTACACCATTATAATTAATGTTTGGCATAGAGGGTATTTTAACTATGGAGTTCCTAGTTCCCTCATTATGCATCACACATATTAGTCACTTGGACAATTAAGAGTCCTTAAGGACATGTCTAGAAAATTTGGAGAGATTAGATGAGACATGTGCCCAAGCAAGATGGATCTAGAAAATAGATAAGGCCCACCAAAAGCTATGGCATGATAAGTACATCAAGTGTAAGGTGTTTAATGAAGGTACACTAGTCTTTTTGTATGATTCAAAGTACCTCATGCACTTAGGCAAGCTATAGACTATATGTATGGGACCTTATGTCATCCATAACATCTTAGAAATTGGTGCATGCAAGATGTGCATATTGATAGGTGAAATTATCTATAGATATTTCAATGATAATAGGTTGAAATTATGCCATCACTAAGATGGTGCTTGTGCCATTTAACACTAACTTTCTAGTCAAAAGTCAATCCTTTATCTTGTGACCATAATAAAATTGACGCAAGCCAAATATTATTCTTATGTTTTATTTATTGTGTTGTTTGAATAAGTGTGGAACTTTTAGGCCCACCATAAAACTTTTATGGCACTTACAACCACATAAATCCATTTAGATGAGTCAAGCCCAGTCATTTTTTAAGCACCTAAGGCTAGACACCTAAGTTTATAGGCATGTGTGAAATCTTCTAGGCTAAGTAAATTATAATTATGAATTGACAATTTAAGGTACACAAGGTAATAATGCATAAGATACCAAGAGGAGACAATGAAGAGTTGGAAGACTAGTGCAAGGATTTGTATGGGGTAAGGAGGCTAGAGGAAGAGATAGTGTAGAGAAATTGACAAAAAAAGAGAGGTTCACTTGAAAGGAATCACAACACCAAGAAGAGATTAACCCTAGGAGGTTGAATTGTGTGCAAGTGAAGCATTGTGCCTAGGTAACCATAAGAATGGTGAAGGCCATGCCAAGTTGAACAAAGCACAAAATAATGACCATTGTGATAATTCACACCCAACCAAAAGTCAATGGAAAGTTACCATTTGAATCATCAATCATTTGACCAAAGAAACCATTATCATAATTAATGTTACGATGGTAAAAGAACAAAGATTCACATTAAATGAGTAATTGGTAGTGGATTTTATCAAATTTCATAGGTTTTAATAGATTTAAGAATCTAAATATTGCCAGTCATCAATGTGGTAGATGAGATTAGGTTATAAAATAGTAGATGGTAGAAGAAAGAATTTTAATGTCATTTTCAAGATTTCAAAGCATATCAAAGATTGAAATCCACTAAACAAAAAAAAATCTACCAGAGAGAACCATTCAACCACAACCTCCCCAAGTGAGAATGAATAAACATAAAGAAGATTGTGTTTTTCCCTGAGGAGAAAAGGAGGCAAGTAGAGAGAAATTGATGAATAAAAATGGGATCAAGATTTCTAAATGATAATCAAGATACCATTAATGAGGTAAAAATATTAATAACCAAATGCACAATCACATTTCCTGTGACTGTAAAGCATGTCAGGCATAATTTTGGGCATTGGTAGAATCAACCAGCCATACTTCAATAATGGTATGTTCAATATGGGAAATAAATAGCTATGCATACACAAGTGCAAAAATATGAAAAGAAATCATGGGTGGTAAAAGATGTAGTCACTACAAAATTGGAGCCACATATGGTGGAGGGGGTGGGTGTTGCAAATATTATCCCAAACATGAGCACCATGCTCACTTATAAAGAGATAGAATACCCATCAGAGGTTATGGTAAGGAATAAATGGTGTCCTTCATGTATGTTTTAAATATTAAGGACTATAACCATAGGAAAGGTAGCAACATGTAAGGTTTAATTAGGATTAGATGATAGATATGGGAAAGAAGACAAAGGTAGGCATTGCACTCTTCAATGTCTCCATCAAAGATAATTTTCAAACCATGGGTACCACAAAAATATTTGAAAAATAAGGTTTTGGTAAGCCACAAGACTTAGTGCATTTCATTCTCTCAATGGTGCATGGCAACTAGTTCTACTTTATTAGACAGTGCATGAGGATTTATGCAAGACTCATTAGTAGAATCAAGGGTTACATAGTACAGGAGTAGACATACAAGAAATGATGGAGTGTGATGTGGAGGTTGAAAAGGTCACAAAGATCTTGGGATATTACAAGTCAAGATTTTACTTCCCCATCAATGACATCTAATACCCAAGCACAAGGGACCTTTTAAGTGTCAAACTTTACCTTGATATCTAGTGAGTTGATATCAATACAACTTTCTTGTGCACTACCCACCACATGGCACAGGGAGTAAATTTAAACATCTCCAAGTTCATCATAAAGGAGATAGTAAATAATGTGCAAGAATTCCATTAAGCATGTGAAACCTTCTAGTGGGGATACATGTTAATCCTAATAGTGATGAAAGAGATAGGTGTGCCACATGGTGATGACAACCACCTATGGGTGTTCCTACCAAGACATGAGTCCCCTATAATTAAGTATTAGGACTTCATTTACACTATTAAATTATCAAAAAAAATAGGAATAGAGTGCAAGTGTGGTTTAAAATGTATGTAGAATCCTTTGGGAAGAAGTGGCACATCCTAAAATAATTCCCTCAATAACTAGTGGGAATGGAAACCTTTATTATGATGCAATACTTCTATGTGGTGCACCTAGTCCTCACAAATGGAAATATATCAAGGTGGTTATAGTTAAATTACACCTTCTCATCCAAATACTTCATGGCAGCTCTATGGAGAATCCCAATATGTAACAAATTGAGATCTAGGCCAAGGTCATGGATTGTAATAAAAGAATGATGAGGTTCTAATTAATGTGCACCAGAACCAAGGCCATACGGGATGAGGATGATAATAATGACAAGATTGATAGAGATCCCCTCAAAAGGGTAATAATAAATGGAAGGATTTTTAACCTTTACTATGAGATGAATTCATGCAAGAAGGGTAAAGATCCTAGTAAGGATGATGATCACCCCTCCTAGTCGATGATGAAAGGAAGGATGCATTAAAGCTATAGGATAAATCACCCCAAAGGAAAAGGGATTAATAATTAGAAGAGATCACAGAGTGCATACAATTGAAAATAGCATCCAAGGAACAAATGGTTCCCCCTACCCTTGAGAAGCACATGACATCCATGTAAGAGGGTGATTCTTCTAGAAATAAGACAAAGAAAAATATAAAGGCACCTATAGCATTCCATATCATAACCCTTATAGATATAGAGGGAAGTGGACCTTGCACACATAATAGAGGAGGAGATTTAAGAAGATAGATCAAGAACCTATATCCTATAAATAAGGGAAAGTGAAGATGAGCTCAGCACAAAAAATGTGTAGGAGGCCCTGCAAAGTGGCATGATCATCATGCTACAAGTAATAGAGGAAATGGAAAACCTCACATCTAGTGCCACCTGATTAATGAGCCCACCTTTGAAACTAGTGATAACATCTAGGTATAATGCCTTGCTAATGTCCCATCAAAATATTGAGGATAAAAGAGTGTCTTAGAGGAATATGGGACTAAAAGATGAAGATATCAACCAAGATTTAGCACGTGAAGAGAAGTGAAAGCTTGATAGGGAACAAAAGAAGGCCAAGTTGGATAAAAGTTCCCTAAAGGTTCATTTAAGCATAGGACCAATAGTAGAAGTGGTGAATTTTGTCACTTTTAATTTCACCCTTTAAGGAGATGACACGGCTATCCTCATCCAAGTGGCACAACGGAATCACATCTAGGCTTGTGGGCAGCCTAAGGAATGAGGTGAATCTCTAGATAGGGCTAGCTCCCTTGATGTACTAGTTAGGATTGAAGCTACTAATAATTTTTGGGGGAAAAAAGGGGGAGAGATAACTAAAATCAAATCTAAACTAAGGAGGTGATACACCAAATCAATTTTATGACTTCTAACCAATTGCATTATACACTTGAGACCAAGAAGCTAACCAAGGCATACACATTTCCAATCCATGTCTTCTTGCATAAATATTACATTGTGAGTTTATGATAGGATGTCGTACGCTAGGAGGAATATAAATTATGAATTTAATTTCACTAATGAAAATACAAACTCACTTAAACATGGACATCTCCCAGAACACTTCATATGCCCTGCAAGAAGAGGTTGCAAATAGGTGAAAGAATTTAACAACTTGTTAAAGAATCCATAGTCTTCACTAAGAAAACCCAACATTCAAGTAAAAAATAAAAATTATATTCATGTAAGAGGTAACACTTATTCATTTTATTTATCAAAAATTATAAAAATTAATAGGTCTTTGCCATACTCAGGTGGAGAAACCATATAAAGCCAAAAAGGCTAGTTCTTATAAAACTTGTGAGAGAGAGAGAGAGAAGAAGAAGATAAGTCCAAAGGTCAAAATGATAGTTGTAAATGTAATAAAATAAATTATCCATGCATTATAATAGGATATGGTTCAAACCATGCAATTACATGAGCAACAAGTGTCAATCTAGGTCACAAACTTGAAGAAATTGGCAAGAAACTCCTCATTTTGCACAAAAATAACTTCCTTCATGATTTCCTTTGTTTGTAAATCCCATAACTAATGAATGTGAGTTATAATTATTTTAATTCAATTTATGTTCATCATAATTTCCACTCCATGCATTTTTTTCATTCTTGGTCTTCTAGAAACAACTAAAATTAAGCCATCATCCTCTATTGTCCTAAAAACTACCCTTCCATGCACCCTGCACACTTGGCTTCCAAATTGTCTTTATTTTCTCATTAAAATCCATATAATAAAGTTTTTTACATGTTTCAATACCCTCCATGGTCTTTTAATCATCAAACAATCTTTAAAAACATGCCACTTGAAGTTTTCTATCTTCTTTACTAGCTTATCCAATATGCTAGATTTGATTGGGTGAGTTAAAACACTTATTTGGTAAGTTTATAATATTTTTCATGGAATTAAATGAATATTATTAGTTATTATAAGTTTAAATATTTATCCCAAACTTTGTTTCATCTTTTAAATCATCTTGTAGCCTACACAACACACAAAATAGTGAGGAAAAGCCTATTTAAACCCCCATATGAACAATTATGTACAAACCATCATGGTTTTAAGTAGCCTAAGGGAGTCCTATACAACATAAAATAATAATTATATATAAAATATTTAATTTTGGTAGCTATCCAACTCCATTTTCCATGACTGGTCCTTAGCAAGGGTTTAGTAGGGTTTTAGGCTAATTTGATCTATTAACAATTGTTCATAAATTTGGGACATAAAAATTGAGAAAAAATTACTAAAATATGGCCTATTATGTCCCTCGTAACACCCCATAGCTCCTATATCTCCCATGCATAGCTTCATGGCATATATGAGATTCAAAATATTTCCTATCGAGCTTGTCTCTCTCCTTATAAGTCTGAGTGAGTTTTCTAGTTAAAAGTGACTCTTTTATAGTTTCTCCTAGCAGGTAATTGCTTTAAAACCTCCTTTGATATCACATTAACATTTTTCAACCCATTTTAATGTTATTATCATGGTATAATTGTGAGTGACTCCTCCATTTGGTCTTGGCCCAATCCTCATTCCATAGGCCCACTTGTAACTTCTATGTTTTAGGTCATCTTATTTGATTTCATTGCATCTCAATATTATATAAACCTATATTTTGACCTCTCAAACAATATAAAACAAATTATAAACCATTATTAGGTCTATAAGTGTAAGTGACTCTTCAATTGGGCACTAAGATTTAATTGCTTGATAGGTCTACTTGCAATTTAAACCCAAGAATGACCCTTTTGATAGCTTATCTGTATACCATGAGTATATACACATATAACATATCCCTATATACATTACCAATTCCATTATAATTTTTACTTGGAGATATAAATGGAAATGGTATCTCATTTAGCTTCTAGGCCTTAAACCTCACTTTTAGGCCTGACTATATCCTTGAAAGTATAGGCTATGTTTTTTTATTTATTTCATATGTTGAGTCTTCATCATGTACCCCTATGTGTTTTATAACATAAAACACCTCCTTATAATCTTCAAACAACTCTTGATCCATCCTCTTACCCATCTTCTCTTGGATTACCAGTTTCATGTGTAAAGGGAGTGTCCTCTATCTAAGATAAAATAGAGGGTACTCCCCTATTTTCCTAGACAAATATGAGTACTTGAAAATGATATTAAATTCTTAAGGATGATTTTTACAAAATTATAGCTCTTGAAATTAATATGTGACCTCTCAAACTCTTAAAACCCCAAGACTAATCTACCAGGCAGAGATTGTGTGTAAACCTTTTCCAAGTAGATTGTGTCTTGCTTGTTTATAACATGTTAGAGATTTTTCCTCTATTTTTGTCCATTTTAATAGGTTTTTATATATTTTCATAACTACAATATGGTTTATTCAACAATATCATAGCACTATGACCCTTTTATACTCTTGGATTTCCAAGATGGTGTTATCTTGTTTAACTATGTTGCTCTTTTAGAAGGACCCCTACCTGTATGTAATTAAACACATATTGAATCTAAAAATTATATTTATACATATTATCTGAAGCACTTAGTTCATTTGTAAATTATTTTAGACTTATGCACCCATATTTGGACCAATCCACATCAATGGACTTAACTTTCTTGGTCTTTGCACCATACGGCCATACATAGTCAACTATGTTTGACTGAGGCGGACCTTGTGTATGATGATTACTCATGGGAAATATTTCATGTCACTTTATTTATATGAAAAATTTATAACCTCCTCCATCAACTCAACTTAAAACCATATGCATAAACTTTCCTTCTTTCATTGTGACCTACAAAACTATGTTTCTACCTTAAACCTGGCTATAAGTGAATTTAGATGCTTATGAGGCCATAAAGGTGTTTTAGATTATATTAATAATGTATTTTATTCATAATTATCATTATTATTCAAAATTACATATTCTTTCAACAATTATTTATTCCATTCCTTAATGTTTGAGCCACACAAATACTTAGAGACATCACCCTAAAACATCACTGTTAACACATTCAATTGTGTCCTTGCCTTGAAGGGGTGGTATATTGGAGTTAATTTCATGATTTAGGATCCAAATAAAATTCCTAATATTATTATATTCTCCCAAAATTAAAATCATGTACACGCCTAACTAACTCTCACCTTGGGGTTGAAATGTCTTCAAAAACCAGTCATAGGCAGTTGACTATGGGTTAACTACTTGACCATACATGTAGGTGTTCATGCCCACTTAGGGATTGATTTAAGGTGTGAAAATATTATCATATAATCCTTTAAATTCACAAAACCCTTTTATACCTCACTTGAATGTTCTAAATCACCCTCAAACACATGTTTACAGCTCATTGTCAACTTACCTTGTTGTAGGTAGGCATTTTGACAACTTGTACGGACTGCAAGATGTATATAAAGATTAATGACATCCATTTCCATATTGTGTTGATTATATTTATTTCACAAGAGGTATCCTTAAATCATTTTAACTCTCTAACCATGGGAATAATGTCCACCTCGTAACCTTGGTGAAAAGATCTCCTTTTGGTTTTTAGCCTATACATAATATTGAAAGGATTCAGTGCTTTTTGGGAAACTTTAAAACTTAAAATTACCCTCCTCCATTACTCATTATACCTTAAAATTTATTAGGTATATTTTCTTATGACAGGGTTATAATAAATTTTCATTTGTATGCACTAAGATTTTTTTCAACTATGTCACAAGAAAATAATGAAACCCCTAGGAACTTTGTTTGCTTGGTTTAGGAACTGATAGCCTAAAACTCAGTTATCACCTTTGAAGATGAATTCACCTCAAAATTATCAATCATGATTTTAACTTAGTATAAAACCTCAAAAAGTATTTCATCTCATTCTTTAATGTTCTAAATGAACTCTCAGATCTTTGTCACACTTATATGTGGGAATTATGATGCACAGACAGTAGGGAAGGATTGAAGCAATATGTGTGTTGCATAAGTTATAAACATAGCATGGTACCCAGTTAAAAAAATTTAATTAATCTTATCTATCCTATAAGGGCATGAAAAAATTATTGAAACATAACATTCAATGTGAATCTATCTTCCAATCACCTAGAACAAGGTAGGTAGCATGTTGAATAACTAGTCTACCATGGTGGAGAAATGGGCTTGAAAACGTTATAATCAAGGAGATTTATATGTAAATTTAAAATGGGTTAGGGATATATTTAAAAAAAATATATGAAACTAAAACAACCCTTTATATCCTTTTACAAGGCACAAAACTCTTAGAAATGGTGAAATTGCCCATAACTCATAAAATTGCATCATCCTATAAATTAAGATGATTAGCACCTCAAAACCTTAATAAACATTAAACCAAGTGTGGGAAACATTATATTGGGAAGATAAAAATATTTTTAAGTAATATAATTAGCTGGCTCATATGAAATTATTCAAACCAAGAGAAAATTGATAGGGTGCACATGTAAGCAAGCAGTTTTGGAATCTTAACTTCAAATAGATGGTTCATGAAGAAAAATACACCATCACTCAAAATTATTATATTTATTTTAATTTATTTGAGTTTTTAGTAATCCCCTAGGATAATTTTTCCTAAAACCCCTTATGTTAGTTATACTGGGAAAAAACCTACAAGTCACGTTAGTCTACCAAGAAGAACAAGAAGAGAGCTAAATGTTTTTAGATTGTAAATGTCAATTTTAGATTAAAAAAATGTGTATTTGAGCATGGGTAAGGTGAAGAGTGTCATTTACATGTTTTTTAAGTGCCACTTTCTCCTTTTTGGCTTTAAAAACTACCTTTTCTCTTAACAACCTACCATATTTTCAATATTTTTAGTTACTTAAGACTTATAGTGACACATTTGGCATGATGTCACCCATTGACACTTTCACATATCCCAAGAAACTTGTATAATGCATTAAATGCACCATTTTTACCCTTAAATTGACTTAAAATGATAAATGGACCTAGAAAACAAATAATCAAAGCTATTACAACATTAATTAACATTATATAACCTATAATTCACCTAATTATAGGATATTATACCCCCTTATAGACCTAAAAAATTATTGTTTTTACTAGGGGTGCCCCAATTTAATTGAAAAGTCAAATTTGGTTAACAAATTAGTGACTCATAGGGGTAGTATGCCTGCTATAGTAACTAGACCAGTAGCCTTATTAGTCTATTGGGATTAGGAGTCAACTAAGGACTATGGAAAATTAGAAAACATTTATACATTGACCATAAACCTTTGATCAAGACAAGACACTAAGATTACCCCAACCACATAAAGCAAAGACACACATAAAACAAGACAACAAACACACATATGTGCAAAATCACTTAAGGGAAAGGAAACAACTTTTTATGCATGCCTAGAAACTAAACATACCTACTTTCTATTATCAAAAGGAAAACTTCTTGAATCATCTTCATGGTGAGATGAAACATAATGCTAAGCATGTTTCTCTTTGGATTGAATGCTTTGTGGACCAGACCTCTTCCTTGGCACTTCATTTGTTCTAATCTCAAGTAGGTCATTATTTTGATCTAATCTCAATTAGGTCATCCTTAAACATGTATCTAATGTATATATATTCCTCTTAAACATGTTCACACACTACATGTTGTTTCCTACTCTTCATTTCATAGTCAGCTTGTATCCCCTTAGTAGGCATGTCTCCAAGAGGATTGATTTCTTGTTCCTTAAAAGATTGAGGCCAACAAGAGTTTGTTCCATCCTTAAAAATATGATATGTTTATTATAACTAATTGATAATATGATATCCCATCTTGATGAATTCAAACATGTCAACATTAAATTCATATGCTTCTTGAAATGAAAGATTTGATAGAATGTTTTTCTTTTGCATACTTACTTGTTTACCAATATTGCCTTCTCCATCTTTGACCATCTCATATCCTCCCTGAAGATAATTATAACCTACTCCAATTAATTTAAACAAGTCATCCAAAGGCTGATTAATAACTTGTCCTTTTCCATTCATAAACACTCAGGATGTCTTCTTTATTAGCCATTAATTGAGCATGTTCCTCTTCATTTTCCTCTCTCAAGATAGGTTCTTCAACACAAAGAAAACATTTTTCATCATCAACCAATCAAATAGATTCAACATAAGGACTTACCTTCTCTTCATCACCTAAGACCTCTTGAGTGCTTTAAAATTAAACTTTAGCTATCATAATCTAGTATCTTTTGTCAAGGTCTGTAAGATCTTCAAACTCATTCAGGTGATGCCAAGACTAGGCATCTTGAAATCATGTGATCTAGCCCAATGAAGCTTCCAAGGAGGTAGGATTTATTCAAGAAAGAGTTCTCTTTCTTCATTAACCAACTAATCCTCCTTTGGTTCCCCATCAAGACAAAGGATGATGGGGTAAGGACAAGATGAACTAGTTAGTGGAGGTGGAATATAAAACTCAAGGTCATATTGAGAATACAAGGTAAGAGAATTTTTGGGAAGCTCTTGAGGAAGGGGATATGTGATGTGTTTAGGCATAGGATCTATTTTTGGGTCTAAACCTTCCATCTTAACTTGACTTAGTAATCTCATATTTGCTTTTATTTCCTCTATTTACTTGGTTAGGTTCTCTTGGAAAAGTTTCTCTTGAAGTTGATAGGAATAATCATGGGGATAAAGATTTCATGAAGGTTTCCATGGAATATAAGAGGATTATTGATTAAGAGTGAGAGGGACTTACAAAGTATCAACTCCATTTTCCACTTCACACTCTTTGATAATGCTTCTATCTTCTTTCTTAACTCTTTGATTATCCACCCCTATGGAACACATGAATAATAAGTTATTTACTACCTTCATTATATTCTACCATATGATCATTATGTGGTTTGGAAAAATTAAGTAGAGTAACATTAGTTACTAAATAATAAATTATATCATGTTGGATATCATGAAGGTTAATGGCACTCTATTTGATATTCGAAATTCCTTTGCACAAGAAAATATTAATAGATGTTGTTTCACTTTGTTGATCTAAATTTGAAACATTCTTTTGAGAAGAAAATGTAAATGATGGAGGAAGATGAAAATTTTCTACTTGATTTGTAATATAATGGAAACTAATTAATTTGTAATATAATCAAAAACACAATCCTCATTGTCATTTTTAAGCTCAAACAAAGGAAGGAGAGATAATGCAATGTTACTTTCTACTTTTTGTACCTCATGATCATATAAAAAAGAGACATGTGATACAACACTATCATTTTTTTCATGTAATGGAATTTGATTTTATTTGTCATATATTGTGCAAGTTTGGAATAAAATATATTAAATGTATTTGAAAAATTAGATGCATCAAGAAAATCATTTTCAAGGAATGGTTTTCAAGAATTTGAATTTTCACTTTCATCTTTCCAAGTAATGTAGGGGAAGAAGCAATACATGCATGTTAATCATTACAAGATAGATAAAGAGAAGTCTTTTCACTAGTTTCATTTGTGTGATCTAAATAAGGAACAATATTTTAAAAATAATAATTACTTTGGAAATAAGTCACACACTCACTTTCTTCACTATTTGCATCATTTTAAAGGGAAGAAAAGTATTCAACTTTTGGTTCATCTTGAGAATTTTTTTGATGAAATGTTGTTACTTTTAACATCAAAAGTGTTAATTTATTACATGTATGTTGTATCATATTTATTTGATTCATTAACAAAAATGATAATTTTTAACTTTTTAGGCCTTTCATCACTAGAAATAGAGAAAATAGTAGAACTAGAATCCTCATATTGGCATTCAAGAGGGATATAATGACACTCATAACCATATGAACACATATTCATTTAGACTTGCATTTTCATCATTAGTTTTTTCATTAACATAGTTATAGGCAAAGGATGAGGATTGAATAATATTTTTATATGTCATAATATCCTAATATGTAATACTTTGATCATCAATAATATTAAACCAACAATCTAAAAAATGGGTTTCCTAGAGTTAGTAGTAGAAGCAAACATTTTTAGGAAGGCTAAAATTTTGGATGTAACCAAACAAAGGAGAATAAAAATCCATTGATAAATAATATAAGTGAACATATTTAACTTATGCCAATGCAACAAAATAGATCTGAAAAATAACAACAAAAGTTGATTTGTTTAAGAGAAGGAGAAACCCTATATTGAAATCCTATAGTATGGGTTCATTGGAATGTTTAATGATATATGGGTTTAGTATATTAAAAAACTAAGTAAATACATTTTTTTGAATGCAATGTAATAATATACATAATTCATAAATATGTAAAAAATAATGTTAATTTACCTATTTAAATGTGTGCAATAAATATAGTAAAATATTATATAGCCAAGGGGTAAAGAGAGTGTATCTTGTTGTGCATTCTATTATGGATTATGATAGTGGTTTGGAATCATCTAAGGATGTTTATCAAGTTATATGTTATATTTTTTGTGTTTTTATTATTTTTTCCTCCTAGATGCTTGAGGTAGTTTCTCAACACTAATTTTGACATAAGTGTTTAGATTCAGTGTAAGTGTCTAGTCTAGAATAAGTACAATAATGAAACCAAATTTTCACTAGAGTTGTGTTATAACCTATAAGTTTGTTTTGTCATTTAAAATAATGTTAAAATCTTCATGGATTCTATCCAATAAGTAAAACCCTATATCTCTTTCCCTTGTCCTCCTACATAACTTGGTAAAAATGGGTTAGCATGTCAGTCAAGCTAACCCTAGCAACCCATGTTATTGTTAAGTGCTACCAACATATCCATATACTCCAAAGAGGCCCTAAAAATTGAATTTATTTATCCCTCCTAGGTATGTGTGTGAAATGGTGATTGTCCAACTATATGCTCTTTCTCCTATTATAACCATTGGTACAGGTAATTCAAGTATAAATTGATTTCTATAATGCTTCAAACTTTCAGTTCAAGCAATTTTATATGTAGTGTAGTTCAATAGATCTTGAATAAATAAAAATATATTGTAATTAAGGGTTTTTTTTAAGAATGCTTAATAATAACCTTATATATATATATATATATATATATATATATATATATATATATATATATATATACACACACACACACATATATATATATACATATATATATATATACATATATATATATATATACATATATATACATATATATATATATATATATGTATATATATATGTATATATATATGTGTGTGTGTGTGTATATATATATATATATATATATATATATATACACATATATATATATATATACATATATATATATATGGATCTCTTTATTTTTAATTATGACCTAGTCATGCATAAAAATATAACAATGGATTTAACATAATGGGATAAAACCAATAGTTGCATGGTGAAAAGTAAAAAAAAATGATTCAAGAAAAACATAAGTCTAGACACTTGCATTGTGTTTTCACACCAGCATTGCCATGGGTGTATAACCCAAATTTATGTGTTTAGAGGATAAAAACATATATATAATATAATCTTGGGTGGGTATCCTTGGCATACATTAAATAAAAGGAATTTTAGACAAAATATAGGACCAAATGGGTAGATAGAGCAAGAAAAAGAACATCAAACCAAAGAAGTCCACATGAGACCACACCACTAGATACTTAACTCTATATCAAGAATCCTATATAATAAAAAAAATATGAAAACATACTTGAAATTGTACTTGTACCAAATATGGGTATCTATAGGTGGATACTTTATATGATTTAATGGATCATTAAATTGAGGTTGGTGGAGACTTACGGGATTTAGTGGATTATCAAATTCAAAAATGGGGATTGATGAGGAATTTTTAGGATTTGGTGAATAATTTTAAGTATTTAGAGGATTATTAAATTGGATAATGGAGTTTGGTGAGGAATTTGGTCGATTTGTGGTCGTAATTGATGTGGATAAGATAATATTTGATTTTATAAATTATGGAATTTAGCATTACATGATTTTTTTATTATGGATGGGTAGGTTAATTAATATAAATAATTTAACTAACAATATGTGTGATGAATAATTAATAGTGATGATAAATAGTGAAATTGAATAGTGATGGTAAATAGTGATGATGAATGGTGATAGTGAATAGTGATGATGAATAGTGAATATGAATTGAGATTAGGGTTTATAATGGATGAAGGGATTAGGGATAATTAGGGACATTATAGGATGTATTAGGATTAGGGTTACAAGTGAAATGGTAGTTTTAGATTAAGATTTGAGGATTTAGTGTAAATTAGATGAAAATATTAGAATTAGCATGAAGTTTCAAAATTTAAGGGTTTACATTTTACCCCTAATTGAAAGGGTGTCATGACTATAATAAGTAATAAATTTTTAAAGAAGTATAGAATAATAAATGTAATTTCATATGGATTCAACTAGTGGTGTGATGAAGGTTAAATTATTATTAGATCAAGTGATGATTTGGTTAGGGATGATGCCCCCTAAAGAGGTCATGTGTGGATGAAGGACACATATGGGCTCTATAAGAGAGAAGAATAGGTTTAGAAGAAAGAATCAAAGGTTTAAAATATTTGGTGGGTGATGAATAATAAGGGGTTGGGATTCATAACTTTATTATGATGATCTAAATAATGGCTTGAATAGATTACAATATCACACGATGACCAATATATAGCCATTTTTTTACCTGAACTTGAGTTGTGACTACAAGGAGATAAAACTAAACTAATAATAAACACATGGAAAATAATTAAGCTATGGGATTGGAAATATAACCTTAGAAAACCCATGGGACTAAATTCTACATACATAGTTTGAATGGACTTAGGCAAATGTAGGTCTTTGTTCAAGGATGGATGTGATGAAGTGGGAGTAAGATGATGAAGAATATGAAGATGTGGACAAGTATAACAAGATGATGATGATGATGTAGTTGTATCATATTAATCCATTAGAGCTAATGCATTCATAATTTAAATTAATTAAATGGGTTATTTTCCCCAAGAAATGATAGATGTGAGGAGGTAGATTGAGAATGATATATCCTAAGATAGGATGCATGCTTTGATGTTTCCCCAAGCAATGAGATGGAATGTGTAATGATATATCCCAGTAAAAATTTATGAGATTAGAAATGGGAATGATATATATTATTGATTGGATGAATGGATTCATCTAAACAAGTTTGACTTTGGATAAAATTACAAAAATAGATCAAGGATTTAACCAATGGCATGAATTAAGGATGATGGATTATGTTGAGGGATAATGAAGGTTGGAAAAGTTGTGATATGATGTCCGCATGGAAGTTTTGATGATGTATTGATGGATAGTTATGAACAAGAAAACATTATAGTGTAAATAAATGTTTGATTCCATATAGATCTATTAATTATGTAAGAAATCAAGTTCACACAATGAGTATTTATTCACTCCAATTGATAGTGCATAGATCAAGGTCATAGATAAATATGATGAGCTAATAAAGGGGCATGGATTAAAGTAAGAAAATATATCAAAGTCTCATGGCATGAGGTGAAAACTTTAACATGATGTTAATTAAGTAATTGGATGGTGGGTTGACTCAGTAAAATGGAAAAATATGGGAGGTGGGTTGAATGGGTTGTAGATAATAGATATAGGATCCTAACTATTACTTGATCACTATACAACCCAATATGATTTTTAATCCCAATGTGCACAAGGGATGTATAATTATAAATAATTATTGATAAGGTAAGTGATGGTGTTATGGAAGGATAACAAGGATAATAACCCCATTTATAACATATATGAAGTAACAAAGAAGTTAGGAACATTGAGGAGGAATCAGATGATTGAGTACATCAAGAAACCAACCTAATTAGATTTTGTGCATTAAATAAAGAGTGTAGATAACATGAGTTAGTGTGGTATAAAGGTGATAATTCATAGATATGCATGTAGGAATATTAAAATTTGGCTACCATACCCTTATGGTTGATGAAAAATAAAAATGTATAAGATAAGGTTAAAATGGAGGTAGTGAAAAAATGATGGATTAGGGATAATGAAAGTAGATGTGAGAGAATGTCAGTCAACTAGTGAATTAGAAATGTGTCATTATCCAAGGGGAAAATATGATGAAGGATCTTGGATAGAGTGAAATTTCTAAAAATAGGCCCACAATGGACCAAAGGATAAGATGGGATGGTGATAATGATGGAAGATAAGGAAGGACATGGAATAAATGGATGTGGGAGAGGGTGAAAGTTTTAAAAATAGGACTGCAATAGACTAAGGATAATATGGTATGGGGATGATGGATTATAATAAAGGACATGGAAAGGAGGGATGTGTCTGAGAAAAGTAGTGGAAACATGGATATGATTAAGGGCATGAGAGTGGATGAAAATGGTGGTATAGTGATAAACTAATAATTTATAAGATAAATGATGGTGGGGAAGGTTATAAACAATGTCATGGATCATATGGTATATTTAGATATGACAAGTTAGATGATATATGAGTAAGATTAGTCAAATGGGATAAGAAAATGAGGGTGTTTTTAGGGTTATGTGGATAGGGAGTTGTAGCATAGGGATGGTGGTTGATTGGAATTGAAAATCAAAATTGGAAATATATTAATCAACTAAGACTTGATAATGTAAGCAATTATGAAGATGAAGTGATGTGCACTTGAGTATGAAGGGAGTGGATAGTTTATTATAGATGGAATGTCTTGAAGTATGGATGAAATGATTTATGTTCATGTAATGAAAAATGGATGAATTAGTATGATTCTTTCATAGATAGGCAAATGGTCAACCTTGTTTTTTATATATCACATGGCATGATGCATCATGATATGGGAAACCATTATGACATAGTGTAATATGCATAAGTACTAAATTAAATATAAGTGCATGAAAATATGCACCATGATATGGAAGGCCATAATGACACTATTATAATATGCATAAGGATGAATGTAAGACCCAAAAAAATAAAATAAAATAGGAAAACATTAAATCAAAAATAAGAATACACAAAAATTACAAAATACAAATGCATTTCCTATATTACTTTTCATTTTTTGATGGTTTTGATTTTTATAATGTTTTTGAAAATTTATAGATGTTTCTATTTTTGTTTATATATTTTATACTTTTATTGAGTCTTGTAAGCAAAGGGGTAAAACCATTTCAAACCTTGGGTATGAAATTGAGATGGGATGAAAGGGTAAAAATATTTGGGATCTCTAAGCAACATATTACCTAAGAATTAAAAGTCTAGTCATAAAAAATTTCTATAGGTCTCACCGTGCCAAAAAAATGATATATTTTTTGGATGATAATGTTTTTTTCTATATCTTCTGATTTTTAGGCTTTATTGTAATTTTTGGGCTAACAAATAGACTATGAATAGAGGGGAAATCATTTCTACAACTATGAATGGAATTGAGTGGGGGAGTATTATGGATGGAATAATAGATTTCCAAATATTGATCAAAGTGGAAGTCATGTATCCAAGATTTACTATACCAAGATATTATGTGAAAATGTGACATTATGAAAATGTGTGCATAGATGTAGATGTACCAAGATTTATTTAAAACATGAGGAAAAATTCATTCATATATTCATCAAGATCAAAACTAGACAAACAATGAGGAGATTGAGAAGGATGGGATGACCTTAATGAGATGGGATTATATGAATTGAAATGTCCACAAGAAAAATAAATATTTATAGATAATATATACTACACATGCTGCTAGAAGTTAGTTCTCACCATGTCACTTGCCCAAAGCACCATAAGAATGGTTTTCACTTTAGATAAATTATTTTTATTTATCTTATTATTTTTTAGGATAAGATAATTAGATATAGTAAGCATAGAATCTATTTAAGTGCATGATGTTCATGGACTTAGAAATATCTTCACCATCTTCAGTATCCAATTTTTTTAATCATGTGATACATGCTTACCTATGACAACATAAAGACCCAACTAGTTAGGTGCAAATTTTCCTTTATTTTCTCAATCAACATTGGTCTTTCTTTGATTATATTTTTAAAAAATATCTCCAATTTCAAACTCCCAAAATTTGTTTTTTTATTATAGTTGTGGAAAAGCCAATCTTGATATGTTTCTAGGTGATCAAGTACGGGGAGTTTTTACTCATCTATAATTTCTAGCTCATGCAACCTTGAAGCTATCTATTCCTCATCATTGATTAGATCAAGTAATGAAATAGGTAATGAAGTAACTCAATCTCAATTGGTAAAATGGACTCAGTTCCATATACAAATAAATAGTAGATCTCCCCTATGGGTGTATAGATACCAATTTATTAAGCCCATAAGGAAAGATAAAGTTGAAAATTTCATTCATGACTAGCATTATTAACAACCCACTTAAGTATTTTAATGATGTTCATATTGGATGCCTCTACTTGGTTTTTGCCTTGAGGATAATATGGTGTGGACCATTTATGTGGGATATGAAATTTATTGTAAAGGTATTTGACTTATTTATTTTTTAATGACGTACCATTATCATAAATGATAGTGGATGAGATATTATAATGACAAACAATATGATTTAAGATAAAGTTGGAGATTTGTTTTCTAGTTACTTAGGTAAATGACATGGCCTCCATGTATTTGGTAAAGTATTCAATGGTGGTTGTTATGTGTTTATTACCATCAACATAATTAGTATTGATTTTATGAATAAGATATATCCCCCATGTAGAAAAGGTCCAAGGTGTTGTTATAGGTTTTTAATATTGTGATGGATCATGAATAATATCCTCATGGTTTTGACATGCTATAGAAAATTTGACATGATGATAGACTTATGCTTCTATTTTAGGCCAATAATATCATGTTATTATAATTTTATTAATAAGGACCATTACACTAATGTGTGAGCCATGAATTCCATCATGGACCTCCTTGATAGTTAAGGTAGGCTATTCTAAATAATTTTTTGTGGTTATGGGATATATTGGGGGTATGATGTTATCATGTAGGTAAGTGTAGGTGTATTGATACAAAGGAGAATTAGAAAAAAAATATCACAAACCATTTTAGAATCAGAGCACACATATGATAGAATCATTCACTATTCAACCAAGAAGTGACTTTGATCAGTGTCAAGTTGCATGCTGATAATGGAAGTGATGGTGGCCATTGCATCTATTGCTTATTTTTTTTAATAAGTAACTTGATCAAACTAAAAATGATGGAAGGATTTTTTTTAAATTTCAACCATATATTTTTATGGAATAATATTATCATAATTGGATTGATATTCATCATTGATTAGTTTGATGATAAGTTATGAGTCACCATATACTAATAGGTGGTAAATACCCCATTGTATGGCTAGTTTAAAACATGAAACAATATACTCTAAAATATTATTTATACAAGGAAAAACTCTGTGAAATGTTTTTGGGATGAGATCATCTTGTCAAGTAATGAACATAATAACTTACCCCAAGATATGATTTGTGAAGGATCCATCAAATTATAACTGTCATTTTCAAGAATCCTCTAGAGATAGAATATACTTATCAAAAAATTCAATGATTAATTTTTGTTTATCCATCAAGGGAGCTTCTGATAATTGGTCTATAATAATTAAGAATTTTATATATTTTTGATTCACATAATAATTTTCAAATTCATTGAGAAACATAACCCATCATATATTCTTCATGTAAGCATTGATTTAAAAATAGGATACTTACGTGGACCAATTTCAGTAAGGATCTTTGTTTGATTATTAAGCATATAATTTATAAGTTTCTAGGAAGTAAAAAAAATTTGATAAACATGATTTTTAAATGATGGAGGAATTGAGTTCATAGGATACCAAACTCCTACTTAAGTAATAAATTACCCTTTAAATCCATGTTAATCAAAAAGTGTCCCCAAAGCATACTATGTAGCTAAAATGTACAACAATAAAGGCTTCCATAGATAAGGGGCATCAAAATTAGAGGATTGGATAAATAATTATTGAGATTATAAAATACCCATTCAAACTCTTCATTTTCATTAAACACAAAGTCATTTATAATAATATGAGTAAATAAATGACATATATTAGCAAGTTAGGATATGAATATTTGAATGGCTTTAATTTTTTCGTTGTAGACTTCAATCTATTTGAGATTGTTTAGTGGAGACATATTTATTATAGATTTAACTTTGGAAGCATCAACTTCTATGCCTCTTTGTGATTAAATAAAACCTAAGATCTTTCTTGATGTGACCCCAAAAACACATTTCTTTAGATTTAGATGAACCTTGTATTCTTTCAACCTTTCAAAGAACTTGTGTAGCATGGTGGGATGATCTACCCTTGATTTAGATTTTTAAAATATATCATCTAAATAATATTCAAATTTATCATGAAGTATGTCATGTAATATGATTGTCATTTCACTTTGATATATTACCCCAACATTTTTTAGACCAAAGCCATGACTTGGTAATAAAATGTACCCCAAGGCATAATGAATGATGTTTTGTTCTGGTCTTTGGGTGCCATTTTTATTTGGTTATATCTCGAGAAACCATCCATGAGTGATAAAATTTCACTAATTTTTGTGGAGTCTATAATCATATAAATATTTTGGAGTGGAAATTCATCCTTTGGACATGTTATTTTAATATACCAAAAGTCTGTGTATACCCTAATTTTTGTTGGATTTTTATTGATTGGAACTACATTATAAATCCACTCTAAATAATCAATAGGTATAATAAATCTTACTTCCAAATACATTTATAATTATTATTTCATAAGTAGTGATACCTTAAGATGCATATTTTTTAGTTTTTTTATAGGTTGAACATCCTCATGAACAAAAAGGTGATGCACAAGGGTTGGATTTAATCTAGGCATATTTTCATATGACCAAGAAAAAATATATTGATTATTTTAGAAGGATAGTTAAGAGTAAATACTTTTCAAGATTGGGAGAAGTTGCAAGCTTCACAATTTTTTGTTTTTCATCCATGCCAATATTTACATCCATATTTTATTCAATCATCAATGTGGAATCTCCTTGATTTATGAAGGAGGACGAAGATTAATATCTTCATCTATGACTTCTTGATTAACTTCATTCATTAGTGCTTTAGATAGGCTTTCACTAGGGGATTGAGATTTATTGACTTGGTTGTTGTTATGATGATTAATTTTTTTATGACTAAGGAGTCCACCTCTTTCATAAAGTATGATGAATGGTCAAAATTAATTTAAAATACTTTATTATGGTCACCTTGTTTAATATTATCTCTAAGTCCCATGAATTCAATAATTGCTTCATCATTTTGGAAATGGTTCAGTTAGGGTGGATTTTTTCTGTCCCAGGATATGAGTTGAGGGTATTGAAGTTAAAGGGTTAAGACAGATGTGTCATGAAAAAAATTTGTTTATGAAAGGTCCTAATAATAACTATGAACATAACTCTTTTTAATGTCATAATAATAATCCTTAGAAATCATTGAATAATCATCAATGTAATTATGTGGATTATTACTAGGTGGTTTGTATCAAATGCCTCAAGATTTTTTATTTTCTTTATAAACTATTGGTTATATAAGACCTTGTTCTTGGATTCTAAAGCCTTTACATTTTTAATTCAAAATATTACACATGATAACTTTGGGTATATGATATTTATTACTTTTAAAATAGCTTGCAAGCTCATCATTATAATCTAAGAAAGGTTAAAGTCTTCAATTTATTCATCTAAAATTAATATACCTTTATAAAAGACATTTTACTAAACTAATGGGTAATTTGTAATTTATTCAATTAGACATCCTATATTGCATTCCCATTACCTTTCTCAATAATTATAAACCTGGATTTGGATATGTAAGGTTGGATATTGGATGCAAATGGTAACTCATTTATATGGATATAGGTTTTGATATTTGGTGATTCCTAACTTATTTAATAGGTATCATCTATAATGGGTAAATAATTGGCTTTAATGTATCTTATTTCCATCAATTTAAAATACTATAATGGTTTAGTATCACCATGAATGGTAACTTCCATTCTAGAATGAAATTTTTTATGCATTGATGGAATGTGGAGGGAATGGCGTTGATGGTATGAATCCATGTTTGACCAAGGAGTAGTTTATATGGAATTTAAATATGTTGAACATATATAAGGTTTTGTGATATGACATGACTCACCATAATGGGAAGATGTATAGTTTCAGCTAACTAGCATTTTACATTAGCATAGGCCTTGATAGTTATAGTATTAGGATCTAGTGTTTTTAATATTGGTAAAAGAGGGTTTTATAAAGGTACCCTAACCTTTAAAAAGATATAGAAAAATAGGTCTAGAAAATTTATATTAAAATTATTAAGCTAGAAGAGAAAAAATAAAATAAACATTTGAAAAGCAAGAAAAGAGCAGTAGAAAGATAGTGAACTAAATTCTTGGACCCATCTGATTTAGGGCTCTAGTATTATTGTTTAATAACCAAGATTTTTTATCAATTTTATTTTACATGAGTTCAAAAAAAAACTAATGTCTACAAATACCCTTTTGACTTTTTTTATAAATTATGGGATAAACCAATAGGGGATTTATTAGTGTAATCAAAAGTAACTTGATTATTGGAAGATAAGTGACCTAAAAGGATGTAAAAATTGGATGGGCGTATATCCTTAGGAACTTTTGTTTCCTTTAATATTTTATAAAATATATCATTATAGGTATTAGGTGTTTTGAGAAGGTCCAAAATAGATAATTTGGCTAGTTTTTTCTTAATCTACTCAATGATATTATACTCACCCTCAGAACTAGATGGAGGATAACTTAAGAGAGTTATTTTTTTCACCTTCTATTGACTACACAATATTAGGTTTTAATTTTGATTGCCAAGACATGGTGGTTTTCCATGTATTAGACATGATTAATAATGGAATAAAATCAATGGGCATGTTGGGTACTGTCAACATTATTGGTTTGACATTGAGTTATTTTGGATTGATATTAGTCATTTTTGGGAAAATGATTTTGGTATATCCATAACTTTTTGTTATTGGATAGAAAAAAACTATTATGTATTTGTGTACCACCATAATTGATAATATCTTGGATAATTTTTTTGAGTTTTATACATTTATTATTTGCATGGAATTTGATTATATGATACTCACAATATTGATATTATTTATACTATATATTTTAATATGATTTTCATCAAAGGGATTAGTGTTTACAAATACTATAATATTGGTAATTACTAACTTGAGTAAATCTACATTGAGGGGGTCATTAAAACAAGTACATTTACTTCATATTTCCCCTTGTTTAGTTTAAACAATTGATAGAGTGAGATTGGATGTAGGTTTTATTTTTTGAACATGTTTAAAATCTATCACACCATCACCTACCATGTTTTTATTCTTATTAAAAAAAATTGGTTTGTCATTTTGAGTTTGATTTTCCTTACTGAATTTTTTTACAAGACCCTTAGAAATAAGTTCCTTTTTAATTTAAACTCATTTTTTAATAATTTCATCAAAGGAGGTGGAACAATAAAGTTGAATTTGAAATTTCAACTCTAAATTAAGGTTATCTATGAAAATAATTATGATTTTATTTTCAAGAATCGACCAAAGAAAATGACTAGCCAATGCATGCCATATTTTTAGAAAAGAGGATAAGATTTCTCCATGTCGTTGTATAGCATAACGTAAATATAACATAGTCAACTCATGTTCAATGTTATAATAAAAGTGCTTAACCAACCTCTTAGATAAATCTATAAAGTTAATGATTGATACCTTGGGTAGATGTATGAAACATTCAAGAACTTAGCCACCATGACTATGTGGGAAGATTCAAAATAAATAGTTATCACTATAAGAAAAAATTTAGAAATCCATGTAAAACTCTTTCATACAATCCCTAAGATTACCTTTATTTTATATTTATAAAACTTGGGAAGTTTTAAAAAGTGATGGAAACATTACTTTGATCATGTTTATGTTAAAATGATAAGGGAACAATTCTTTAGACTTAAACTTATTACTTGTGGATAAACTTCCATCATGCAATCATTGAATTTGTTCCTTCATATTTATCCATTTTTAAACAAATAATTTATCTTTGAGAGGTGAGGATGGGGGTTCATTTTGAATTTTTATTGATTTTGATTGGTTTTTTTTACTATGGGATTTGAAGGATTGATCTTAGATTAAAGATCAGTTATTTGTTTGTTTAGTTGTTTTTTTGGATACATCAAAAGGTTTATTTTGTTATATTTGGTTCTCTATAATTATTTTTCCTTTATCATCATTAATGTAGGAAAATTTATTTGTATTTTCAATATATGATTCTAAGAATGTCTTTCCTTTATCTAAGGAAGTACTAGGTGGATCCTAGTCTCTTTTGGGATGGGTTTTATCCCTCTTGATTATAAGGTGATTCAAGTATTAAAGGTAGCTTATCACCTATTCATAGAAGATGTATCAAGGCTTGATATTTATGTTCTAATAGGTATCTTTGGACTTGTTCAAGATACTCTTTAGGTGGATCATTAGTTTTTGGACCATGCTCACTATTGTTAACAAGGATTCCATCATCATTTACTTCTACACACTCTTTTTTATTTTCAAATTTAAATGGGTCTCTACTAAAAGGTTCTTACCTATTTTGAATGTTCTTGGATTTAGGTAGTTGGAGGCATGATGTGAATCTATGTATATGAGTTAGGATTGGTATTAGATCCAATATAGTTGGGATTCAATGTGTATTGATGGATTTTTCCCTAAGATAGCTAGGATTCACAATGAATTGTTGGTTTTTGACCCAAGATAGTTATGATACATAACAAATTATTGGATTATGACCCAAGATAGTTAGGATAAACAATGGATTATTTCTATTATGACCCAAGATAGTTAGGATACATAATGGATTTAACCAATATAGTTTGGATGGATTAATTGATTTTGACTCATAAAAGGCAATGACCTATGATAGTAAGGACATGATATAATTTTGACTCACAATGGTTGATCTAATATGGATATGGATTAAAGATTTTGATTTAAACTTCAAGATAACCCTATTCAATATAACTTGTGTTTATGGAAGGTTTTTTTACTTGGCCTTGTTATTAAATGCTTGATCATTAGTTGGTAAAACAAATGTATTAAAATTGACACAAAAGATAAAGGTTTCAATCACTTAGTATATCATAAGGAGAAAAAAAATTGAAGTATACGACACAAACCTAAACTATTCAATAGTATGAACATAACACAAGGAAACCATAATTTCAAAAGTTAAATATAGGCAAGGTATTGATAGATTTTCTAGCTCTCATATATACTTACTTATCTATTGGATAGTGTCGACCCAATATTTCATAGCACTAGCTACAAAGGCTTTCATTCTTATCTCCCACTAACTCTATATTCAAGGGTATAATGAGATTAACTTCCCTAGGTGATGTGCTCCTCTCAGGTGCAATATGAATCAAACAAAAAACATATTATAGCCTATGGTTTATATAAGTTTGACTAGGGTATGTCATCTATATACCTTTAGGTAAAATAATGCCAAGACCATGGAAGAGGATTATTAATGAACTACACAAAAGGGTCTAGTCCCAATGTGCCCACTCCATCTATAAGATTTTAGTATAGTGCCACTAGAAAATCTAACCTCAAGGTAGTTATTGAAACCCCCCCACTTCACAACATTATTGAAATGGGAAATTACTTAAATAATTGAAATAATTATTTCTCAATTTATATACCTCATGGGTATAGAGGGTTTGTACCATGTGGTGATTAAATCCACAGTCGATAGAGCCTCTATAAAATAGAAAATAAAAAGACATGGATTATTTTTTATTTCTAAGATTTCCACACATGTGGTGAAAGGAAAGAGCATATTTTAATATTATTCTTAAGCTAAAAAAATTACTAGGACTAATTTTTATTTCCATGATCACCACCTAGGTGGTGCAAGGAAAGAGCATACATAGTTTACTAGTAACATACAAAAAAAACTTATTGAAATGAAATTAAGTAAAAACATGTGAAATTAAATAAGAAAGATTTAATTAAATATTATAAATAAAAAATTTATATAAAAAATGTAAACAAACTAAAATTAATTAAGTAAAAACTTAAAAATAAAATATATTAGCAAGCTAAAAATATTTTCATTTTTATTTGTGTCTTTACAAGTGGGGATACACAAAAAATATTAGTAGTTATGAGAAACATATTTGACAAGTGGTCAGGCTAAAAATTATTCAAACCAAAAGATTAAAAATATAAAACTATAAATAAAAAGACGTAATTTTTTTTAAATCCATAATGATTTTTCAAAAATCAATATCTAGGTATAGCTTAATATAATGACTTAAGATGGAAAATTTTCACCTATAATATAAATGAAAACCTTACTAAAATGTGTTATAGCAGTTACTGAATCAAAATCACTTGAAACAAGTTGAAACACTAATGAAAATGTGTGATTATAAATATTTGGAATGTGTCCCATGAGGCATGCCAAAATGTAATACATGTAATTCATAATTCTAATTATAAATAAAACAATAAAATTCTCTATTATGAACATAACGCAAAACCTAAAATCAATCTTCAACAAAAGAAAAGAAAATACAATTTACTTTCACTTACCAAGTAAGTAAATATGTTATCCTATGATGACTATATTGTGGTATTATGATCTTGATATGTGGTTGCTCACTAAAAATCTCCAATGCAATGAAAATTTGGTAGCACTTCATTACATGATGTTGAATCTCAAGATGATACTCAATTGAAATCTTGATAGCAATTCTATAGTTTGATGATTCATTCCCCTCCTTGATTTTGAGGAGGAATGGTCAATTTATATAAGTTTAGGAATTAATTAGTGAGATTTGAGGTGGATTATCAAATTAAGGTTGATGTATACTTTGAAGGATTTAGTGGTTAATGGAGACTTTGGGGGGTTTAGTGGATTATTAAATAAAATGGGTGGAAACTTTGGAGGATTTAGTCAATTATTATATTGAGGTTGATCAAGACTTGGGGGATTTAGTGGATTATTAAATTTAATGGGTGGATAATTTAGTGGATTTAGTGGTTGGTGGATACTTTAGAGTATGTATTGGATCACTAAATTGAATGAATGGAGACTTTGGAGGATTTGGTGGTTGGTGGAGACTCTATAGGATTTTATGGATTATTAAATTAAGTTTGGTGGATACTTGGGGTATTTAATGGATTATTAAATTATATAATAGGGATTGGTGAGAACTTTTGAGGATTTGATGAATACTTTGGAGGATTTGGCAAATTATTAAATTGGATAATGAATGTTCATGAGGACTTTAGATAATTTGGTGGTTTTGAAGTGGAAAATGAGGTGGATAAGATAATCTTTAATTTTATAAATTATTTAATTTATCATTTAATATATTTTCTATTATGGATGGGTTAGCTAATTAATATAAATTAATTTACTAACATGATGCATGATGAATAGTGATAATGAATATAGATGATAAATATAAATTATGAATAGTGATAGTGAATAGTGATGATGAAATAGGATTAGGGTTTTTCATGGATGAATATATTAGGGGAAAATAGGGATAGTGCATGATGGATTATGATTAGGGTTATGATTTAAATTATAGGTTTAGAATTTGATTGGAAGATCTAATTAAAATTAGATGAAAAGGTTATAATAAAAAAGAAGTATCCAATTTTATTATACATGTTTTAGGCCTACTCATATCAAAATCTTGTGGGGAAGGGATATATATAGGGTTGAACTCTAATATCTTATATAATATTATATAAAGAGGTGGAGGTAATCATGAAAATGACCTCTTTTCTAGATTGGATATGACAAGTTGATTACTAGGTTGTGATACTATATTAATTGCAATTTTTATCATTCTTAGTATCATTTAATTTTACCTTATAACTTTATTTAATTTTAAAATTTTGAGTTGAAGTAGTTGGAAACTTGGGCACATATTTTAGCTTAATGAAATATATGAGCTTAACTTATTGATCTCTAATTTTATGGCATAACTCATCAAATGATCTAAATTTATTAAACATAATGGACTCATGGAGAGGAGAAATAAGACTTTTCTTGAAGATATATTTTAATTTATTCATTCATAGGAATATTCATATTAGAAAGCATGGCCTTACACCAGATCACATATTTATTGATTACTTCATTAGATCCTTGCTTAAGATTTTTAACTTGAGCATTAGAAAAAATATATTTGATATTGATAAAAAAATGTGTTATAAAGTGATCTACTAAAGGATGAAATGCATTAAATGATTGGAATGGGATATCATATATCCATACAAATATTAGTCCTTAATACTTCATGTAAATAGATTAGTCAATAATATGTCATTAAAGGAATAGTACAAACATGTTGCATGGAAGGATCTTGGATGTTTCTTTAGATCACCTTTATCATTATATAATGTGATCTTAGGAGCTAAAATTTCAATACGTAAGGATAAAATGAAAATTATAGAGCTAATGGATATGAATAAAATCATGACAATTATTTGAATGATTTTTTATAGAAGCACCATACTTTAACTACAACACCTTAATGTTTAGAGCTCTAACATTATGCTTTAGAGATCATGTCGGATGTGAGGATGATGATATCACATTAGTACTAATTTTAGGATACATAGGTTATAATTTTAGGAATATTTTTTTTAGATAAGGTAAGTCTTGTGTTATTCCCACACTTGGGGTGGGCATCACTTATGTAGTTAAAGGTGTAGACATAAGAATAGTAGAAGCAGTAGTAATGTGACCACTTTTGGTGGAATTTATACCTCTAAAATGTTTATTGGTAATAATTAAGGCTCATTTTTCTTGTGGCTCAAAGGTTATAGCCTTAAAAAAAATTATCTTTAGATTTTAGGATTTTTTTAAAACCTTATTTAATTCATTGGGATTTTTACAAATTTAATTTTGAAAATTAGACACTGGTTTAACCTATACATAGTTTGTCTCATTAAGTTCATCATAATATATGTTATCTTGGTATTTATGATTATCTTTATTATCATGTTCTAAATCAATAATTTTCTCATTAATGTTTGATCATTATTTTTATTTAAAAATGAAATGCTAAGAACAAATAATCTATTGACAATTGATTTAGACCTATATAAATATACAAATCTAAATGTAAAATATATAATTTACAAAACTAAATAAAGTTTAAAATATTAAATTGACAAACATATATGAAAACCTCCCTCAAACTAATTAAATGTTTACTGTGTGGATTGACTATGATTAGAAACTTCTTTAAAAAATATGTGATCTTTGTCATAACTAAAATTAGGAATTAAAAAAGTGATAGGACAAAGTCACACAAAGATTAAAAGGATGTAATGAATCTTTATATTTATAATTTAGCATGTCCCAGTTGATAGTATGACTATTTTTATTATTTGAGTGTGTACACCTATTTAGTGAGGGTTTACTATTTTCTTGCATGGAATACTTGTAAGACATAAACACTAGATCCTAAAAAATAAACCAAATACAAATAAATAAATAAATAAAAATGGGTAATAATTTTAGAGGAATTTCTCACAAACCTAAAAAACCTACATAATTTTAGTGATGCCTACATAGCCCAAAAGGGACTCATGTCAATTTAGTT